>BLBF01000003.1:109008970-109057868 GCA_015471245.1 Laticauda colubrina | reverse complement strand
ACACAGACAAGCGCACAGTCACAGATCTTGGGAGCAGGAAATCATAAATTCTAGACTGAAGAAGGGGTGAAAGTGTCCAGGCAAAGCCAAGTCATATAATAGAATATGGCCACAGAATTAAGAAATCAATCTAAGAATTTCATCAAGGATAATGAGAACTTTGCAACCCATGCTGCAGTTTCCTAGGGTTTAGCTCTGCATGCGTCTTTTTAAATCGCAAGGCCTTTTATCCTGAATCTCTTGCCAGAAGTGAAAGGAATGCTGTTATTGGGGCCATGCCATGAACTTGACCCGGTCGGGTGTACTGGTGTGAGCTTAACCGGAAGCCTTCAGTAGCTGGTACTGAAACGGACTGAAACGCTGGGAACCGTCTGTATTTCAGAGCTATTTATACCATTCTGCGTTGTTCCCTTACTGGTCCTCTCGTTTATTTGCATCCCACGACTTGGGGCATTGCTCCCTTCTGACCTTTTCTTCCATTCTCCTTTATTTTTAACATCATCCTTTTCTCCAACTGGTTAGCTCCCATGGGGAAAGAGTAGAAAGGAGTGGGAACCAAAAACATTGGGTTCTGTTATCTTGCCCAAGTCTGGGTGGGTCGGCCTTCTAGTGAGACAGGAAGTTCTGGCTTCAAATTTCTTACAGAGAGGTTTGTATACAAGAGCTCTTCTATAGGATTTGTTTTTGCAATTTACCTCTAATTATTCTTTGGGAGAAATATAGGAAGTGGCCTTATACTGCTGTCAAACAACTCATTTGTTTTAGTCCAGTCTCATCTTCTTGTTAGTAGCAAATGTTAACTCACAAAGAGATTTCCCATTAACTTGCTATTCGATGGCTGGATATGGGTATAAATGACAAAAATATATTTCCACAATTCATTTTAAATTATGTTTCTTTTTTAGTTCCTCATTTGAGGTTGTTTGCATAGATAAACATAAGGAGAACATGTTTTATGATGTACCATCAAGCATGACAAATACAATATGCATTACATATTGTAATAATTAGTAGTAGATGGTTTATCTAAGGAATATATTTTGCCCAGGGAGTTCTATGACCCAGAGTTCTCCTCCACTTTCTTCCAAGACAGAGACATCAGCATCTACTGGGAAAGCAAAGAGGAAAAGACAAGACAAAACCAGTCTTACAAAGTATACTGGACACAGAAATCAATGCCATCTAGGTCAGCACTATAGGTAGTCTTTGACTTATGACCATAATGGTCATCATGTGATTGAGCCAATTTTATTACATTTTTGTAGCAATTGTTAAGCAAACATTTGCAATTGTTAAGTGAACACCACGATCCTTATACAAGCCAGTTATTTGCTATGGAGCGTTTTTGTGGGTAACCAGAAGTCAATGCCAGTTTACGGCAAAAGGTTCAAAATGAACAAAAACTTGCAACAAAAGTAAAAGATAATTTAAAAAAAAATCTTCCAAGGTATAAACAACAAGAAAAAAAATAAAGGAAACAGTTGGTCTACTAAAGAGAGAAGAGGGCAAGGAAGTAACAGGCAACAGAATGAAAGCAGAACTGCTTAACTCATTCTTTGCCTCTCTTCACACAAAAAGAAACTATAGCTCAACCCACCAAAAACATAACTGTAAAAAGACAGACCAGAAATAAAAGTTAAAATAAGCAAAACAAATAGTAAGAGAACACCTGTCTGATCTTGATGAAAATAAATCACTTTAAAACTCTGGATTACATCCCAGAGTTTTAAAGGAGCTGGCAGAGGTCATCTCAGAACCACTACACCATATCTTTCAAAAATCCTGGAGCACTAGGGAACTACCGGAGGACTGGAAAAGAGCTGATGTGGTTCCCATCTTCAAAAAAGAAAAAAAAACAGACCCAGAAAACTATAGACGATCAGCCTAACATCAATATCCAGGAAGATACTGGAAAAGATAATAAAACAGATCTGCCAACATCTAGAAACAAATAAAGTAATAGCTAGCAGTCAGCATGGGTTGTTAAGAACAGATCATGCCAAACCAATCTTATTTCATTCTTCAACACAGTGACTAAATTAGTAGACCAGCAAAATACTGTGGATATATTTAGATTTCAGCAAGGCATTCAACAAAGTCAACCACAACCTACTTCTTAGAAGTAAGCTAAAAAAAAGTGGAATAGATCGCACCACCACTAGATGGACTTGCAACTGGCTGGCAAACTATAATCAACGAGTACTCCTAAATGGGTCTCAGTCTACATGGAGAGAAGTAAGCAGTGGGGTGCCACAAGGTTACGTCTTAGGTCCAATACTCTTCAAAATCTTCATTAATGACTTAGATGAGGGAATAGGAGAACTTACCAAATTTGCAGATGATACTAAGCTGACAGGAATAAGAAGATAGGCTCAAGATCCAGATGGATCTTGACAGACTAGAACAGTGGGCCATATCCAATAAAATGAAATTCAATATAGAGAAAAGTAAAGTCCTACACTTAGGCAAGAAAAACCAAAAGTACACCTATAGACTGGGTGACACCAGGCTCAATAGCAGGAACTGTGAGAGGGATCTTGGGGTCTTAGTGGACAACCAGCTAAATAGGAGCCAGCAGTGTGCAGCAGCAGCCAAGAAAGCTCATGCAATCCTAAATTGTATCAACAAAGGGATACAATCAAGATCAAGTGAAGTAAGTACTAATACCACTCTATAAAGCCTTAGTAAGACCATACCTAGAGTACTGCATCCAGTTTTGTTCACCACATTATAAAACATATGTTGAAACTCTAGAAAAAGTACAGAGAAGAGCAACCAGGATGATAAGGGAACTGGAGGCTAAAACATACAATAAACGGTTGCAGGAACTGGTCTTGGCTAGTGTAGTAAAGAGAAGGACCAGGGGAGACATGATAGAGGTCTTCCAATATTGGAGGGGCTGCCACAGGGAGGAGGAAGGGGTCAAGCTATTTTCTTAAGCGTCTGTGGGCCAGACAAGGAATAATGGATGGAAACTGAACAAGGAGAGATTTAACCTGGAAATAAGGAGAAACTTTCCGACAGTGAGAACAATCAACCCATGGAGCAGAAGTTGCCCTCGGAAGTTGTGGGTGCGCCATCACTGGAGACTTTCAAGAAGAGATTGGACTGCCATTTGTCAGAAATGGTGTAGGGTCTCCCGTTTGGGCAGGGGGTTGAACTAGATGACCTACAAAGTCCTTTCCAACTCTGATTATCTGTTATGTTAAAACATAGTCATGTGATTGTGGGATGCTGCAAAAGTTGCCAAGCACCCAAGATAGTCATGTGACTTGTTGGAGGGGAGGGCTGTCAGAATTTCAGAATGAGGTCATACCTTTTGGGGTAGGGGTCCACTGAAGCTTCAGTCACCAACTTTTGACTTACAATTGGTTGTAAGTCAAAAGGACTACCTGTATTTTTATTGTAATGGCTGTAGAAACAGACTCTCGCAAGTCTGAATGTGCTTCCCCCTCCTTCTTTGTATGAACTGGGGATCTGCTTTTATGAGGCATTTACTCAAGTTATTATCTTGGCCCAGACTATCTTGACCTGACCATAGCTTTGGTAGCCATTCTACCTCCTGTTTTTTGTTGCATCTACTTTCTACAGACATGCACCATCATGATATCCCAACCCAAACACCATGACATATGATTTGCCCAAAGCAGGGATGCACATATGAAAGGCAAAGATTTGAGTGAACCCATGGCTTCATTTCCTGTCATCTTGGATTGCTGTGGATGTCTACAAGTAAAGACAATTTATGGCAAGGCAGGCCCTTATGCACATGCCACTTCATTTAAAAACACGTATTAAGTGCTACTCACTGGAGATATGGAAGCAATAACCTTTACACATATTTAAGGCATTTTTTGTGATGGTGATAACCTCTGGGATTTGAGGTGTTAAGGATGCTCTTATAAAATGGCTGCCATAGGGGTGCCTGTTCACAAAATGCTGCCATAGTGGGCAGGACAAGCAGGCAAAGCCATTCCCTCTCACTCATCACCCAAAGTTTGCCTTTTTTTTGAAAGTGTTGAATACATTTCCAAAGAAAGTGCTAGGTTGCAGCCACCCACTTTGTTTCCAGGAATACCAGAAGTATCAAAATTGGACCAGCTACTTTCCTACAAATCAGGATGATACTCAGTACTACCATGTTTACATCACACATCCTATTTAATTTTTCGAATTAATAAAAGGCTGTCGTCACATTTCAAGGTCACATTTGTCTTATACCTTAACTATGGTTATAAACCCTATTTAGGGAGTTTCTACCTTACAAGCTACTATAAAATAACCACACTGATAACTACATGACACACTAGGCTAAAATACGGACAGAGTAGCTATTTCGTGGTTCACTGCACCCTGCAAAGATCGCATCTGTAAACTACACTGGTTCATAATAAGAGTAGTAAGAGGGCCAAAAAGGCTTGGAGTAAGATGTCCATAGTAGCATGACTTATGAGCTCCACTTTGTCTGCAGGAAGGAAGGAAGGGAAGGGAAGGAAAGGAAAGGAGAAAAGAAGGCAAAAAGGTGTACAATGACTCGTGGAGCACAGGGCTTTTACACCTGGGCTAAAAGTTTCCGATTAAAGTTGTCACGTCGTAAAATAAATAAGTAAATAAAACGGCCCTGAGTTCTCTTTGTGACTCTCAGGCAGCTGCCAAAAGACACTCCGCTGTGTGAGGGCAGCCATTTTCCCGCTCCTGCAAGGGACGGGAAACAGGCGGCCGCGTCGCGACGCCGTCACGCGTGCTCCAAGTCGGCAGGCAGGCCGGGAAGCGGGCGCGAGAGGGGGAGGCCAAAGGCGCGGATTCCCAGCGCCAGGTTCGGGCGGCGAAGCCCGCTCTAGATCGGGTGAAGCGCCGTCCCTGAAGCCGGAACCAGCGACGGGTCCTTTTCTAAACCAAGCAGGCCCGCCTTCGGGTTAGGAAATGCGCAATTCCCCCCAGCGTGGTGGAGGCAGGTCTCCGGCGTGGGGATTCCCGCGGAAGCGCCGACGTCAAGCCGCGTCCTGAACCGAGATGGAATCGCTCCGCGGCTCTGCCTCGAGCCACCACTTCAGCAGGGAGGCCCCCGCAGAGGGCGCAGTGCAGCAGTTTAGTTTGGGTGAGAAACTGCACGGAAAACCCCCACGGCGAAGCTGAGGACGGTGGCGTCTTGGCCCAACTGCGGTTTGGCTACTTTGTGGTTCACCGAGTTGCGCAAAATCCGTAAACTCGGGTATATTCAGTAAACTCTGGTTCAAGCCATGCGGGTCAGTCCTTAAAGGAAATCAACCCGGACTGTTCTTTGGAAGGAGGGTTACTGAAGCTGAAGCTCAAATACGTTGGGCACCTAATGAAAAGAAGAGGAGCCATTGGAAAAGACCCTGGCCTGGTGCTGGGAAAGACTGAAGGCGAAAGGAGAAGGGGAGGGTAGAAGACGAGATGGTTGGTTACGTAGTGTCATGGATGCAAGGAAAATGAATTTGGCACACAGTGGAGGGGGGAGAGGGGGAGGAGAGAGCTGGCATGCTGTGGTCCATGGTAGGGGGACCAGCGAGCAAGTGTGCAAAAGTGTGCATTACGATGAGTGTGGAAATTCATTCCTTCCCCTTGCCGCATGCCACTGCCATTAGTCCATGCAGCCAGTGGTAGCGGTGTGGTCGGGGACTGCTAGTCCATGGGGTTGCAAAGGGTCAGACACAATTTAGCAACTAAACAACAAAAAATAAGCCAGAGGCTGACAAATTGTCTGAACCTCTGCTGGCGTGTGTATGTAGTGGGATTGAAAATCTGAGTTACGCACCTGGGGAAGAGTTGGGATCCTATTGGTAAGTCATTGGATAGGCTTCACCATGTCATTCCATCTCTCTTGTCTGACTTCCTACCTCAAATGCAAAAGAAAAATCTTTACTGGCTTGGGCTTCCCATGCAAATGTGAGATGAAGATTGCTCCTAGGGAGTGGGTGTGAAATTGTTAGGGAAAACCCAATATTTATCCATTTGGATGACTAAAGTAACATCACAATGCATCAGATGCTATTATAAAAACAACATCTACCAAAAGGAGGATGACTACAAAATAGATAAGACTAGGGGTTGGGATTGCCTCAGCAACTTCTGAAAAGAAGGAAATGCATTGCATTGGATAAAGAAGGGATCATCTGTTGCCTGACCTGTATCATGCTTTTAACTGCTGTTTTCTTTTTCCCTGAATTCAGATCAGAAAGGATGGAAAGCAGAATGAGAAGGAAAGTTGCCTCATAAAAATGCCTGAGACCTGATCTGCTTGCGAGGATTTTCAGTTCTCCAGTTCTATCTGGAGGCATTTCCTAAGCTGGTGGCTTAGAAAGTGGGCCCAGGGAGGAGAGAGAAGAGCCGCACAGTGGGGGCCTGACAGAAGCTGGGGCCCTGAGGAGACCAGTTTAATTTGCCAGGTGGGGTGGGGTACATTCAGAAGACAGCTTTCTTTCTCTCTCATAAACACACCCATTTCCTGGCACTGCTCCAGTCCCACTACAATAGGCTGCTGTTTGAAATGCTCTGACACAGCTGGCAGCTTGATGGGAACAGCTGGTTGCCTAGAGGAGAGAGTGGATTGGACCATGGTTTAAGATTAGGGGCCCTGGGTAGGGCTTAGGCTTCTCTCCCCACCTCTCCCCAAGGGAACAATAGCACCAGCTTTGCAAAAACCCAGCCAAAGTTTACTCCTTCTTTCCAAATGGGCAGATTAGATCAAGAGTTGATGTTTGTAACATAAAATTCCTGCGGACAATAGACAGGTGGTAATATGGGAACTTTTAGTGAACTATATCCTGTTCTCTTATTTTGATTTTGCTTTCTTATTTCTAACTTGGATTTCCTCGATGGATAGTTAGTTTCCCTTGCACCCCCTTCAAAGGTTTATTGAATATTCCATTCATTTAATTCAACATGTTTATTGACTATCTAAGGGAGAAATGACTGCAAATCTAGGGCAAAACACACAATTTACAACCAGGTTTAATTTTTGGTGCCCCATCTTAGGCTTCAAAGTGCTTCCAGAGTCACATACCAGCCTCGTTAATGGTTTGCTTAATCATGATTTAGTGAGTACATTGGAATTGGCTGGGCAGCACACCACTCCAAGCCATATTTTAAGGTTTGATTGTGACTGTCGTAGGTCAGCTTCTTGTATTTGGATAGGTTGCTTTCAACATGAAGTAGCCCAAGTGAGCCCAAATAAATGAAGTTACATCATTGTTATTAAAATAAATTTATAAAGTAGCAATATCCATTCTAAAGTAGGAAGTTTGTCATATTTGAAGGATAGCGTGAAAAAACAATTTTGATCATTAAGATGCATATACAAAGTGAATATAAGAGAGCAGTTAAAAATTGATGAAGTTTCATTTGAAAATAGACTGCCAAGCAATTATTTGCTGATTTTAATATAAATCAGCTAGTTTCCTATCTTCCTATGCCTGCTAATATTTTACCAGTATTTGCTCTCTTTATTCTGTCTGTCTCTTTCTCTCTCTCTCATGCACAAATACACACACACAGTTTCCCTTTTGCTGCTACATTGTTTATTTGATTTTTGTCTAGCAGATTGTACAATCTATTGCAGTATATTCAATAAGGCAATAAGTTAAACAAGTGGTATAACATGTTGAATAATCCTTGCCAGAGCTTGATTCATAACACTACATTAACTGTGTAGTACTGTATAGCTAACAAAATACGTGTGAACCAGATCAGCATGTTACAACACAATAAAAATTGGGAGTTCAGATTTATTACAATACTTGCAACAATGCAGTATTTACTCTTGTTCTTCCTATGGAGATAAGAAACAAAGAGCTGTAATGGAGATACAGCAGTTTATAAGACAGCTATAGTATGCATAGTCACCTGAGACTAAGACCTCTAGTAAACATGTCTGGGATTGTATTAAAAATGCTGAGTGTAATCAGAGAGATTAATTGCAATTCGTTGAATCTGGGAGACCAGCACTTTTAACAGTACCTATTTGGAAAGGGACTGTACAGTTTTCTTAAATAAGTTGTTTCAGCTTCCCATTACATGTCATTTTTTCATACATAGATTACAAAATCAATAAACACAATGATTTAACGGTATATTAGAGAACTCTGTTCGAAGCCCCCTCCCAGTACAGGAATCTACTGTTTGCTTTGAGAGGGGCCATCTAGCCTCTGTCTAAATACTGCCAACCAAGGAGACTTGGCCATCTTCTGAGGAATTCTGTTCCATTGTTAAACAGCTGTTACCATCAAGATTTTTTTCCTGATGACCAGTTGAAATCTACTTCCTTGTAATTTAACCCCATGGTTTCTTGTCCTGGAACAACACTAAATAATTCTGCCTCCATCACATCCCTTAATTAGAGGAATGTGGTTATGCTTCCCACCATCTTCTCCAGGTTAAATATATATGAGAGTCCCAGCTATTTCTCAGAAGATTTTCCTTCCAGCCCCCTTACCATCTTTGCACTTAAGTTTGCTAATGCTTTTGCCCACACTGGTGTGACTGTTGCAAATGCAGAGGATTTATAATTTCTCTTGATTTGTTTGTTGATGCAGCTCTGAACCAGAGGTGGTATTCAACAGATTCTGACCAGTTCTGGAGAACCAGTAGTGGAAATTTTCAGTAGTTCAGAATATCACCTCTGACCGGTCCCACCCCCATCTATTCTGTGCCTCCCATTGAGTCCCAGCTAATTGGCTGGGTCTTCTTTTGTTGCCCTGCACAGGAAAATGGACCTGGAAAGTGGGTTAGTGGGGGGGGGGGAGAGAATGGGGATTTTACAGTATCCTTCCCCTGGAATGTGGTGGAGAAAAATGTTTTGATATGGCACCAGGAGTGCATCTTGCTCATATAGACTTCCTGCAAGTTCTCCCATAGCTGGCGGAAAATATTTACTAGTAATGGTGAGAGTTCAAGTCCACACATCAACATTGCCATGATTGAGAAACACTGCTCTAGACAATTCATGTTTAAAGTGCACATTTTGTGACACAACCCTATTTTCAATGTTTCAATTTCTTCATATAGTGGCCCACTGCAATATCTTATAATCTGACCACATACTGTAACTCTTGAATAGATAGAATTCCCTTTTTGTTTTCCCAAGTGCTTCTCCCATATAACCTGTTTTATGCCATGGCAGAACTGGTGAAAACCAGCTAGTCTTCACATTCAGTTGGGAAGGTGGGTCCCAATCCAAGGTGATTTTCCAGTTTTCTGGTTAGAACCACAATGCCAGAGTTGGTGTTCTGAATGGGCAAGCAAAGAATCTTACCTGTTTTTTTTAATTTAGTTTCCACATTCTGTAAAATTGTGGAAGTAATGTTCAGGGAGAAAGAAAAGCAAGAAGACCCAATTAACTCTCTAGCCAGCCTCTCTGAAGTGAAAACTGAATATGTGTTAAAACCCAATATTTAATCGAAACAGGTAATTGTTACTGTACTGAATGTTATATATGCAAATAATGTTGCATATATAACTGTACTGAATGTTATATATGCAAATAATTTTAAATTTTGTTTTCATTAAAATCTTTACATGCAAGACAGTATAACTGTACTGTAAGTTAAACCTTATATTTCCAGATTATTACAACACGTGTTTAGTTCTGCATCGGCCTTCCCTTCTGTTTTTCTTAGAACCAGGTGAAGGGAGAGATATTTGGCAGAAAAGCAGGTAGATTCTAGAATCTATCAGGAGGTTCAAGTCAGATTGGTGGTAACTTACTGTATTGAGTATCTAGGCCTGTAGTGTGGAATTTTATAAACCACCTTACTTTAGAGAGATTCTAATATGTAGGCATTGTAACAAATAATTGTTTCCTGGCTTTTACCAGGCTGATTACACTTGTCCTGTGGAATGGCTGAAGACACAACATCTTGTAGCTGTGCCTCTGAAGGGATCCTAGGTTCCCTCACCTTGTTCATCCTTGCATGCTCTGAGTTTGCTTGTTTCCTGCTCAGAAGACAATAAGTACCAATTGGTAGAAATTTCAATTTGGGGGCTTTCCCCCCCTCCTTTTCAGCCTCAAGAGCCTCAAGGCTGAAGCACAAAGAGCAAAGGTTGACAAGGGGTATAATATTTCATTGGAAAAAAACCCGGATGAATTCATGCATTGTAAACTGTGAGGTGACCATCGCATTTTGGCTTAAAGCAGAGCTGTCCACCTTGGCATTTTTAAGATTTGTGGATTTCAACATAGCTAGTTGGAGAATTCTGGGAGTGGAAGTCTACAGGTTTATAACTTGTCAAGGTTGGATACCCTAACTTAAAGCTTATCATAAGCTATGAACACATAATTTATAGAACCATATATTATGCAAACCCAATGAATTCTGATTAGATGCTGTAAAAGTAGCTTAAAACTACAATATGGGTACAGCTACAATATGGGTCTTTCAGAAAAAATGAGTGACTTTACAGTGGACTCCATTGCCCACTGAATGTGCTTCCCACACACACACAAAAAAACTTCAAGAGTGTTCAAGAAGGTCAAGAAAAGCTGTGATAGCTTCAGTTTGGAGGAGCATCCTAAGACAACCACTTTGTTGGGCATAATCAGGAAATAAAGAACCTTATTTCCCCCTCCCCTCCCCTGTGCAGCCCAAGAAAATGGTTCCCCTGTGGCTTACTTCCTTGTGGTTGATAACATTCTCCTACAAATGGCCTCTTCCAAGATATAAAATGATTTATCTGAGAAAAAAAAACCACCAGACTTAAAATTGTTTCTAAAGAAGACAGTCCAAATTGGGAGAAAAGAAGCCTGTGGATTTCCCTCCAATTCTGCCTACAAATCCCCCTCCCTCTGGTGTCTCTCCAGTTTTGGCAGATGTGGATTTGAAAACTCTTTTTTTTTGCCAATAAACATAGTATTTCATACTCAGTCTATAGATTACATTCTGGCTCCAAATCATGGAAAGGCTGTGGAGAACTGAACCAAGGAGTGAATTCTAAGAGCCTTAAGTGACTATAACTCCCGTTTCTTATCTAACAGAAAGCCTGTTCCCCCTCTGCCTTTTGACATGTTTTAGGTAAGTGATTTTGTCACTCATTTAGGTAGAGTTGAACGTCCTCAGAAGAATGCAGGTTTCTAATGGTAAAAAAAAAAAAAGAGATTTGGACTTTGACTGGGCCACAAGCCAGCCTTGCTGTGAGGGGAGAGCATTGGAAGTTGAAAGATGCCTCTTTTTCATCCGTGTCTAAATTGGAAACAGCTGCAGCTGTTCCAGCCAAAGGATTGCAGAACTGGACTATCCCTGGGGAGAGGGTGTTAAAGATAATACCAGGAAAGTGGGCATAAAAGTTTGACCAGGGCCTCCAAAACTTTCTTGCTGGCATGTCCTGCCAGAGTTGGCAGCAGGGCAGCCAATTCTCCTTTTTTAATCCCAGTACTTTGGCAAAAAACCAAAAAAAACCCTAAAGCTCCATTCTCAAACCTATTTGCAATGACCAAGCCTTGGATAATAACTGATGCAAAAAAAAAAATACCAAAGGATATAAGCTTAGATGGAATGCACTCCCTCCCTGCACTGTATAAACCAACTTTGTAATTAGTGGGCAGGAATTTCATGTCAGAGAAAGTTAACCTTTGGGGGCAGCTTTGAACCATAGTATATCTTCAGGATCAACCCAAAGCCAGGCCCCATAGACTATTATGTACCTTACATTAAATGTGCAAATTAGTTACCATTTTCTTCCGAACAATCACTTCCTCATATGATGCATGCCCTTTGAACATTCCCAAATAGCTTTTTCTCTGAAAAAGGAAAACACAAATGAAATATATTGTCACTGAACCCTGGGATCTAAAATGTTGATACATCCTGTATATCTGACACTACTGAGTCCTCTGGATTTATTTTAAAATACTTAAAACATTTTTCCTCATAGTTCACCTCCAGGATAGTTCTCATAATAAGCAGCTCCTAATCGAACTGGTCGTAGCTTTTTTCTAAATCCTCTTAAATGCAAGTTACCTTTTCTTGAGGAATAGTATCCTAATTTTCATATTCTTGCTGGGTTTAATTTCTGGGAATGCTAAATGCTTTCTTTTATGTTTCGTTCCCATGCTGTGAAGCCACCCTAGTCACCTTGTTGTGCAAATGATGAAGCAAAATAAACAGGTACTTCAGCTGTAAGCCTGCCAGAGTAGGGGCTGAGCTGGAAGAAAGCTGAAAATAACAGAATAAGAAGTTGGAGGGACCTTGTAAGTCATCTAGCCCAACCCTCTACTTAAGCAAGAGACCTGTACCATTTCTGGCAGATGGCTGTCCAGTCTCTTCTTGAAAGCTTCCAGAGAGCAGAAGGCTATGATTGAAATGGATTAAAAAAAAAATATCCAGGACATTATTTTATGTTCAGAGAGCATCATGGATGAAAGAGGAGAAAGAAATCATGCTTTAGGATTTATCTTATAGTTGTTTTGCACTTGTTCCCTCCAGGCACTAAAAGGATTATGAATTGTTTATTCAGAGATGGAAAGCCCAGGGAGAAGTTGGCTAGCAGAGGTTAGGACTTTGACAGACTAAAAGAAACCAGGGGTGAAGAAGATGCCCGCGGGCACACAGGAAAATTGGCATTGTTGCCTCCAATGATCACTTGGTTAGGCACATACCACTCTGTGCACCAGTCTGCACTTTTATTCTTTGTGTGTTGTGTTTTAAATGTCGTCTGTAGAGTTTTGAATTTACAATCTGCTTTTGGCACAAGGCTGGGATTCCTCAGTATCAGCTTTCCATTAAAACAAAAGTTGCCAGCTTCTGTGATTGAAGCTGAAAGCTAGAAAATATTTGGGGGGGCACGGTGTGAGTGTGATGGTAGTAGTGGAACAGGAGGAAGAATGTCTGCTACAAGCTTAGGAAGCATCCTCACCTTTGCAGAATGGTGATAAATTTCCTAAGTTCTGTTGACTTTGCTTCTTTGCTCATAGTACTGTATCTCCCCTCCTTCAGGATGATTCCATTTACCACACTTGCAGAAGATGAACTATTATTTATTTATCTATATGTTTGTTTATTTAGAATACTTATCCAGCTGCCCGTCAAATGTAACAGAACAGAATAACAGAGTTGGAAGGAACCTTGTAGGTCATCTAGTCCAGCTTCCCGCCCAAGAAGGAGACCCTACACCATTTCTGACAGATGGCAATCCAGTCTTTTCTTGAAAACTTCCAGTGGTGAAGCTCCCACAACCTCTGAAGGCAACCTGTTCCGTTCATTGATAGTTCTCACTGTCAGAAAATGTCTCATTATTTCTAGGTTGATAAATATCCCAACCTGAGGTATCTCTTGAGATATCCCAAACTGCAGAGGCCTCAGGCCTGTCCTCCCTCAGCAACACTGGACTGGAACTGGCCGCAGACTAAGGGGTAGAGCCAGTGCACAACAGTACCCCCACAACCCCTGAAGGCAGTCCAGAAGGCTATTCCTATCAAGAGTACTGAAATCTGCCAGTCTTGTCTCAGGTTCTGCATAGATGATCCACAAGTGTGACCAATTTGTTTCAGAGCTGCTACCAGGCCCGAAGCCTGCACAATCAATTTCACCCAGCACCAATTTCACCATTCTGCCACCCCCTAGGCCAGGTCCAAGAAGGGGACTCCCACCACCCCTGCAATGAGTTGTTAATGACTACTTGGACCCAACAGCATGGCATTTCCTGGCAGGTCTTAACCAACCAGGAGGGTCACAGGTCCAAAATATAGGGGGTAAGACTTGCGACCCTGAGGATCTTGTTTACTTCCTTGGGAGTAACCGATTCAAACTCTTCTAAGATAATTGAGTATTGAACTTGGGCTTTTGGAAACAGACTCATACATTAGATCATTCTAGTGTATACCAGATGAATTTTCTGGCTGGGAGCCCAGTTCAAGCTCAATTTCCTATATGCTGACACGTTCTACCACCACCTCCCTCATCTCAACCATAAGGATCTCTCAGGAAAGGGCTGCTTTTTGCTCGGAATCATGATATCCTAAGAGTGAATAGAGTGTCCCAGAATTGCAGAACAGACTTCTCTGAACTAACCAACAACTACAAACATTTGTCCTACATCTGGTCCTCTGACTTACAGTGTAAGATTCTGAAACTTGTTTGAATCTAGCATCTTTCTTTTGACAAATTAAGCTATGGGTATAGCTTTTGATTAGGCAAATTACAGGGTGGCACACCAAAGCCAGTGCCTGCAGAACATGGGAAATAAACTCTGAACTAAATTAACTTGGCTGGGATCAGAACATTCACATCCAACAGAGAACAAGTGGGTGCTTGCTTTTGCTTTATAAAATGAACCATGGAACTTGTGATTCCTGGGGCATCCATGGATCTGTAACAAGTGACCTATTCCCACTATAATGAGTCAAAATATTTTCTTGTTTGGCTCATTATGATGTCCAGCTGCAAGGAAAATGAGGAGTCTTCACCAGCTCAGCTGCTATTTAACTAAATTCTTCTCCAAATGTTTATCACCACAACAGTAAGCATTAAAACATAGAATTGTTTTTTCTCTCTCTTCCTTTTCTTCCCTTTTCCTTTTTCTTTTCCCCAGGTGTATAACAGACATCAGCCTATAGATGGAGCTTGCTTTATTTTCTAACTTCATGTAGGTTTAATGATGCTAGTGATGGAAACCATATTTCCTTTCTCTGCTCTCAAAGATATTCTTAAGGTGCCTTTTGGGAGAAGTGTCTACTCAGGGGTGGGCTATATGTGTAGGATCCACTGTCCCCTTAAAAAAGAAAATATTCAGGGTTGACAAGGGACAATTGTCACTAATGGAATGAAGGATTTCTCTCTGATCCACCGTCCTTGTAATCTCAAGGACCAAGATGTTGGTGACAGTACATCTATTTTACTCCTGGAACCTTCAGGTTGAATGATGAAAAGTTTGTTTGGTGCCTTTCTATGCAAAGAAGGCAGAGCTAAATTGACTGTGCCCAAGAGGGTACAAGGCAAGTTCCTGTTTCTTATTTAACGCAAACAAAAGCCTGTTTAGCTGACAATGTTCATTCTTGCCCAGAACCCTTGGGAAGGAAGATCAAAGCAAAAGGGAGGTTAGTAGGATCTACATCGTTTACAGAGAGGAAAACCTGTGAAGCAACAAAACAAAAACAAAATTTGGTTGCAAAATAGAGTGGGTTGGCCTTCATTATCTCCAGGTGCCAACAGTGATGTTCGTCTTCCTTCACCACAATCCTGGAGGTGGCTCAGGAGAAATGATAGCATAACTAGTGCATATATGTGGAAAGTGCAGTTAGCAGCTATTTCAAACTGATTCCTCATTCCTGCACTATTAGCAACTGGATGGCATCACTAAAGCATCAGAAAGACAGAAGTAGGTAAACAGGGAAGTAAATTACCTACACTTTTAGTGTTTTTTATTGCTAAGTAGAGAAGCAGAAGAAGAATCACACAAGGTGGTATCATTGATTGGCAGACTCTAATGCTGGGAAAGGTGGAAGAAGAGGATGACCCATAGTAAGACAGTTAGACTCAGCTACAATGAGTCAGACCAGGTTAGAGACAGGTCATCAGGAAGAAAAATATGTGGTCCCTAGGAGTTGAAAATGACTTGATGATACATCACCCCACTCTCCCAACCCTCGGATGATCTGAAGCTGTCAATTATTTTTCCAAGGAAGGAACTCCTCTAATGTTGTGAAACCTCCAAAACTGCAAGCAACTTGGAGGGCCTAACTTTATATTCTTCCTGTTTTCACTCTTGGTTACTTTTGTGTACAGAACTCTTTATCTAAGACACTGCACAGTATAGCAATCTGTTCAGTTTCCTCCTGAAATGTAACATTCAAATATGTAATCTGCCTTGTAACTACATCAATACTATGATTGCTGATAACAGCAGGTCTCTTTCTTTGTTTAATTTTCCAAACTTAACTAGATGGCAAATGATTTATTATTAGCTAATGGACACATGACTGTTTACTTTTTGCTATCAGGCTCATTCACAATAGCATGTTGATATGTGTGTATGTGAGTGAATGTGTGTGTGTGTGCATGCGCGCATGGGAGTTACATTGTGTTATATTTCACCTAGAAGGGTTTTAATCTGTAGCGTATTCCATGAACTATCAGCATTTGTGCTGCCCTTCCTGCTTTGGGTGAGAGGTTGCTCCTGTTATAGAGGAACAATTCTTTAAGCAATTGCAATTGATCTGGACAGGGTGGGTGGGGGAAGTTGCCTGTTTTCTTCCTCCATATAATAGGTGGTCTTCCACTTAAGACCCCAACTGACCCCAACATTTCTGTTGCTAAGTGAGATAGTTATTAAGTTATTAAGTTTTACCCCTTTTTACAACTTTTCTTGGCATAGTTGTTAAATAAATCACTGCGGTTGTTAAGTTAGTAACACGGTTGCTAAGTGAATCTGGCTTGTAAAAAGTGTAAAAAATGGTCATGTCACTTTTTCCAATGTCATAACTTCAAGCAGTCACTAAATGAGATGTGGTAAGTTGAGGACTACCTGTACATCCTTAATTATGATATCTCTTTTAAAGTTTATGCTTCTGTCAATTTCTTTAGGCTCAACTTGCAGAACAGGTAGGATATAAACTGAGTGTCTTATAGATGTGAAGGTAGCACAATCTGCAGACCAATGAGGAAGCCTGCTGTGCTATCTCATAGCCTTTTTTTTATACAAGGTCTCAATGGAAGATACCCAGGCAATGAAAGGCAAACATGGGCTGATATGTTCTGGGTCTATCATGCATACCCCAAGCACAGTGTCTATTTCATGGTTACAACCCCTCCTCCCCACAATACACACATTATTTCAAATAGGTAGAAATACATATTTAGACCAAAAAAGAATTCTAAACCTGAAAAAATGATAGAATGTACAACTATAACAAAGAAGAAGTACAGGGAACATAACAGATAAGACAGACATGAAATTGTTCTACAGTTCCTCTTGAAGTCATCTTAAAAGTGAGACAATTATTAAGTGAGTGTTGCCCCATTTTATGACCTTTCCTGCAGCAGTTGTTAAGTAAATCATTGCAGTTGTTAAGTTAGTAATGTTGGAAGAAAAACCAGTCTGGCTCCAAACCAGAAGAATTTAAAAGAAAATAATGGAGGCTGGCTACAAAGAAAGGTCTCCATTTATTTGGTTTCCAGAAACTTCAGGGACAGCAACATTTTTCTGGGGTGGCTGACAAAATGGCTGAGTGAGTAGATAGATTTTTATAGGTTCTGGGGTGTAGATCAGGGGTGGGATCTGACCCATATAACTACCGATTCAGTGATTTACATTTTACGCTGCGTGTGCATGTGAAACATTGTCAGCTTGCTGCTTGGACAACTGAGCAGCATTTGAAAAAGCACTTCTTCCTGCTTTTTCAACCTCACCTGTGCCACACAAAGCAGCTGAGGTTGAAAAAGCAGGAAATAAAGGACAGGTAAGAGCCTGGGTGGACAGGTGGGCCAAAACAGCAGCAGACATAGAACCAGTTCTGTGTCTACTGCTCTTCAGAGCTACCAGTTCTACAGAGCCAGACAGAACCGGTAGAATCCCACCCCTGGTATAGATGTACCTTGTGAGCCTTGTATCTTTTATTATTCCAAAGGTAGTGGATTAAGTCTATTATGTACTCAAGGTCATGTCCTGTGCTTAGAATTTGGGTGGAATTTGAATTCTTAATCCCATCAGCTCCAGCCTGAGGCAACTTGGCTGAAGGCATTTTGTTTTATGAATATATTGGCCCAGTCTTCCTGAATGTATTTATTTATTGATTGATTTTATATTGCCACTTATTCACTCATGGCAACTTCAGGTGACTTACATTTAAAACAATAAAACTAATAAAAGGAATCAAATAAATTAATATAGTATAATATAATAAAATCACCCCTACCCACCCCCACCCCGTCCCAGCGACAGCAGATCACACGAGCCATTTGATGGGCTCTATCCCACTCTGGTTCCCCAGGCCCGCTGGCAGAACCAGGTCTTCAGCACCTTCAGAAAGAGTGCTAGAGTGGGGGCCGTTCTAATCTCTGGGAGAATGATGTTCCAGAGAGAGGGAGCTACCCCGGAGAAGGCCTTTCTTGGTCCCACCAGGTGTATCTCTCTTGGGGATGGGACTTACAGCATTCCCTACCTTCCGCTCTGATGGGTCTCAATGGATACAAAATCTGCAAAGGCCAGGTTCTTTTGCAGATCTTTCTATTTGGAATATAATACAATAACAGGGACCTTGGAGGTCTTCTAGTCCAACCCACTGCTTAGGCAGGAAACCCTACACCACTTCAGACAAATGGCTATCCAGTCTCTTCTTAAAAATTTCCAGTGTTCGAGCATTCACAACTTCTGGAGGCAAATTGGTTACACTGATTAATTGTTCTGTCTTCAGGTTTCTTAGTTTGAAGCTGTTTTCCTATGGCAGGAAGACTGGAGCTGCTTTCTGCCTTTGTTAAGATTTTTCTCTATTTCTCCTTTGGGAAAATATAATATTCGGCCTCTTTTTAATGTTAAGAATAAAAAAAATATTTTAATCTAGGAAAGGGGGCCTTTCTACAATAACATGGGGGTTATTAAGTGAATCTGGCTTCCCTAATGACTTTCTTTGGGAGGTTACAAAATTTGATCAGGACCTCAGGACACTGCAACTATCATAAATATGAACCAGTTGCTAAGTGCCTGGATTTTGATCATGTGACCATGGAGATGCTGCAGTGGTCGCAGGTGTGACAAATGGCCATAAGTCACTTTTTTCAGAGCTGTTATAACTTTGAATGGTCACTAAACAAACTGTTGTAAGTTGAGGACTACCTGTCCTTATTACACAAGCACAAAAAAACTAAAATGTATTTCCAAAACAAAGTAATTAAAACATAACACTTTCCATTATTGTTCATTAACAGAGTTCTCTCATTAGTAACATATTTGTAAAATTACTCCTTTCTAATATACTCAGTTATTTAAATGTACTACATATATATATGTATGTATGTATCTATGTATGTATGCATGTACGTATATTTGTTTTAATATTTTCAATTGAGCATAGTGATGTTGTTTCCCTTTATTTTAAAAACATTCATAAAGTGGCATTTTATTCAGAGGGAATAGCTAGAAGAGAAAGGAGAGGATAAAATGGACGTTCACAGAGTCACATAAGCTGTACAGATTCACAGCAGTATAGAGTTTTCAGTCTTAGCTGCTTTGCTTAGAAACCCAAAACTTGTTGCTTGAGATTTTACACATTGGTGGGGACACTTTCTGTTCCGTTCGGAAAAACACGAGGTAGACCGGGTTCCAACAAAAACAGTCTTTATTTTCAACAATAAAGATAAACGGAACGGTTTGGCTCTAGCCACGGCAGCCTTTATATACGGCTTGCCTGCCGGCTTGTAGCCAATGACATCGGTTTGATTTAACCGCCTTTTGGCGGTTCCTTTGGATTGGTTCTTAGTGAACCAATCCCTATGTCGGCTTTCTTAGCCAATCAGATTAGAGAATTTGGAGTAAACTATTTTTATACAGGACACCTGTCCCCTCTTGGTTTAGTCCTACGTGGTGAGGTAGTCACGCAGGTAGGTGGGGCTTCTTCTGACTCTACTGGACTTGCGCGGTTCATTTTCACTGGAGACTTCAATCGGTTTGGATGGGGTTGCTGTCTCTCTGGCTCTTCTCCATGGAACCGCCTGGAAGGGTGAGTCAGCCATTTTGCTACCACTTGAGTTTCTCAGGCTGGTGGTTTCGCCGCTCCCTCCTGGTTTCTCCAGGCAGGTCGAGCTGGCTTGGCTGGCCCCTTCGTCTGGATTTTTCCCGTAAGTTTCATCTAACCGTAAGTTTCTTTTTTGCTCTTTTTTGATTGTTCAGATGTTCTGGGTTTATTTTAAAAAGTTCTTTATTATTTTCTTGTATTTCCCCCCCTCTTTGGTTTGTTTTTCATTGTTTTTTATTATTTGTGGTTGTGAGTTGTATTTCTTTCAATGTTTCGGGAACGAAGCTGGTCTATGTGCTGCTTCCATTCCCTGCCATCGTCTACGGTTAGTCGGTAGGACCGGGGGCCTGTGATTTGTGTGATTGTGCCTGGAAGCCATAAGGGGTCCCCGGTGAAATTTTTTGCATAGACTAGGTCGCCGATTTCGAATGTTCGGAAACGGCTAGAGGAGTCGGAGGGTCTTTCCAACATGTAATTTGGGTGCAACCTGTCTAATTGCGACCTAAGTTTTCTTCCCATTAATAATTCCGCCTGGCTTTTGTTGGTTATAGTACTGGGTGTGATATGTTGGAGGGTGAGTAGGCGGTTAATTTTATCCTGGACATACCCAAGGTCCATTCTCTCTAAACCGTCTTTGGTAAACCTGACCATTCTCTCCGCCCTACCATTTGCAGCCGGGTGGACTGGTGCGGTTACTGCATGGCGTATACCTAGGGAGACTAAGTATTGTTCAAATTGGATGGCTGTTAATTGTGGCCCGTTGTCAGACACTAGGACGTCCAGCAATCCATGGGTTGCAAAGAGTTTGTTGTTTAATGACCGCCTCGGTTGTCGTAGATGACATTACTACAACTTCCAGCCAATTTGAGTATGCATCTACGACAATTAAAAAGGTATGTCCCCTAGTAGGACCCACGAAGTCAATGTGAATCCGAGACCAGGGGCCTCGTGGGGTTTCCCAGTCCCTTATGGGTGCTTGTGGTGGGGAAGGCCTGGTTTTTTGACATTTATTTATACAAGTAGTAACCCAGTATTCGATGTCTTTATCTATACCAGGCCACCAGACATAGCTTCTAGCTAGGCTTTTCATTTTTACAATACCAGGGTGGCCTTCGTGAAGCATACCCAGTACCTTAGTTTGTAATTTGGAAGGGATTACCGTCCGATCATCCCACAATAAACAACCTTTTTGAATTGAAAGTTCGGTTTGTCTGGTCCGGAAAGGTTTAAAGTTTTCAGTTTTTTGGTTTTCCGGCCAGCCTTTACCTACCCAGTTTAATATGCGGGCAGTCACTGGGTCCTTTGCGGTGGCTCTGGTGACATCGTTTGCAGATATTGGTAGTTCGGGGCATGTCTCTATCTGCAGGGTGGTCATTGTTGGCGCCGGCTCTTCCTCCGTCGTTGGCAATGGTGCTCTGCTTAATGCGTCTGCATGGGAGATTTGCTTCCCGGGTCGATGCATCGATGTGTAAGAGTGTGCTGCTAGGAATTCTGACCATCTAGTCATTCGCGGGGATAAAATGTTTGGTGTAGGTTTGTTTCCCACCAGAATTCCTAGTAACGTTTTATGGTCCGTTACAATCAAAAATGTTCTTCCATAGAGATATTCGTGGAAGCATTTTACTCCGGCGACGATTGCCAGGGCTTCTCTGTCTAGTTGACTATAGTTACGTTCTGTTTTAGACAGAGTCTTTGAGTAATAAGCGACGGGTGCCTCTCTCCCATCTGGCAATTGGTGGCTCAGGATGGCACCGACTCCAAACGGTGAGGCGTCACAGGTTACCGTCAATGGAAGTGTGTTACTAAACTGGATAAGAACGGTGTTTGATGTTAATAAATTTTTTATTTTCTGGAATGCTTTTTGCTCTCTATGACCCCAAGTCCAATTAGTTTTCTTATCCAGCAAATGGTGTAATAGTTCTGCTATTGTCGCTTTGTGGGGGAGGAATACGTTATAGAAATTAGACCCAAAATGCCTGCAATTCCGTTTTGTTTCTTGACTGTGGTGCGTCTTTAATGGCTTTGAGTTTTTTTTCAGTAGGGTGTATACCCTCTCCGTCAATTAAGTAGCCCAGAAATTCGATGCGATCAGTCATTAAGCAGCATTTTTCTTTTTTAACTTTCAGGCCGGATTCTCTGAATTTTGTTAGTACATTTCTTAGTCTGTTTTCTAGTTGGATCGTATCTTTAGCCGAAATCAGGACATCATCAAAATATGGTACGACCCCTTTTATTCCATTTAATAGGCATTCCATGAGGCTTTGGAAAACGCCTGGGGCCACACTCACTCCAAACTGGAGTCTGTTACACTTGAATGCCCTTTTGTGAGTCACTATTGTCTGTGCCTCGGCTGTTAAGGGGTCTACTGGAAGCTGTTGGTAAGCTTGTGCTAGATCTAGTTTAGCAAAAATTTTTCCTCCCCTAAGTGAGTGTAGCAAATGTTGTACGACTGGCACCGGGTATGCGCTTTGTTGCAGCGCATGGTTCAGGGTAGCTTTGTAGTCTCCGCAGATGCATACCGACCCGTCAGGTTTAACCGGTGTTACTATTGGCATCTCCCATTTAGCATGGTCAACAGGTTCCAAAACCCCTTGGTCAATTAATTTGTTCAATTGTTCCTCTATTTTTGCCTTTAATGCAAAGGGAACTCGTCTGGCCTTTAATCTTCTAGGGGCCACCTGGGGGTCTAAACTAAAGGAAATTGGGGTCCCCCGATACCTGCCTAGGGAGCCATCGAAAATGTCCTGGAACTCGTGGATCAGGTTTTCTTCCCAGTCGGTTGTGGCCACTCGGTCTACTCCGGTCATTCCAATGCCCAATGGTTCGAACCATTCGATGCCCAGGAGGCTGGGTCGGTCTCGGTTGACTATTGTCAGAGGCAGGACTTCGACATGCTGCTTGTAGGCGACTCAGAAATGTCCTAGACCTACCACAGGGATTCGATTCCCTTGGTAGTCTTTCAGGGTTAATTTTTGTTTCTGGAGCTCTTTTAGCTTAATATTTGGGACCAGTTGTTTGATTGTGTCCCATTACACCATTGATAGGAAAGACCCTGAATCAACCTCCATCTCGCAGGGGCTGCCTTCGATTTTTACGATTATTTTAACTTTTTTCCTGCTTTCCGTCTGAGCGCTTCCGATAGTGAAAGTTTGATGGGTCTTTTCTCGGTTACTGGCTCATTTGTTGTGCTGCCACTTTCTCTCGGTTTGTTTCGATTCAGCTTGTGGGGGACAGTTACTGCGTCTGTTAGGGCTATAATTTTTTCGATTCCTACAGACCTTCTCGATGTGTCCCCTTTTCTTACAAGCTCTGCAGATGGCATCAAGGAATCTGCAATCGGTTCAAGGGTGGTTTCCTCTGCAACCGGCGCATTCCCGCCAGTTTCTTTTTTCGTGCCTTTTTTTGTTGGCGTATAGGCGGTGGACCTCATCGTCTTCCTCTCCGGATTCTGATGTCTCATCAAAATCTTCATTGTGTGTGGTGGCGGGAAATTGTTTCTTCCCTTTAGTTAGGCTCGCTTCGTCGTTGTTCGCATTCATTTGTTTCATTGTGGCCGCTGACTTTTTCATGGCTTCTGTGGCTGTGGCTTCTGCAATTGCTTCGGCTACGGTTATGTGGGGTTTATTTAGCAACTTGCTTACAACACATAATTCTGAAATCATCAACCAAAAGGAAATCATCCATGACTCACAGCACCATGATTGGTGGATATTTTTGTATATAATTAGAGTCATAGTTTTAATCATCCCTCAGAATTTTGTTCTGGCTTTCTAGTGGGCTTGCTCAGGCAAAGCAGAGAGAAGCTTTAATAGTACTCTTGCTTTAGTTGTGCGAATATGGTCAATTTTAAAAATATATTAAGATTCCTCTTTAAATTATTTTCTTTAAACTTAGCTTGGTTATGAATTGGTAAAACAGCTGACATAAAATTAATATAACTTATCCTGAATGGTCTGTCCCTGTAAGTATCCAAATTTCAGCATTGGGTTCCAGATGAGTTGAATGTTGTTCCATCAATTTAAGCTGGATTTAGTAACCAGGATAGGAGTAATTGGAGCAAGGTTCGTTGCTTCTGGAAAGAATTGCAGTTGATATACTAGTCCAAATTGGTTGTCAATATCATTTCCTGAATAACATTGAATCTGGGGAGATACTAAATTGCTGTTAGAATTTCAAGGTAATTATAGTTTTACCTCTCCATCCAGTTTTTCCCATAATAGCTCCATTTTGACTGCATCAGAAGGTTATGTGGTCTCATTCATTCTAGAAACCAGACACCAATTGAGTTCCTTATGTATTAAATGAGTGGGAACCAGAAATACAGCTTAACGTCATCCCCAAAAAACTTTTTTTTAGCCCAACCTGTAGCTACAGACTATATTTTTATGTAGCTTCTTATAGATTGTCTGAGGGGGATGTTGTATGAGGTATGCACCTATTTATGAATACATCCCTACACACAACATACCTTACTCTCTACTGGGCCATGCTGACATGACACAGGGAGAAGAAACTGTATAGGTAGTCCTTGACTTATGACCAAAATTGAGCTGCAGATTTATGTTGCTAAGTGAAACATTTGTTAGGTGAGCTTTGCCCCATTTTACCATCTTTCTTACTGCCACAGTTGTTTACTGAATCACTGCAGATGTAAAGGCCCTGTCCCACTGCACTTACGGATGCAAAGAGGATGTAAAACATTAAAAAAAGCTTGCCATCCGTTGGAAAACGCTATGCATCCGTTGTGTACTCACTGCATACGTGTTTCATACGCTCTATCCGTCGAGCATCCGCCCACTGAGATTTCATCCACGCAAGAAGTTTTGAGCTGCACAAAACTTTGTGAATGGATGAACTTTCTGCCGCATATGATGTACATCTGTGACATATATGGGCAACAAACATTCTTCGTCCATTATCATCTGTTAAACGTCCGCTGTATCCTCTCTGCATCCTCTGGCCATCCCCTCAACTAACATCCACTGCAGCTGAAAACGGAAAGAGGGAGGAAATGAAAGGTACACAGAACGTCTACACAGTGTGAGTAGCACGGAAATAGAAAGGATGTAAGCGGATGCATCTCAAATATAAAGAAATAAAACGGACAAAACGTTTGTATCTGGGATGTATCTCGGATATTTAGGATGTCTGCAGTATGTCTAGAGTATGTAGAAGGACACCTAGCAGACAACCGATATTTCCTATAAAAAGGGGGAGAAAATCATCTGGATCTCAGTATTAGTCCAGCAGCCGTGGTGTACAGACCTCTTCACCCTTGGTCTTGGTCTTCCACATCATCAGTTGTTCTCCACCATGGATCATGACACAGTCTGTATGATAGCTGCGATCATTCATCACCAGAACCAAAACCTGTTTGGACTGTTTCACCTTTTATACAGAAGGAGAAGAAGGAGACATCCAAGAGCTGTGTGGGTCCGAGGATGGATCGTGAGAAGAATGGAGTTTGGACTGTATGACCAGTTGATGGTGGAGCTGAGGAATGAAGATCTTCGTGCATTCCAGCACTTCATGAGGATGCCACCAGCCATGTTTGACGGACTTGTACAGCATCTGAGACCCAGATTGACCAAGCCTAGCACCAACTTCCATCCCAACCTGGACCCTGGACTGAATGTGGCACTGACTCTGAGCCATCTGGCCTCTGGAACCACATACAGAAACATGCAGTATGCGTGGAAGGTGCCACACAACAGCATCAGCAAAGTGGTCAGAGAAGTGGTGCAGGCCATCATCGAAGAATACTTGGAGGAGCTCCTCAAGTGTCTCACCACTGAACAAGGCTGGAGAAAACTTGCAGAAGAGTGGTATCAGAGGTGGAACTTTCCCCACACCGTTGGAGCCATAGATGGGAAGCACGTGGCCTGCAAAGCTCCAGCCAACTCAGGGTCCACTTATTTCAACTACAAGGGCTTCTTCAGTATCATCCTCTTTGCCATGGTTGATGCTGACTACAAGTTCATCTACATTGATGCTTCAGGCAATGGGTCAGCTTCAGATGGCCAGGTATACAACGCAAGTGACCTCAAGGATGGGCTAGAACGCAACCTCACCATGGGTTTTCCAGATCCAGACCCCCTACCCAATGACACACAAGATGTGCCCTACTTCATCATTGGTGATGACGCCTTCTCACTCAGAACCTACCTCATGAAGCTGTACAGTTCAAGATACCTCACCCGTGAAGAGAGGATCTTCAACTACAGGCTGTCTAGGGCAAGACGGGTGGTGGAGAACGCCTTTGGCATCCTGGCCAACAGGTTCCAGGTACTTCTCACCACCCTGCAGCATGAGCCACAGACTGTGAGGAACATCGTGGAAGCTTGCTGCATCCTGCACAATCTCATGTGCACCCGCTACCCAGTGTTGCAGAACAGACTTGTGGACCGTCAACAAGGGAATGGGGACATGGAGCCTGGTGAATGGAGGCAAGGACAAAACCTGATAGACACTGTGGATGTACAAGACCCCAACAGAGCTTCATGTGAAGGGAAGAAGCAGCACAACCTACTGAGATACTGGTGCAACTCCCCAGCTGGAGCAGTGGAGTGACAAGACAGGATGATTAATGGATGCTTCCTTGAGCCTGTCGCATAACACTGATGAGATTGTGCCATGGATGTTGAGTGGTCCTACAATAAATAGGACATTAATAAAGAGCTTTGTTTATTTTAAAATGTGTTGATCAATGACATGTTTGGATCAATGATTACATTATTATTGATAATAAAGGTCCATATGTGTGGCAGCTGGGATGGTGGACCATACAGTCCCACTATGCTTGCACTGGAGGTTTATCTATCCCACAACTATCCTTATCTATCCCACAAGCATGCAAAGGCTTAACCATTTGTTCAAAGTTTTCACCAACACTTTATTAAGTAAAAAAAATGAACCAAGTGTCTTAAGCAAAGATAACCTTTATTAACTGTCTTAGGCAAACTTTATGACTTTATTAAAAAAGCAAAATGAACCAAGTAAAGTGTCTTAAGCAAAGATAAACTCAACAACTAAACAACTCAGTCTCTGGCACTATTCTCAGTCACTCTGAGTCATGTCCATGGTCTCAGCTGTTAAGCGGGCAGGGACTGTGGAGGTGGCTGTGGCATGAGTGCTGGTCTGAGGTGCCATTGGGGTTCTTGGCCCCAAGGGTACAATAGGGGATGGTGTGTTCAGGAAGCTGTCCGAGAGCTGACTCAGTCCCATGAGGTTGAGAGGCCCTTCATCAAGGACCTGAGATGTGAGGCCCAAGACTGATGACAAATTGTCCATTGACGGGCTTGGATGTGAGTTGGAGGAAGGAGGAGTGTAGTGGGGCTGTCTGGTCTGCAGCTGGGTGAGGACTGGCGTCTGTGGTGTGCAATGAACCTGGGCCTGGACTGAAAAGGTTTGCTTCTGCTGTGGGAAGTCCTGGAAGTCGTTGCCTTGGTAGGTGAGGGGCTGTTGAAAGCCATGGAAGGGCTGTGACATCGCCTGGGGTGGAGGAGCAGACCTGGACTGGGTAGGAGCAGCTTTAGCTGCGCCTTGAGGTCTGTGCAGAAGTGCTGTGATCTTCTCCTTCATCACCTGGTACTGGGCCTCAGGCAGGTCCCTCAGGGTGTGGCTCACGTAGGTGATGAAGGTGTTGCAGCCCGAGGATCCTCTGTCCAACTGGACCAGCTGAGAGAGAAGTTTTGTTCTGGTCTTCATTGTGTCCCTGATTTCCAACAGCACACTGTGGTTCTGGCCCTCCAGTATGCCTCTCTGCCTGCATCCTGTGGAGCTGGGGGTGGGGGTGGGCTGGCCTCTGGTGGCTGCTGCTTCTTCCTCCATTTGTGGCAGGGGATCCTCCAAGTCCGCTGGCATGGGGAGTGAAGCTGTCGGGGTCTCTGCCATGGGGGCCTCTGAAGACACCTGCCTGGACAGGCTTGCTGGCTGGAAGAGGACTGGCTGTCTGTGGGCTGTCTGAGGGAGAGGGGTGTCAGAGGGGCTGCTCCTTGGTGGCGGATCTTACCCTCCAGGAAACTGCACTTGGCCATGACGTACATCTCCCGGTCAGTGAGCTTCACAGCGGCCTGCCTGGATTTTTTGAGGTGTAGCTTGCCATACCAGGTTTGCATGTGCTTCCACCATCCCAGGAGTACTTCTGCAGTGTACCCCAGGCTCTCTGCCTTGTCTCTCCAAGCTGCCTGCTTCTTCTTGGTGTTGCGATAGAGTCTGTGGCCCTTTCTCCAGATGTACTCATTCTCCCTCAGCCATTCCAGCACCTCATCCTCATGGTCCTCGGAAACGGTGTATTGTTTCCTCTCTCCCTTCTCCTTCCTTTGCCTCTTCCTCCCTCTGGCAGGGGCTTCAGCAGGGCCTTCAGCATCAGGGCTTTGAGGGCCTTGGGACTGGTCCACCACAGCAGCAGCAGCAGCAGCAGGTTCAGAGTCAGTGCCAGGGGGTGGGATGCTGGTTCTGTCCTTCTTGCCAGGGCTGGAACGAGTAGGCACAGGCTTCCTCTTTTTCCCTGACTGACGAACCATGGTGTTCCTGCTAGATGTATGTGGCAGCACGTCTTTCCCTTGAATGCTGACTGCATGCGTGCTGCATCCTTTTATATCCGCGGAGCTGATGCAATTCATACTCCCCGCATGCGCAGTGAATGCTTTGCATCTGATATACATCCGCGCGGCATCCGCTTTGTTTCCTATAGGCGTCCATGATGCATCTGCTTCATCCACTATGCATCCGCCCCTTGCGCAATGTGTCCGCTTTGCAATTCTCCCACGGAACCCCTTCGGAGGTGTCATCCGCTTCCATCCGCTGTCATCTGCTAGGCTTCCTATGAACATCCGCTTAACATCCCCGCTACATACTACCCACGTCCGTTCTTTTCTGTTCTTTTCTGTTCTGTTTATACAAATTTTCACCACTTTTTGGAGCGGATGACAATGGATGGAGCCACCCCCGAAATTTTGCTCATCCGCTGTGCCCTTTATGCATACGTTTTGCATCCATCGGCCAGTGGGACCTAGCCTTAAGTAACACTGTTGTTAAGTCAATCTGTCTTCCCCATTGACTTTGCTTCTCAGAAAGTCACAAAAGGGGATCACATGACCCCAGGTTACTGTAACCGTCATAAGTATGAACCAGTTGCCAAATGTCTGAATTATGATCACATGGCTATGGGGCAGCAGCAACAGTCAGAAACATGAAAAAATCATCAATTGATTCTTTTCAGTGCCGTTGTAACTTTGAACGCTCACTACACAAACTTTGTAAGTTGAGGGCTACCTGCAGCTAATGAAAGGCTCGGTAGGGTCACTTTAAAGGCACCACCAACACTCTCATTCCCTAAAGTTTTTCATCATGGAGGCACATAAACTATCTTGTCAAACCTCTTCCTTTCTTCACCCAGGGACCAATTGCAGGATGCCTGGTTTCTCGCCCTTATTAGAAGTGAGAAAACAATAAGATCCTTCCACTTACCAGACAAGATAGCTGGCAGGGCCCACACTGCTTCATTTTCAGTTGATGTTTCTTGCTGGCTAGTTGAATTGGCTTGTTGACTAGACCACTGGCCGGGCAGAAAGACCTCTTCAAGGCTCTAGGGCAAGGGTCTTCAAGCCTGGCAAGTTTAAGACTTGTGGACTTCAACTCCCAGAATTCCTGAGCTAACATGACTGGAGGAGGAAGTCCACAAGTCTTAAACTTGCCAAGTTTGAAGACCTCTGGTCTAGGGCTTCAGGTTAAAACAGGGGCAACATAGACTTCCAAAATACCTCAAATGCTAAGAATATGCAGCAGTCTTCTGTCGTTTTGAGAAATAAAATGCAGGGAACCCTGTTTTAAGGATCCAATCTGGATGGGTCAACGGGACTAGAGATTTAGTCTTCGAAGCTTTTGGACTCGTGTTGGAGCCCATCTTTAGGGGACTTATTTCTAGCAGAGTGTGGGCTTTGCCCTGTTCTGTGTGTGGTATTTATATGATGCCTGTTGTGTTTGGTTAAAAAGGCCTAAAATGATACAAACTCTGAAACAGATTTATAGTGATCAAAAAATATCCCCCCAAAGCCTTTTTAAACATTCCCACAAATCTCAGCCCAAGCCATGAAACCCTCAGATTCCAATTCAGCCAATATTATGCGTGACCTTGACCAGGATGCAAAAGGTTGATCATTTCTGTTTAATAGGATGATTTAAACTGGAGTTGGACTGAATGTCCAGAATATGAGTTTTAGGTTAGAAATGTTCAGATTTTGCTGGATGTAGGATAACAAAGCAGCATTAAAAAAATAAGGACGGGGAGGATGAAATGTCATTTAATCCAAATTCAGTTTTGGAAATTTTTCAATTTTAAAATTAAAATGAATTAAATCCAAACAGAATTGACACTGTATCAGCTAGATTCATTTTCCCCCTGGAACTCTGTTTTTTTTAAATCAGTGGCAAAATTGGGATTGATACCACTATGGGTGGGGTGGCGTTCTGCAACTTTTTCCCCAGACAAACCCCCTGTCAGCCTTCCGAGTAACGCATCAAAACTCCAAGGCTGGAGCTGAGACCCCCATCCTGATTTGTCCACGGGGAAGTGAACTTCAAAAAGTGCCACAGAGATGCATTGGGTAGAGAGGTTCTTTTTAACTCTATCTCGTAAGGATGCTACCTCTGTCATGAATGAGGAAATAGTTAAACCCAGCAGTCAGGCATTTAGGGTTAATTGGCCTTTAAGGTTAATTGGCTGGGTCATTGACTCAGTTTTCCTGTTTGCAGGACAGTCCTCTCTCCCCGCCACCCTCCTGTTAACAAAGCCAAGCCACGAAGTTACAATTCACCAGCACCTTTAATGGCACTCAAGGATTTTATCTGAGGCTTTGGAAGGCCACACCTAAACTGATTGCCCCCACAATGTAGATTTTTTAAGTAGCTCCTGGAGCTCAGAAGCAATACCCACCCTCCCTCCTTCAGTCCTGGTCTTAAAAATTAGTCTGATGTAACCAAAACATAGAGTTGCAGTTTTATAAGGGTGGGGTGGGGGTTGTTCTAAGGAGAGGGTCCAGTTGTAGCAGGCCTTTGGTTTGGGGCAAAGGAGTTGAGTGATTTGCCTCTCTCTTCCTCAGAGCCTTGGCAAAGGATGAGTGGGAACCCAGCATGCGGAGTGGCAGCCTGAACATTCCTGAAAGTCCCTGGCTTCGGCTCTCTGTTCATGAGGATGGAAGGCAGCCAGGCTGCCAGATGTGAGTTATTTGCCTGTAGCAAGCAGCAGGCCTGGCTCAGACGGGTTCTACCACTTCTTCGACTTGAGCACTGATGAGAGCCACATTAGCCCTCCGGCACAGGCAATTCCTACAGGCAGACACGTCAGATTAAATAAGGCCAATATGGAAAGAAGAACATTTTCAAAAAACAAAAAACCTATGAGCAAATCTCAGATGTAAAACCTTCCACGGGGCCATCGAGGATTCACAGTGGGTTGTGTGTGCTTTCATTCTAAACCAAACATTTGTAGTGTTGTGTTAACAACCTTCTGAAAAGAGTATTGTTAGACTGAGACGCTCATAGCATGCTTTATGAATCTTGATTGGTTCTATTAATACTAGCTGGTTTGCTCCTGTTCAGTTCTCTTCCCTCCATTCCATGGTTCACGTTCAACATACTCACACTTTAAAACCTATCAAAACAAAGTTATGGTTTCTTACATATTCAGGGCAAAAATGAGATAGGAAAGATAGGCAATGGATCCATGGCCTAAAGTCATTGTTTGTCCCCAGGTATTACTGAAAGAATGTACATGTTACCATCAATGGGTGAAATCAGATGTTTTATAGAATGCCTGGGAAATCTATAGAATGCCAAAAATGGGCCATCAAGGCACAAAATGTTTAATATTTCACAATTTCCTAGGCATTCTATGCAATGCCAAAAGACAAACCGGTTAAGTATAATATACTCCCACTAAAATGCCATTCTAGCCTTCCTCGTTGCAACAAGTAGGTCGATACTGGTCTTGTATTTTTTTCAGGAAGAAAGTAATGTACTTTATTTTGCATTTCTTCTTTCGTTTTCATATACGTCCTTTCAATAAAGACTAATAAAGACAATAACTCTAACCCTAATCTTTTTCACAACTCTTCATTCTTTTCCTAAATAGCTCTTGTCATTCTGTAAGGTATAATATATAATGCCCAGGGAAAGTATATAGCATATTAAAATAGCACAGACATTTCATATTTTGCCTAAAAATGTCACACATTCTATAGATTTCCTAGGCATTCTAATAGAATTCCAACTTTTCATAAATTGTCCGTTAACATAAACACAACATTTTCAACCCCTGAAGAATTCTCCAACCAGATGTCCTCTAGATAACATCTTCCTTGTTCTCCCATGCCAGTGTACCAAATTGGATATGTTGCTAATTGCATTATTTATTAATCAAATTTATATAGCTGCCCATCTCATGAGAAATGACCCTGGGTAGTGTACAATAGTCAATAAGAAAGAATATATACCTAAAAACAGAGTTTAAAAAATAGAAAAATCAGCATTAAAAATGGTTAAAACTAAAAATACATACAAACCCCAAGCAGAGAGAGAGTACATGCGCCTCATTTGTGGAGCCATCTAACCTGCTCTTATTTCTCTGGAACTCCCAGGCCTGATGGTACAACCAGGTCTTGAGATATTTTAGTATTAGTAATTATTAGATTTTGGAGAATACTCATGTTGTATTATGCAGTGAACTAGATCCCACCCTGCACTCTTCCTGGGATTCTCAAGTGGGATCTTTGTGACACTCAAAGACATGGCTTCAAAGAAATTTGTTGTCAGGCAGTTTAAAAAAATTGAAACAATCTTTTAAAAAAGTATTTTGAGTTAGGGGGCCTAGAAAGATATGTCTTCATACTGGTAACTATAGGCACCATGTTCCTATAACTATAACCTACATTTATGATAGAAATTTCATGTTGGAAACTGAACTTATCCATCACTTCATAGCAAAGGAATGATGTCAAGGTCCACTAATGTGGTACGTAACCTCTTTGTCATCGCTGATCAATCCTGATCTCTTAGTACTTTTTTCCTCCTCAATATTATTGCAAAGCCAGGCAAGTATATATTTCCAGTCTCAACATTCGGAAAACCATGGACAAAGAAGTTAAATCATTCAAGTGAAACAATTCAGGATCTTAAGGGTGGAGCATGGAGCTAAATCTTCAGTTCAAAAGCCAAGAGTCTTCTAACTTAATTAAACGCAGCACAAAAGATTATTTAATGGGGTGGAATATATTTTATTGTATTCCTCTGGAATACGGAATCATTACACTTCCTCTGCTTCTATATTTGGTTGAAAGATTGTTCTCTTGGGCCACTTCCACCGTCACTTGACCCACAAATCTGAAAAATACGCTGTCCTGTCCCCTCAAGTATTCTCATTCTGCTGCTTTCCCATTTCTCAGTGCTGTACCTACTATGCTTTGGGACATCTCCTTAACATATTCTCCAGAGGATTGTGTTCCCCCGTTCTTTCTTAACTGTCTGTGTACAGTCCATACACATTTTAAAAGAAAGCAGCTTCAGGACGATGCAATTCTCAGGGAGCTGCAAGTAAATCCTTGAAGACTGAAGCCTGGTGCTATTTTTTTCGTGTCTTGTCATAAACCCATCACCCCCCCCCCCATCTATTGTATGGGTGGCTGCGGATGTCGACTGAGATGGTAGAATGTCTGAGAGGCACGAAACTGGGGGAAGGGAGCCTGCTTTGCACCCCAAATCCCACCCACCCCAAAGGGTGGAATCCCCTTGACACATTTCAAAGACTAGAAATGAGAAATTTCTGGAAAGTTGTTTTTTTTTTTTTTAAAAAGACTTTCCTTGTGCATCCCCCCCCCCAACTCTTCCTCCCCGCCCCCGGTTGAGCAGCAAGCGAGCCAGAGTTTGCGTTATTGGAAGGAGTCAGAGGTTGCTGTGGGCTGTTCCCTCCACCTTTCAACTGGGGGAAGGATGGAAAGTTTTCCTCTCCTTGGGGATTTCGACGCGGAGGAAAACAGCAACTGTTTTTGGTCAGGTTTGGAAGACTCGGTTGAGTCGTGTGTGGGAAAATGCGAGGCAACTTGATGACCGGAGTGTGCAACCGACTCAAATCGATTTCCCGGCCTTGTCTCTTCCCTCTCCTCTCATTATTTTTTTTTTACCTCAGCCCCTTCTAGGTGATCCTTTGGACCCTCCCCCGCCCTCCAGAAACCCTTCAAATCTCGCTCAGCCTAACGACCCACCACGGCCTCAAGTGGAAAGAACTGAGCGATAAACTTTCCCGCTCGGGTAGCCCTCCCCTCTCCCCCCCCCCCGCGCCCCTCCAGGCATCCCGATGCCCCCCTCTGCCGCAAAGGGGAGCGAAGCAGAAGCCCCCCTTCCGCCGCCCCCGAATTCCAAAGAGCGGGAAGGAGAGAGGAAGGGCAGCGGTGCCCTGCAAAAAGCGCCACGCTTGTCTTCGACTTTACGCGCACTCCTCTCCCCCGCGCCTCGATTTCGGCGCCCCCCTCCCCTCTCCCGCCCAACAGAGGCGCGGGGTGCAGGGAGAGAAGGGAGCGTGGGAGCCTGAGCCGAGGCAGGCCAGGCGGGCTCGGGTGCGGACCCCGCCCCCGGGCGGCAGGGTGGCTCCGCCCCGTTCCAACTCCGAGAAGTTTCCCAGGGTCCGGGGAACGGGGAGGCGGTGCCGAGCTCTCGCTGCCTTGGTGCCTGGCTCTTCGCCTGAGCTTAGCCCCTTCCATGGATCTATAGGGCGGCCAGCAGGAGTTGAAGACCCGACCGGGGGGGGGGGGGAATGGGCTCGGCCTCCCGGTTCTCAGGCCCTGGGCGGGCATGGCTGGTTTGCGGCTTTCTGGTGGTCGCGTGGTTGGCCCGCCTGGCACACGGGGCAGGTAAGGAGCCTCGGGGGTGCTGGTTTAGGATCGAGTGCGGGGAACCCCCCTTCCATCCAAACTTTTAGGATACTTGGGACGAACCCGTTGCGGGTTGGGTTTTTTTTTTTTTTTTTTTGGTGGCACGAGAGATCATGGCCTCTCCGTTTCCTCTTTTCAAATTTCTCAAAAGAACTTCGCTGGGTCGGTTTTAGTCTCCGTTCTGAAAGTTTCACAGCGCCTCTTTCCCGGGACCGGGAGATGCGGGTCCCTGAAGTTATTTTCCTTGTTCTCAGCTAATTTTCTGCCCTCTCTCCCTCCTTCCTCCCCCGCCCCGCGTGAGAAGAAGGGGAGGGGAAAAAAAAAAGTTTGCTGGAGTCCGACCACAAAGAAAATAAACGATCATTGTTTCATTCCAGATTGGGGAAAAGAGGGAGAGGGAGCAGCGATTTAGCTGGACCGGTTTGTTTTTTTTTGGAGGGGGGGGTAGAACACGTTATTTAATCGGCACTGATTTGTGCTACAAGGGAAACTATCATACACTTTTTATTTACTTAAAGCAAACTTTCTTTGCAGCCAGATCCAGCTTCTCAACTTGGAGCGGCTGGAAAAACTGGAGCGTGGACGTAGGATTTGGCTTCAAGTCCGTCCTTGCTGTTGTTCGCTAGCTTTCTTTTCAAATGAAGTCTTATTCCGCAGCCACGCCGGGGGGCGGCGGGGAGTTTTGCCGTTTTCTCTCATCTCCCCCTGGAGTTTTAGCGATCTTGTACGCATGCCCGAGGGTAATTCTGTATATTTGCGTTCACAAAACGGTTCAAGGGGGAATGGGATTTAGAGAACATGCTTTGCTGTACAGAGAAGCATTCAGTTAAGGCTATTCAGCATAATAATTCGGATTGTGCAATCGATGCATATTAGCAGGCCCGTGATACTCACACATTTGTCTGGATGGAAGAAAAATGTATTAGCCTGAATGGCAGCGTTCACAAGATAGCATTTAACTGGATCAGCGAAAGAATGAGCAAATGCAACTACATGGCGTATTGAACTTCATTAGCATTAAGTTTCATTTTTCATTACTTGATGTGTTGCATAAACACATATAGTCTGTAAGCTGAAAAAGTGGTGTAATTTAATTACTTTGCTTTATGAGTGAACAGTTTAGAAGAGGTGTGTACATGGACAAATGTGCTGATCTTAGCATCCTAAGTACTGTTGAGTATTTGCATTTTCTTGTGACGGGAGCCATGATGAATGAAAGGAATAGTTTGGATTTTAAGGCTTCCCTCCCTCTATTTTTTTATATTTGATTTGAGATTAAAATGAAATGATCTTGGTGGTGGTGCTTTTGTGCGGTGCTGTGTTGTGTGTACAGGATAGTGAGAAGAGGCTTGGTAATGGCTTGAGCAGATGTAATAGCAGCTGTCACCCCTGGTCTCCTTCCTTCACATTCTGTTGGACTACACAGTTTTATTATTGCTGCAAATAATTCTGCAAAAATTGTCCAAGGACTCACTGTAGCCAAAGTTACAGGCCCACAGGTGCCAGGTTTCTTTCTGCCTGGCCTAGAAATTGCTATCTCTTGGCTGTAAAGTAGCATCTTGGAGTCCGACTAGGGAGTGCACTGCTTAGCAATCGAGGCAGCCAGTTCTCAGGCTTCTTGGGAGTCCAGTGGCTCAATCTGTGCCCTGAAATCTATTCCTTCTCTCTCCCCCCCCCCCCCCATACATGCTCGCTCACATACTTTTTTCCCCAATTTGTGCTCTGGGAATAAACTGAGATGCAAGCAGGAGATAAGATGATTTAATTGGGTGTCGTGCATCAACTTGCTTTGGCCCATGAATCCTGCAGCAGCGAGATGCCAGGGATGAGATAATTGCTGCAAAAGGTAAATAGAACGTAGGGCTATTATTCAGCATGGGTTTCACTCTCCCATGAAGCTGCCTGACTGGTTTGGGGAAGCCGACCTTGCTTATTACAATGTTCCCAGCCAGCTGGTTCTGCAGTGCGTGGGAATGTGTGGCTCGTCCTATGCATGAGGCCAGGAGATTGTGGATGCCCGGGAATATGAATCCCTCCTCCTCCTTTCCCCGCCAGCTTGCTGCTTGGCTGGACATAGACAGGGCTTTGTTCTTGGTTGAGCAATTCCAAAGCAGTGCTGTTGAAACTCTGGCGGTCTCTAGCAGAGGAAGGCTTGAAGCTGCTGCTTGGAGCCACCCTTGAACGTTTTTAATAACGCTGGAGAATTTGCATTCACAATGAAGTGATGGGAGATTCTCATCCCGCAGCTTTCAAAGCAGCACATAGAGAGGCCCTTGAGAACTAGGTGATATGAAGGCCAAGTTTCTGAGTTTGGATTGGCAGAAATAAAGTTTTCATTGTTTAGGATAGTGGGCTGGGCTGATCCAGATAAAGGTCACGGAAAGGTTGGAAGTCTGTCTTGTGGGAGGATGTAATCTGGAGGGGATTGCTTTTCTGCCATGTTATACATAGGAAATCTAGTGCTCGGCATTGATTTATGAATTCTATTTTCTGCCTTTCTTCTAAAAAACAGCACTCAAGGCAGTTGGCAACAGTATGGAAACTATGAAAACTTTGGTTTAAAACTCAAAAACTAATATGTAAGAAATAAATTGGCCCACCAAATCAAACCTACCTACTTCCTCAGGAAGTTAGCTTAAATGTTTAAAATTTGGGGGGGAAATGTGTATTTACTTGTTGCCAGAAGAAGATTGGCATTTATTAAGTTGGCTTTTCTCCCTATAGAATTCTGCTGTTGGGGGCAACCACTGAAAAGGCCCTCTGTCAAGTTCGAGGCAAACTGTGAATCTGATTGGTGGGACAGAAAGAATTTTTTTTTTTTTTAAAAAAAGAACCTGAACACTAAAAACTCCTGTGTTCTTTCAAATAATGCAGTCCCTAGAACATGTAGGGCTTGGCATAAATCAGAAATGTCACAGGAAAGTCAGTTTTGTTATTGGCTGCAATTATCCAGATGAGCCATAGTTTCCAAGTTTTTTTTTAAAGGAAAATGTATTACATGGATCTGGGGGTTACAGTTCTTGGACTTTAACTAGGACACCATTTAAATCTGGACATCTAGGCTTAGGGCTAAATCTGGATATACTCCCAAACCGGGAATTTGAGAATTCAAGGATCTTGTAAGCTCCTTCTTTGCTGCTGTTCCTTCCCTTTGGAACAGCATCTCCCCTGAGATTTGGTTTGACTTGACCCTGTCTGCTTTTTGGAAGGGTTAAAGATCTACTTTTCCCACCACCACCAGGCACTGGTGTGGCCTAGTGTGTTATTTTCCCATAGTGCTTATGTGTTTCTATGTTGTTCTTTGGGTTTGCTTTTTATTATGTTTTTCTTTCAATTGATTATTGTTATTGAAGATTTGAGGTGCTCTGAGTCAAGGACTGAATAAATAACAAACAGGCTCATTAATCAGAAGGTTGCCTTGTACCCAGATGTCTTTTTAACAGTACCTCTTTTAAACATCCAGTCTCTTGCTGACATTCAATCACTGATTGAGAACATGAACAGTTTCCTTGGATTGAGAAGGAAAAAATATTTTCCTTTGCCATCAACAGATGTAGTTTTGGTTAGGATTGCCATCAACACATGTCCATTTCCTTGCAAAGCAGACATTTTGTCTTTTCCAAGGCTGTTTCTTATTTTCTGCTTTGTTAGACTATTAACAATGTGATCCGGCGCTTTACTTGATAAAGTCCTTATTTGAAAGCTGTTTCATGTGACCATATGCAGATTTTCCCCCCAACTTTGACATACACCACATTCCTTCAGATGAAAAAAAAACCTATTCTCTGTAGAAGAGATTTTTGTAAGATAAAATGTCCTACTCTTACAGAACAGGTGGAATCTGTTGCTTTTAAGTATTTGGTCTAGGACTGGACATTTAAGACTTTTCAGTCTGTTGTGTCGTTAAAAGGAGCGAAGATTCATCTGAAAAGATTGAAGCCAGGCCTTACTTGTTAAAAAACTGAGATGCACGGTCAATTTCTTTAATGTTAACCTGTAAAATTGAGTTTTTAAATTCAGTGTACTTCTTGTAATTACTTCCCCTGCACTCATCCATATTCCTATTTCTTTTTATATATCTTATGTGAAATTGGAAAGGACATTTTCCATGTTTCTATAGGTTTGCTGTAACAGCCATCAGACCTTCGCTATTGCAGAATTCTCTCTGGGGATTTGAAACTTCCTTTGTTTTTCCAGTCTTGAGGTGGACATGCCAAGTGGGCATTTTAATCTCCTAGATTTGTTAGAGTACTCTCATAGATCTTCCCTGATGCTGGGTTCAGTTTGGTTCAGTTACCAACCGATTACATTTAATTGGCTTCCATTATCCTTCTTTCAGGGTTCTTTATCTTCAGTACACTTCTGGAAGGGGAAATCATGGTTTCCTTCCATGCTGGGGTTAGACTTTTTCTGCTAGGTGCAAGGCAGAAGCATTCCCTCCCCATTTCTGGATCCTATGAACTGAAGCTGTCTGTACTTAGAGCAGAGAGTTGTTGAGATACAGCAGCTGCCTTCCTGCTGCAGCCTCTCCAGAGGCAAAAGTGAGCCAACCAGCTGGCCATTCAACTCTCAGCCTCTCTATTCTGCCCACATGGCAAGCTGGTTAACAAAAGGCATTGCAAAGGCAGCTGGAGAGAATTCGGGGTTTCCTAATACAACTTTGCTGCACTCAGTTATTTCTGGAACTGACTTTCAATCGGTATCGGCTTTTTCTTTTATCAACTTGGGGTTTAAAATGCATGTATGAGTTCAAGCAGCCTCTTAGTTCTATTATATTTGGGTCCTACCTTATTGTGGATCTAGTGCCCAGTTTAGAGTTCCTAGACATTCTGTTTAAAAGCAGCATGGATTGAAAATTGGGCTACTATGTAGGGACTGTAACATCTGGATGACAACTAGAGGGCAGCAAAGAATTAAAATTTACTGTTATCTCTTTGCTGCCATCTAGTAGTTTCCCACATTTTTTATAGTAGCCTTAATGAAAATAAGTGCAACTGTTCATCAGCCTTAAAACAGTGAGAAGCATTGGCAATCTGAGCCTTTTTGAGAAGGGAACTTATGAAGGAGGGCACTTTGTGTGACATTTGGACTCAATCTCTTTTGTGAGATGTTTCACTCAAAATATCCCTTTTTTGGTCAGAATTTTACTTGTCTCTTGTAAGTTATCTCTCTCTCTTGCCATGTTGGGTATAATTCCATTCCAGCTATTTATGATAAGACCAGGAATGTCCAGCTGCATTATAGTTGTTACTCTAAGAATTTTATGCCTTAAGAATTGATGGTTTGTTTTATTTTGCTTGCTTTTCCATCCCTATCCCATTTTCCTCTTGTGTCAAGAGTACCTTAGATTATAAATGTGGGCGAGAAGTTTCTCTTGCTTTTATATATCACAATACAGCTTTGGAACCTTTTGATTGGAAAGTGGGGCTAAGTATATTTTAGAATAGTTGTTTTTTTTCTTTTTTTGATCCTGTGCTTAGAGTTCATGCAGTTTTTTTTCCAGATTTCTTATAGTTAAGGCTCTGTATTGTTTATGTATTTTAAGCAAGTATAACAATTCATATTGTTATATTCATATATAATATATTCATATTTAGATAGATTTTCTAAATATCTAAATCTATCTAAATAACCATATTCTAAATGTATTTAATCAGTTTTAACCTTGTTTTCTAAAGCAGTCTTCTAGCCTTTCTAGCTATAAAAATAGGTAAGGAGGGGCAAAGGCTGGTGACATTTGGGAAACCAATGGAAAAACTTTCAATGGTGAGGAATTGTGCTGTGCTGTGCTCCACAGTGCCAATTATTCTACACCACGACTAAGAAAAAGTTACACAATATGCAGATTTGCTCACTTTACAATCATATTTTGGGACAATTTTTTTTGGCTCAGAATGGTGTGTACTCTGGCACAGAATCTTGATTTTTTTGGGGGGGGGTAATTAATATATGCAGCTCTGTTTAAAAGTGGCAGCCAAAAAGGAGCTGAAATCACTTAACCACACCCTACATAGTAACTAAGACATGTGGGTGGTTTGCACATCCTGTGTCATTTGAGCATTAAAAAGAACATGGGGAATTTTGGAAGGCTCATTCACGGTTGGAAAATTGTTTTGTATTTGAGAAAGAGAAGCTGTGCCAAATAGCATACAGTATGCTTATTGTATTCATGTATTGTTTTCAAACTACGGTATCTACCTCTGTCCTGAAAACTTTCCTGGGGTGTAGAATCTTATTCTAGCAATGGCATTGTCTCAGCCATTGAGTGTTCATTGTCAACCATAGTATTTGGAATAAATGACTAGTAGGAATTAAATGACCCCTTCTGTGGAGGACTTCCATTAGAAGTTGAAAACATATTTATCCAGACCTTCCTTAAGTTTATAAACAGCCCTCGTTATGTTACTTTATTTTTAAATAATTGAACATAATTAGTGCGATGCTGTGGCTAACACACTGACCAAAATCTGGGAGACTTGACTGAGGTCCACCTTCAGTATGGTGGAAACTTGCTGGGTAACTCTGGATCAGTCATTTTCTCTTAGCTCAGCAATTAGAACAAAAATAACTGCATTGACTAGTGAATTTAGTATTCACTTATATTGCAAAATTGGCCAGAGTATCAATAGCAATAAGCAAGATATCTTTTAAAGGAGCTTATCTGGTGACTTTGGATCTTCTCATTGAGGAATTCCATGAGTTCCTACAGCATTCTTTGAAAAGAAAACAAGACAAGACAATAGATGTTTGTTGAGCATGATGTGCTCTGAGCTAGCCAGTTACTCCATTCATATGACGACTGTTCTTCCTTAAAGGGAACAGCTGTTGCATGACCAGAATTTTGGCATCTATGGAAATGTTTTGGGGTACTGGCAGCAGATTAGTGTCTCTTGGAACCTCACTCTCATGTGGCAACCTTTTCAATCTTCATGCCTTCCTTTTGTGTTGCAAATGAAATGTTTGGGTTGCAGAAAGCAACTCTATTACTACCTGGAAAGAGTTAATTCTGAAGTACACATGGAGATAGTAAGGTAAGCCTGACAACAAGGCTAAAGTTGCATAATCTATAACATATCAAGGGCAGGCCATCTTTCAAAGCTCACTGAGGAACTTACTCAGTGTTATGTCTTAAGTGCTGTAGTGACCTAAAAACCTTAATCAGCCTGTCTACCTACTTATTGAAATTACACTGTTGGTTTTAATTTAATATGACTTGGTAGTGGGGAATCTCATCTTATTTGCTCCCCCGCTTTGAACAATGTGTTTATGATTATCTTGCTTAAATCAGTAGGCATAAAGACACATCTCTCTCCGATACTGTCTGTCACACAGTTGGATGGATGGCTTCATGCTTAACATCAAACAGGTCTCTTGAATATTCATTGCTTGCTTTGTAGTAAATTCTGTAATGCGAGACACATTATAATGTGTCTCCTGAGAGACACAGTGGACAATATCCTGGGGAAATTTGGAGCTCAATGTTAGTAGTCCCTTGTCTTTTCAAAGCTATGTCTTTAGGTTTTCTTTGACATTATAATGCTCTTAGTGGGTAACCTCTGCGCTCTGTTAACTATGAAGTAGCCATACCTAAGCAAAGGCTACTTGAAGTCCAATGGTTTTATAGGTAAGAGCTAAATCTTCATTCTAATCTTTTTCTGGATTAACTGCATGCATTGGAAGTAGTTAGGTTGTATTTCACCAGAAATACACAGTCCAAATTGGAGAGCTAAATCCCCATTTTGAATAAGGATTTCAAATAAGGAATGAGGATTTGGCAGTGAACAAGGATAGCTGCACAATACTTTGAAAAGATAAAAAATTGGTATTAGCTGCAGCAGCTTTTATTGTACTAGCATAGTAAAAACATCAAACATGTACAGTGTAAATAAGGGTTCTATAGAATTGAGTGGCTGTGGTTATGGAATAGCTGTGGATTAATGCATTTAGTTGACCACCCTAGTGAGCAGATAAGTTATGTAAATGTTTGAACTTTTGACAAGATACCAGTGACAGTAAAAAGGAGTCAGTTTGCTTCCATTAAAAGTCTTTTTTTAAAAAAATACTTCTTGCATTCATTTGCTTTTTTTAATTACAAATATCTTCTAGAATGTCTTTGTTTCCAATGAAAAACTCAATTTGACCTTCAGTTGTTAACAGGCTAAGCAGCTTTGTATGACTATGTCTTTGTTGCTTCATTTGTAATTGAGGCAATGCGTGAGACAGGTGCTTTATGAGGCAAGATTTTAAATTGAGAACTCTAGGCTTGTTCTCCTGTCCTCTGTAGAATGGCTATCACAGCAGATTAGAGCATATTACCTTAATTAATAGAAATCAGACTTCTGGGCCAACGTTCCCTGCTCTTTCTTTTAAGCATAGCAAGACTTGGATTCAAAGCATTCCCTATTTGTTTTTTTTATTCTACCAGGTGTTTTCTGATTACAGATTAGAACCAACTGAAATTTTAGACATAAGGAACTAGAACAGTCAGTTATACTCGAGAACTAAACTAAGAGGCCTGGTGGTCTGATTATACGAGGGACCAACATAATAGCTGCAATCAAGATACGGAAGCATTTGTTTCTCATACAAACATTTTGAGAAAGTTTAAATGATAACTTTGCTTTATTTGTTTTTACATGACACACCTGATAGATTATGCCTACAATAATAGTATTATACTATGAGTTAATATGGTGCAAATGATGAAGTGAAACCAAGAGATCAGGCTTTAATTACAAATTTGATAATAAGGTGAACTGTCCTTCACAAGACATATTTTGAATGAGTATGCCTTATGCCTTGTTTTTTTTTAAAGCATAAACAAAATACAGCAGCCTAAACTTGCAAGTTGTCCTAATTACATAAATCAAGTACATTTATGTATCATCATCATCATCATCATCATCATCATCATTTCATCTTTCTAGCTGTGGAAAAGAGCAAGAGAGCAAATCCAAACTGAAAGTTGTCTGACTGTCTAATGCTGTGTTTCACAACCGTGGCAAGTTAAAGATGAGTGGACCTCAAATTCTGGGAACTGAAGTCCACTCCTATTAAGCTTGCCAAGTTGAGAAACACTGGTTTTATGTGTCCTCTCTCTCCTAACTTCTGAGTCTTTAGTTAAAATCTGTTTCATAGCCGCAAGAACTTCTACCATCCTCCCCAAATGAATCCGAGATTCTGATTTTCATGAATAAGACCAAATTCTTAACTACCGTTTTCTTTATCAATTCCGAATGCAAGGAATGCAAAATAGAATCTTGTTCCTATATTTCTTTGGAAAGTAGTGACAACCTTTTCAGGATTAATTCTGTCATTGGAGAGAAAATAGCCATCTCATTTGCAGATGGAGAAGAAAGGTGAATTGAGGCATGTTTCATTATTGTATATATACCCTGTTTCTCCAACAATACAGCCTCCCCTAATAGGAAGTCCCAGCATGTTTTATAGGCATGAAATGAAATTAAGCCCTTCCCCCCAAATTAAGGCCTATATTAAACCATGCAAAATGGGAGGAATGGGGGGGGGCTTGTCATTAGGAAGTACTCTTGTTGCACACCCAGATATGGTGCTGCCTGCGTTGACCCCCATACGAAGTGCCCCACCAACGCCGAGGTCAACTTCCAAACCATCACCAAGCCTACCTGAAGATGCAAGGGGGGGGGGGAAATTAAGTCACCCCCAAAAAGACAACCTAGCCAGTTTTTCGGGGCTCCAAAAAAAAAAAAAAAAAAGACCCGGCCTTATTATATGAGAAACATGGTAGTTTGCACAAGCAGTGCTGGTTACTTGTGGGGGAAGGATAGGGATGGATGGATGGATGGATGGATAGGATGAGGATGAGACATCAGGCCTCCTGGCACTTAGCTTAGTCATACTAAGAACATGACATGAGGATTAAGTGGTCAAAGCAGTGGGAGTCAGCACTTGACTGTAAAATCTCTGTCGGGATGAGTAACCTCTGCCCTTTCTTATTCCCAATGGTTCTTTCAAGGGCAGGAAATCTAATTGCTGTCCTGTTTGTTTCTGGATGGGCTGAGGCAGAGCCACCTTTCTGGGTTCTCTGGGGAAGCTAATGGAGGTGGATCAAAATGAATTTGTGGGTTGCTTGAATGTGAAGATTTAGTTTTCCCTTTGAACTGAGGGAAATCTGGATTTCCAAAATTCTTCTTTTGTCACAGTTTTACACATTGTAAAAATTTCCTCCCTGGCGTACATGATTGCATCTCAATCTTGTGCCTCGCTGTAGCTCAGCTGTAGACTATTGGGAGCTAGAGCTCAGTACTGGATTATAGAATTGAGACTTTCTTAGCCAGGCCCCGATGCATGGATGCTGAAAAAATAACATTTGATGAAATCTTGGCTGCCAAGATAGTGTGCAGTGATAGGAGTTGCAACTTTTGAGACCAGTGTGGGATCTGGGATTGCATTCCACTGATACAGATTTGGCTGGAAAGGAGGAAATTGTAGAGAAAAATGAGGGCTTGCACGGTGCCAGGAGTAATCTTTGCTGAAATCTTTAACTGTCTCTTTTGGTTAACTGTTCTGAGAATGTGTCCAAGTTCAAAATTTGAGAGATATTCTTAAGGAATTTTGACAGACTTCCTTTCAAAGAACCTCTGCCTTTTTATCAGGATGTATGTACACATGTATATATACACATACAGGGATATGAAGAACAATTCTTGTTACAAAGGCGGAGAGCTAAATTAGGCTGCTTTGTTCTGCATACAAGGACGTGAGTGAGTCTCTGCAGATGCCAGCAAGGTATTTAATGTCAGAACCCTGTGACTTGTAATGTTTGTTGTGTTGTGAAAGGCATGGGGTTGGTGAAAAGTATAGCACCTTGGCTTCAATTAAAGTAGGGCTTATTTTACTCTAGACTGAGCAGAGAGTTGCCAAGAGACATTTTTTTACTGCAGCATTTTTGCTGGCTCTGCATGCTGACGGAGTAAGGGGCGGCAGTGGAGGGGGGAGAGGCATTGTCTGGAACTGATCTGTGTGCTGGGCACGCACTCCGCTACAAGTGGGTCTCTGGAAAATGGCTGAGAATGAGGGAACTTGCCTGGGCCCCAACTCCTTCCATCTTCTCTCTGCTTTGAGAGGGAGGGCTTCAGCCAGGGCCCTGTTCTTCAGCTGAATTTCCCTCCTTGACTGGGCCTGGAGCACTAACAGTACCTCTCTTGCACAAGGGCTTCCTTGAGGAATGGATGTTTGTTTCCTTGTGATCTTTTCATAGGGCACTTAAGCCCTCCGCTCATATGACTGACAGGGGTGCTTGCATTTGTGGGATTTTCCCGTAGGCTGAGACCTACCAGGAAATATGCTGGGCAACTTACTAATTGCCACCTCATGCCCCACTCAACACTGCTGCCAGCATTTTCAGAGTAGGTTGACTGTGGGGTTCAGAGTCCCTCATTTTTGGAGCCACTTTTGTTTATCTCTTTCCCCTGAAGAGATAAGGCTCTGCCTTTAGCATAGGTTTGTCTGCTGAGATTTCTGAGCTCAGTGCTGCTTTCAAATAACCGTCCCTGTGGATCCTTCTCTATGGCAGTTCTAGGGCATTGTCTAGTATTGCCCAGTCTCTGCAAAAGTTCATGTCTAGTGCAGAGTGATGAGAATGTGGTTGTATGTTTGTAGACCTCTGGTTGTACCTGGAGTAGCCACCGCTGAATAAATGGCTAACTTCTGTTTGGATCTGATGAGAAATCCCTCTTCAGGGTGTTGAGCTGGCATTGTGGTAAAGCCTGGCACAGTTTTTGAGCTGGCATTGTCGTAAGCTGGCACAGTTCTTAAACTGAAGACATAGCTTCTCCTCTGCTAAGTTTTTTGGTGGTATTGGTCCTTGCTTTGATATTGTCATTACAAGGTTTCCAGGACACTAGAACAATCCAAGATTGAATAGATGAGCCTCCACAGTATGAAGTAAGAGGCTGCCCAGTAGAATAAAGTCATATTGTCATTTTTTTTGAAGAGTGTGAACATAATATCACTTAGCAATAGCAATATCACTTAGACTTATATTCCGCTTTAGTGCTTTACCAACCCTCTTTAAGTGGTTTACAGAGTCAGAATATTGCCCTCAACAATCCAGGCCCTCATTTTACTGAGCTCGGAAGGATGGAAGGCTGAGTCAACTTTGAGCCGGTCAGGATCGAACTGCCAAACTGCTAACAGCAGCTGGTCAGCAGAATTAGCCTGCAATACTGCATTCTAACCACTGCACCACCACTGCTCTTAAGCATTTGCTCTGGAAAAATGAAATGGACGAACACTTAAATATCCCTTAATATGTTGTGGATCGTAGCAGTAAACACACATATGTCCCATAATTAAGTTATAAACTTTAACCATAATTAAGTTATGAACTTTCCCATGCTTGTTTTTGGCAGAATTTTTAGATGAATTCCAATCCCTCTTAGCCAGTATAGTCAACGTCTCTCCTGGCTAAAATGTTAGAATATTAAAATGCATCTGACTTGGACATTCATATATACCCCATCATTGTTCTTCTCTCCATGAGATCTGTGCTTTGCCTTCCAAAAAGACAGGAAGAAGAGAGGGGGTCATGAGAAGAGGCCGGTTTTTTTTCTATCAAGAATGTACCAATTCATCCTTTCCCTCTGGACTTTTGCTAGGCTTCTGCTTACCTTTTGACCTTCAGCAAAGAAAATGGCCTATAATTACTAAGAAGTGCAGAGGTTAAGGCTGTGCCAGTGGAACCAATCAGGCCTATTCTGTGAAAGGATCTCACTATTTTTGCTATTCATAATTATTTTTATTGTTTGATTTTAACATGTAATATCATACTTCACCGAGGATTCCATGGTGGTTGGGTTTCTTTCTCTCTTCTGCCTCCCTCCTCCCACCCATTCTGGCAATGAGGTTAACAATTCTTGGATCTTTGAAGCCATTTATGGAGGAGAGTACTATTTTCATAATGCACAAACAAATTTCAAAGTGTGGGTCCCCCTCCCCCAAGATTTTCACTTTTTTGCAAATTCTCATAACCCTTTGTCTTTGTTCTGAAGTCTCCTGATAGCAACCAATAGCTATTCCTTTGGTGAGCATTTTAGCAAGAAACATTTTCATTTGTGGGATTGTGGACAAGAATTGTCACAGCAAAACTTGCCTTCGTTTATGAGATCATCTTGTTTAACAATATACATAGTAGCAGGAAGGAGATAGAAGGAACCTTACCCCCACCCCACCCCGTTTATTAGTGTCGTGTCTGTTGTATGAGAAGAGCCCTTGGTGTTTTGAGCTGAGGCTGAGAAAAGCTTGCTTGAACCTCTGCAGAATTACTGCCTGAAAGATAGACACACGTTGTATTACACTGGATGGATCTGAGTTCTCCCTTGATGGAAGGAAAGTAAATAAGCAGGCTGGCTGGCTGATTTTGGAGTATTACTGGAGAATAGAAAAGTAAAAGATGTACCAGATTAGACAGGAGATAATCATAAATAGCACAGTCTTAGAATTGGTTTTTAAGGTCAGTTCATAGATTTCCAGTTGTGTGGTTCCAGCTTATATTGGACTATGGCAGTGGTGGCTAACCTTTTTGGGCTCCAGTGCAGGGGTGGGATGCTCCCAGTTCTGCCCGGCTCTATCGAACCAGTAGCTCTAAAGAGCAGCAGACACCGAACTAGTTCTGTGTCTGCTGTTGTTTGGCCCACCTGCCCACCTGGGCTCTTACCTGTCCTTTATTTCCTGCTTTTTCAACCTCAGCTGCTTTACGTGGCACAGGTGAAGTTGAAAAAGCAGGGAAAAAGAGGCTTTCCAAATGCTGTGCACTTGCGTGCAGAGCTTTTCAACTGTCTTGGCGGCATAGCTGATGGGTTTTTTTCACATTTGCACAGTGTAGTAACACCAGTTGAATCCCATCCCTGCTCCGATGCCAAAAATTGCATGTATGCTTGCACGTGCTCACATGCCAGCACCCAGAAGGCAATGTGCGTGGGCTCCCTGCAACCTCACCCGCACGTCATGCAGCTCTGTGCATGCATGCGTGTCTCCCACACAGCCCTGTCCCCATGCATGCACGCCAGATTGCCGCCTGCCAGATTGCCGCCCGCATGCACAGTGGTACTTTTCCGGGCGACCTCTTGCGTGCTGGCCACTTCTGGTACTCATGCCATAGGTTCACCATCATGGGACTATAGAATAAGAATAGAATAGAATAGAATAGAATAGAATAGAATAGAATAGAAAAGAATAGAAAACAATACAATACAATACAATACAATACAATACAATACAATACAATACAATACAATACAATACAATACAATAC
>BLBF01000003.1:108826453-109008960 GCA_015471245.1 Laticauda colubrina | reverse complement strand
ACAATACAATACAATACAATACAATACAATACAATACAATACAATACTTTATTGGCCAAGTGTGATTGGACACACAAGGAATTTGTCTTGGTGTAAATGTTCTCACTATACATAAAAGAAAAGATACATTCGTTAAGAATCAAGAATCATAACGTACAACACTTAATGATACTCCTAGGTACAAGCAGCAATCAAATCATACTAGGAAACAGCCTTTTGGTTTGTTCTTCTGAGCTTAAGTGTAAATTTACAATTCCTGCCATTATGCAAAGTTTGCTCTAATCAATCTCTTTTTTCCTCTCTCCACAGCTGTCCAATGTCTAGATGGCAACAAACCCTGTGAGAATGGTGGGACCTGTGTTGTTTACTCCAATGGAATTGCTGCATGCCAGTAAGTGAACTCTATGTGTAGCTTTAATAACAGCTGAACTAGCTTAGGTTATTTTTTCTTCTTCTGAGTTTACATTTACTTGTTTGTTGCATTTATGTCCTGCTTTCTGTGAGAACCAAAAGCAGCTTTCACGGAATCCTCTCTAATTTTATTCTCATCATAATTCTATAAAGTAACTCAGGTTGAGTGATTGACACAACTCTATGATCAAGTGGGAACTTGAACTGGGACCTCCTCTTTCCAAGAATAAGATCCTGATTTCTGGCTCTCACTGGATACTTTGTTGTGAAAAGCAAGTATATAGTTTACTTTGGAAGCACTATAGTTGTCATTGTCAAGTAGAAGTGTGGTAAGATTGTTGTGGAATGTCACAAAATAAAAGGTCTGGGAATTCTTTCAATCTTCATAGTGAAGATGGATTCACCCGAAGGCGGACTCATTTGGAAGGGATTCACAGTGGCCTTACTCCATTTCAGGCTCTTGCTTGGTCCAGAGGAATTGTGATACTACATCCTGAGAAGTATTCATTAAATTCAGATTTACACTTGGAGTGCTTTTCAGTTGGAGCACAGCTATGAGGCATTTTGTTAATTTGATCCCCTGCGTCAAAAGATAATAAGTATAAAGAGTTAGTTTGAGGAAACTTAAGTTCAGGTTACTGCTCTACCATGAAGCATTTGGGGTGGAGCTTCTCTAGACCGGTTTGTTATTTATCTGATGCTACCCAATATCTTTGTTGTGAGGATAAAAAGAGTAATCCTCACCTAACCTACTCTTGAATTACTGGAAGGGAAGATGGGATAAACATCTGATAAACAAGCTATGAAGTGGGTGTGACTCTTCATGACCACACAGGATACACTTTCTCCATGATGATCTGTCTCTAAACCTGGTGCTCCATGTCAATGCATTGCACTGATTGCTGCTGTAATCAGGTTGATTCATCTTGTTTTTGGTTGTCCTTTTTTCCTTTTTCTTTCTCCTTTCCTGACATTATAAACTTCTCAAGAGAGGTTATTCTTGACTGCTGGTTCCTTTATTGTTGATCTTAAAAGACAGAAGCTATCCAGTGTTTTGGTATCTTCACTGTCTATTCTAAGACTGGTTGCTGTATATATTGCCCCGTCTCTTTTACATTTAGTTATTCCTTTCACTGTGCCTAAAGATTTTCATTACTAGAGCTTGCAGATCATTTGTATTTTCAGCTATCCGAGTAATGTCACCAGCTTAGCCCAGATTATTGCTTCTTCCTCCAGTTTAAAGGACACCCTCATCTTCCAATCCAGCGTCTATCAAGACATAATCAGCATTTAGTTTAAATAAATAATTGGAGACTTTAATACACCATTGCTTTACTTCTTGATCTGTTTGAAGCATTGCCTGTCCAGACTGTGGCTTCCTGTCCTGCATATAGTTTTTGAATGAGGACAATGAGATGATCTGGGATTCTTGTTTTCTTAAGGACATTCCACAACTTGATATGGTCAACACAGCAGAAGATCTTTTTACAATTGGTGAAGCATTGGTGACTTCTTTTTGGTATTCTTCAGCTTTCTCAATTATCCTGCATACATCAACAGTAATGGATCTTGCCTTTTCTAAAATAAACTTGACGTTAGGCAGTTCCATTTCCATTGTAGAATCTAACCTGCAATAAATAATCTTAAACCTTATTTTGCTAGCATGTGAAATTAAGGATATTGCATATTCTGTTTCTTTAGTATTAGTATATTAGGCTGCCCTTTCCTAATCTGTTGATCACTGATCTTCTCCTAATTTGCCGGCCTAGTTTATTAGAATTTTTACAGTTTCTTCTATATTTCTACAGATATTTCATCAATACCTGTAGCCCTCTGATTTGGTAATTTAGTGCTGTTATAAGTTTATCTTCTAGTCCAGAAGTTCTTGTCGACAAGGAATATCTCAAAGTATCTTGGCTGTTGACTTCTTTAATGATTTTAGCATACTCTTTCCCTTCTTTCATTTGCCCTTCTTTTTGAATCATTTTATTATAAATTACTAATTGTATTTGGTACATTTTTCTCAGTTCAAGTTTTGCCACATCTTTTCCATCTTCAGTATCTTGACAAAGGTTGTTGTGATATTGCTTCTTGTTTTTTTCTAACAGCCCTCTGATTTTCTTTGTTAAGTTCCTTCCTAAGATCATTGTTATTTTGGCTTCTCTTCTTGGCAATTTGCACCATTTGTTTTGACATCTAGTCTGCTTTCTTCTGTTTCTTCATCTTTGGCTGATTCTTCACATGCATCATTAAGATTTTTCTGATTTTCTGCTACAGTTCCTCTAACTTTTCTAATTGTCAGTGAGGTTCAAAACTTCAAAGAGATTCCTGGTATTTTCTTGAAAACGATGAGTCAGTCATTTTGCAGATAGTGGTTGGCTTTCTTCTTCTTTCTTCTGTTTGACTTGGAACTTGTATTTAACCAATTTGCAGTCTATTTTGCAGTTTGTCATATCTGTTTTGTACCTGAGCTCTTCTGCCTCCTTGTACCAATTTGGTTTCCTCTACTCCATCTGATGATATCCATGTGAAGAGGCAATGTTCTGGCTGTTTGAAGACTGTATGAGCAATGAAGAAATCACTGGATTGGCAAAAACTGATAACGTAGCCTATTCAATCAACCATGTTTTTTTAAAAGTTTGGCAGTCTCCAATCATAAGCAGCACAACTGGCATGTCATATTGATTTCATTTTAAAACTTGATCATAAAACTTGACAGCTTCCTCTTCTTCATCAATGATTGATGCACAAACTTGGATAACTGTCGTAATTAAAGATTATCTGTGAAGTCCAATTGAAGTCAGTTACTGACTTTATTGCACCCAAGCACTGGGTTTGTCATATCGTTCTTGGCTGTGAAAGCAATATTGCCCTCTTTGTTTATTGTATGATGCAGAATGAACAGTATTATCTCCTGAATGAAAATAGCCAATTCCAGTCCATCTCAATTTATTAATGCTTAAGATATCATTCTGGGGTCAGTTTATTTAATCTTTTACTGTGTTGATCTTCTCCATGCTCATATTGCTTACATTTTTGTATTTTTACTATATTTCTGTCTTTGTGGCTTTGGATTTTCTTTTGCTGCATGGCAACATCAGCAACTAGACTTCCAAAGGCTTTAATCTTATTATTTCATAAATACCATTAGTATTCCAAAAGATCCCCAGCAATTCTTCAGTAGCATATTGAGTGTTGGCTGAGCTGAGAGGCCCATCATCCAGTGTTATATTGTCAATCACCCCATATTGTCTATCCATGTGGTTTTCTTAGTAAAATACAGCAGTTGTTTCCCATTGTCTTCTCCCACACAATATTAAACAGTGCTTTGCCATTGTTAGTAAAATTATCAACTGCTTCTTCCTTTTCCTTTTTTTTAAAAATATCTTTATCTAGAAATTTATAGTTGTAATAAGAACTAATACAAAATGAAATAGCACAAAGAAAATAAAAAGAAAGAAATTACAGAAAAAGCTAAAAGTGCAATTAGAAAAGGTAGGAAAATAGGAAAAAAGGAGAAAGATATAAGGATATAAAGAAATGGCTTCTGATATTTTTGCTCCTAAGGAAAGTCTAGAATTCAGTCTGCTGATTTCTAGTCCAGTTCCATAATTGGTATACCAGACTGGTTTACTCTGATACAGGTGCCTGCTTGCTTTAGCTGGACAGCTATGATGACCTTTAAATATATTGGAAGGTTCTGTGGTAAGTGCTGTATATATTCTAGGCCAGGGGTTCCCTGATCTTGCCAACTTTAAGATACTTAAAGTTCTTGGACTTCTGAACTTCTAGAAATCCTCAGCCAGCCAGTTCTCCATGCTGGCTTGCGAAGTTTGAGAGTTAAAAGTCCGTGAATTTTAAAGTTGCCAAGACTGAGGACCTCTGCTCTAGGCATACGCGCAGTTCTTTGCTCATCACACCATCACAATGAGACATTTCAGGAGGCTAGACTGAATTCCAAAAAAGTGCTGTTAGACCAAGGGTCTTCAAACTTGGCAAGTTGAAGACTTGTGGACTTCAATTCCCAGAATCCCTGAGCTAACATGACTGGAGGAGAAATTCTGGGAGTTGAAGTCCACAAGTCTTAAAGCTGTCGAGCTTGAAGACCCCTGTGTTAGACCCTCAGGGGGAAAAAAATACATTACATATCGTTTGGTGGGTCCCATGGGGGAAACCAGCCTTTTCTTCAGTGGCACCCACCTGATAGAATATTTCCTCACAACCTTTCCTTCCCACCCTCCTCAAAGTTACCATTTCTAGAGTTTGTCAAGATAGTGTCTCTCAAGGCATGAGACCAGGCCTCAGGTCCCAGGGGAACTGGAGACCTTCTTAGATGGCTCCATAATGGTTGATCTTTTACAATGTCTCTGTGGTTTGTATATTTTTTAAAAAAAATTAGGGCTTTTTTCATTTGTAACGGTGACTTTTTATATTTTAATTGATCATGTTTATATATTAGTTGTTTTTATAAATTGTTATACATTGTCATTTTTTAATGAGATGGGCAGCCATAAAAATATGAGAAATAAATAAAATATCAGTAGTGAGGTAGAGCAGATGTGATTTCGGAAAAAAGATCCTACTTCCAATCCTGAAGCTTTAAATAAAAATGCAACTTGGGGAGACTTTAATTCAGAAAATCATAGGGAATCTTTGCTTTTGACCTGTCTGTTTATAAGATAGCACATTCCTCAAGGTGGGAGGTTGTTTTGGGAATTTGTCAATATGGATGCTTATTGTTTTGAATGGTTTGACAGCCACTAGGTTGCGTTATATATGATCTTGTGCATATTTTGGCAGGCACTGCATTACATTGTAGGAGAATCCCCCTTGGAACACATTTTATATTACCTTACAATGTCGGCTCTGCTTTCCTATAACAGGATTTCCAAGCTATACTGCTAAATTGTGAAAGTTGGAGGATGGGGAAGGAAAAAGGAAGAGCTATTTAGAGTACAGAAGACACAATAGATTTCATCATTGCTCATTTATGAACATCACTTCCTGTCAAGGTGATATGGTGCAAGGTGCTTTTCTGGTTTCATTGCATGGATGGCCCAGGGCTCTTTGATTCTCACTCGCCCTGCTCCTTCATTTGCTTCTCCTAGTGGCAGGTGAATGAACTTGTGCGGTGAGTTACTAACTTGGCATACTGCTGCCTGTGTTGGAATCCAGGACAGGTGGATCTGCCTGAAGCTGCTACGCCCAGAACAGGTGAATCACTGGAAGGCAGAAAGTCTGGCCTGGATCCCTGGATGGGATTTGAAAAAGAATATGAACATGAAAAAGAATAGCTGGCTCGTAAACTTGATCTGGAGTCCAAGGACAGAATACTGCCACCAGCGCTGTAATGGCGTTTTGCCAATTTTTTTGTTAGGCTTTGTGAAAAATAGTGGTATGAAGGATGGGGCTGTGTGGGCTTTTGGGAAACGATAGACATATTTTACTGGGGTTTCAAGAAAGAGGAAAAAATATGCAGCATGGTTTGAAACCTGTTGGACAGGTTGAGTGGGGAGGCCTGGGAGTGCCCAGTATTGAAAGGAAAAGCTTTCCTCCTTCTCCCCCTTCTTTCCTTCCTACCACCTCCTCCTCAACACCTGCACCGAGGCCTCTGAAAGGGATGCTCACCTTTTGACTTCTTTTAGTTTGGCTATACCCAATTGGGGGAGGAAGAAAATAGGTAATTTTTATTTCAGGTCAGCCTATTTCTCCTCTCCTCCACCTCCCTCCTTTGTAGCTTACGAGGAAGTGGAATTTGTTGAAGGCCTTTGGCAGTTGTTTCAAAATTGGTGCAAGTAATGTGTTGGGAAATGAGAGGGAAAGCTTCTAAGAAAGGTGTAGAAGAAGGAAAAGAGAATATGACTGGAGCTGGGAGAGAAGAAATTAATGGGGGGGGGGGAAATGAGCTAGGATGGATATTGGAATTGAATTAAACCTGCTGCAAAATCATTGGGTTGAAAATGTTAGATGTTGATGAAATACAGATTTTAGATTTTAATGCTAAGCCTGATACTGCAGAATCTTGCACACTATTTGTAGGTATAAAAATACTGAGTGTAAAATGAAAGCCTCTCCTCAAATATGTGTACCACTTTTACTCAAGAAGTTTGATTTCAGAGAGCTCATTACACTCCACAGGATTTTCTGTCTTAGCGCTTGGTGCTTCATATCTGTTGCTTAATTTGTTTGAGACACAAACAAAATTTATTCAGGAGCGAAGAGAAAGAATCATCTTACTGTAGATAGCCATTCAGGTAACCTTCCCATTCAGAATATGCAAATATACACATGAATTCTAATCCTAGAATTGTAGTTACGTTGGTTTCATAGTCTGGATTTTGAGATGCTAGGATTCAGGGCTAATAGGCCTCACTTGCTTTTTATTTCTGCAAAAGAATTGGGCAGACTAGCGAAGACTTAGGCTGCAATACTTTGTGCATACTTTGATGGCAGTGAATCCAATTAAGCCCAGTTGGACTTAATTCTGAACATTGCCAGCATTATATTCCAGGATGGGGGTTTAGAGTTTGATATCCTCCTTCTGTAGAAGGGGACTTGTTTCTATATCAGGAGGGTGTTCTTGAAGGGATGGCATCTTTGCAAGCTCATGGAGCAGAGGAAAGTTGTGTTTCTCACTTTTCGATATCTGATCACTAATCTATTGGAAAGATATCTTTCTTGAACTTTTCTTAAAAAAAAAAAATAGAGTTCCAAAAGAGAGTTTCTTTCTCTTGCCAGTGGGGCAGTTAGTATCCAAATTATATATTTAAAATCTCATGACCATTTTTCAGTTAAAGATACAAACAACTGACTACAAATACCATTTACATTAAAGTCCAAAAATCCTAGCTCCTATAGTGAATTTAAAAGGATGATTTATATGTCACTTAAAGTCAGGGAAAGGGTGCTTCTGTTACAGCCATTTCAGGACCAAACTTCCTCTGACAAGTTTCTCATTCACATATGCACCCCATTAACTCTGCCTGCCACCCATTCTTGGTTACAATACTGTGAATCAAAAAGGAACAAAAATGATTCAGTGACCGTTTTACTGTTAAGAATTCCTTTCCCCTTGCTTTTTACTTGAACAGGATATATATATGTGGAAATAAACATACATTTGATATTGTCATGTCTAGCTTGGTGAATAGTATTTATTTGAATTAACATGCCAGCAAGTAATTCAACTTGGCACTTCCTTCTTTCTTCATGCTGTAGATTTTACAGGATAGATTTTGTGCTGCTATAAGATATAAATTTCAGGGCGACTGGCGAAAACAATGGCAACAATAAAGCAAGGTAATAGTTCATTCTTGAAGTTCAAGCTTAATGAGAGGTTGTGAAAGATGATGAGTTTGGAATATTAGCTACAAAAACCAGAATGTGAGTCATTTGCACATCCTCTGGTTTGTTTCCTCTCTAATATGCAATGGCCCCATTGCTTCTTTCCCCCACAGCATTAATTCTACATTTAAGTGGCATTTGCACATCTAATTAAGTTAGGTAACTTTTTCCTCTACTCATAAATATACAAAGTTACCCCCACTTCCAAAGTACAATATATGCTCTATTCTAGGTGGAATCTTGCATTAGATTAATTTTAAACATTATCTACTTGTTATCAGTACATTTAAAAAGTAAATATAATGAAGTTAGCTCTTTTCTTGTTCCTTTCACTGTGGAGTATGGCTGGCTGGGAATTTCTGGGAGTTAAAGTCCATTGCTAAGTTTGAGAAACATATGTCTCACTCATAGCTTGGCAAGAGGGAGGACTGGATTTTTCAGTTTGGATCTTTGCAAAGAACAGCATCAGAAATTAAGTCAGAAACCTGAAAAACTACCTGGGCTTAAAATATTATTTGCCAGGATTCTGTTGCCAGGAAGGCAGTCTAGAAGGAAGCTGTATGCTTATCTTCTTACTTCAGGCTGTATTATTTGGGTGCTGCTGACCAAGTATAAGTAACTCCTCTTTGGTGGTGCACAATTTGAACTGAGATGAGAAAAGCTGTTGTTTTCCTTATTTGGATGGGTGTGAATGGGATTTGCCTGCAATGCCCTCAAGGAAGCCACAGTCTTTCAGTTTTGGCAAAGGGCTCCAGGCCTGCTTCTAATTCTGGCTCAACCCTGGCGTAAGGGCTGAGTCACAGAGTGCTGAGCGATGTGCACAGACAGATTTGGTGATTCACAGCCTCTGGAAGGAGAGACAGAAACTGACTCTTTTCTAAAGGTGAGCAGGCAGAGGCGCAGTGCCAGGGCTTGGCTGCTAGTACTGAAAGAAGAAGCTTTCTCGTTGGGGGAATCAAGGCACCACAGGTTGTAAGATTGTATGTATATTGCTCTGGGGCAAGGAGGAGTGTTCCCTAGATTAGCAAGGCCCTACTTGTTGGTGCAGGACAGTAGTTTGTGGCAGGCCTGCCATATGCTGCAGGCCAATGTTCTTCCTTTGTGCCTCTGGTTTTCGTTTAGTGATACTGTGCGCATAAACCAGACTTCTATGCTGGCTTTAACAAACCATAGTTAAAGCATTACATTTCTATATGAACAAACCCAACAGAACAGCACACAGAAGAAACTAGATGATGTTTCAAAATCGAACAAATCTTATTTTTTTCTTTTAAATTAACAATTGTGGCAGGAAGAATCAAGTTTTTGTGACTCTGAGTGAAGACATGCGTCTTTCTTTCCCATACCAGTGAAAATAATTAAAGCTGCTCTTTGCTCTGCAAAGGAATTTGTCATTAGTGCCAGTGGCAGTTTCCCCCCTGGGAAGTAGTCCCCCCCCCCCCCCAAAGTAGTTTTCTCTGGAACTGCAGCTGCAAGGGGGAAAGGTTTTTGATTGTTAGTTTTTTAAAGTAAAAAAGTTCCATCTGGGCATTTAAAGTCTCTGTTTTTGATTCCAAAATAAGCAAGACTAAATTGCCAGTCATTCAGGCCAACAAATCAAATCAGCAAACCAGACTGCATCTTTGGGAGGAAGGCAACTCCAGGTTCTGTTTCTTTTTCAATAGCTGTGTTGAAAGAGCTAGGATCTTAGGTAAATTTTCTGGGAGTGTTTCTCCCAGGCTTCATGTGTCAATAGCAGGTGACCGTGAGCCACAAGGCCACAGATCCATTATGTTCTCCATATCATATTGGGACCATTGATGCTCAGATCCAGTCACCTGACTCCCCCTTTTTTTTTAAAGGGCACTTTTTATCCAGACAGTTACCTATGCTTGGATGTGCCATGGGATGTGAGTGTGGCAGGCCAGAACATACAATACTTGTTCTTGCTAGAGATTATGAAAATTATAGCTCAGTGCTCCTGGTCTAAGTTTGAATATACTTATGAATGAAGGCCAATATATGTATCCCAAGATAAGGTCACCAGGACCAGAGCTTTTGGACTCGTTCTGGAGCCCATCCTCTGGGAACTTCTCTCTAGCACAGGGGTCACCAACCTTCTGGACCTCAGGAACCACCAAACTCATAATTTTAAATCCCGTGGACCAGAGACCCTGGGAAAAATCCCCCAAAAAGTCTTCAGGAAAATTCCCCATCCCATTTTCCTACTGATCGATCATTCTTTATTTGGGATTGCATGATACTGTCTTCAGCTCTGTTGTCAGGGGGAGAGAGAGAGGGACAGAGAGACATTTGGCTTCATGCAAAGAAAGCAGCAGAAGCAGCAGAAATCTTTCTTTCTCTCCCCCAAACTCTGCCAGAAATGAGTCTTTGTGCGATTTGTCACGCTGGTGTAGCCTCTTGGAGCAGGATGCCTTGTAGGGTCCAAAGACTCATTTCTGGTGGAGTTTGGGGGAGAGAAAGAAAGACTTTTTTTCCTTTCCTTGCGTGCAGCCAAAAGCAGAAGAAAGAAGTGGAAAGAAGCAGCCCGGTGGCCAGGTGAGATGTGGCAAGTTCCCTCCCTTCCCCCTTTCCCCCCCTCCCCTCACTACTTCATGTTGTTTACAATGCAAGTGATACCCTCCCTGGCATTGGAGAGCCTGAAAATGGGATGCATGGAGGCCTCCAGAGGACAAAAATGGGCATGTTTTTGTCCTGCAGAGCTCTTCTGGATGTCGAGCAGGAGGGCAAAAACGGGACGTGTGGAGGCAAAAAACTATTTTTTTCTTGTTTTTCTTCTCTAAAACAAGGTGCGCCTTATAGTCCGGTGCGTCTTATACTCTGAAAAATATGGTATATTTTCTATGTCCTTCAGAAACTGATTTGGCATTCCCAGGGAAGATTACAGAATAAGAAGAATTCAGAACAAATAATAATTAATGATCTGAGCAAATGAATCAAGTGAATAAAGGAATATCTTTATTTCCTGGCTTCTGTTGTACAGCTCTTGTGGAGGTATTTCCTAACTCTAAATATACTGATTAGTATAGTTCTTCTGAGGTAAATCCCAGCCTTTGAAAGGATTATTCTCCTTTTTTATAAGGCATTATACAAACACTTTTCAAACTGGCATCTTTCACCTTTATAACATTATGGCAGCTTGTTAGCAAGCCAAGACAATATTCCTAGTAATTCCTACTCTATCTTCTTCTAGTTCAGTTGCAAATAAAATGACTCAGGGTTTCTTTATGGCCAGTGCATTGTATGGGATAAAATTTCTGATTATGATAAAGTGATAGAGATGGACTCGTGAGAAGGCAAGGGCATTGGAAACACCTTCTGTCTTTGGTTTTGTTTTCTTGAAAAGAATAATGGTCACGTATTGGCTTTAACTTTCATAAAGAAGAAAAAGGAGAGGAAGAAAAAGAGTGATAAACTTGAGCTAAACCCAGCTATGAAGAGGTAGAGGATCTCTGGTGGGCCATGCAGCAAGACATCGCAACAGAGGAAATATCTATCTCTTCAACCTCATTAAAATGATGAGCTGAAGAAGCTTCTTGGATGAGAAGGGAAACGTCTTCAAATAAAAACCAGAAAGTCCAGATGCCTCTTGAAAAAGCATCTATGGGACAACCATGACTGAGAATCTCCATACTCATTAAAGTGAGTTTTGCTGACAGCTGAAGAGCACGAAAGTCATTTAAAGTGACAATAACTACAGATCCTCTCCAGAATAGAATAACATCAACTCAAAATTCTATCATGGCCACCAACCAAGATCAGGGAAAGGAGATGCTGGACATAAGCAAAGTCTTAAAAACGGTGATTAAACAGCAATTCCAACATTCCCCCCCTCCCCCCCCCCAGCAACTGCAAATTAAATGCCAGGAATTTCCCAGGCAACATGAAGACATAATTCTTCCTCAGTGATTTGGGGAGTAGGAACATATCTTGCAGATTGCAGAGAAACTGATTGGCTCTGGCTCTGCCTGCCATTCCACGCTCCGAGGAGACGAAATGCAGGAATGCCTGAACAGCCTCTACCTGCTGAAAGGTGAAGTGGGCCCTGAGTACAACATTGTCTCTTCCCCAAATAGAAATCACATGCAAGAGGATCTTTTTGCCTTGTATAGACTAGTTTTGTGGCAAAAGGCTAGGGAGCAAGGGAAGATCTGGGGTGCACCCTCCCCCCCCAAAAAAGGAAGCAATGAAAATACCACCACCACCACCATCCATCCACTAAAGAAGAGTCTTCTGCTTTTAGGAGCCCTTTTGTTTATATTGTTCCTAAACATATTCATTTCTTAACTCTTCTAGAAGACAAGCATAGCAAAGATGAAAGGTACAAGATTAGATATATGAAAGGAGCTCTTAGCAGGGGCAGAGCCCTGCTAAAACACTTGAGCAGCCCCACAGATGCACCAAATATTTAAATCTTGATCCGACATAAGCTAACAAAAATTTAACTTTTCTTCAGTGCTTCAGGAGATAGAGCCTGGAGTACATTATGACATCTAGTCAGTGCATGAGTGAGAAAGGGAAGGGACAGAAATTTCCAGAAAATTTTATGCCTACACATGGTAGACCATTCAATGTGCATTTTTACTTAATACTCCTGAGAAAGATTCTCAGATTAAAGCAAATACTTGCCACAGGAGCTCTCAATGTATACTTTCTTCTTAAGGGGCTTTCAAAATATTCTCAGAGGAGAAACCTTTAAATCCATAATGGCAAAGTGGGGACTGTTCAATGTATTGTCAGAACACATGTTCATCTTGGTGGGTTGATCGGATATGTAACTTTGCTATGTAACACATAATACTAGTCTAAAACTAAATCCTACTCTAGAAACAAATTGCTAGTGATTTCCTGGCCTCTATGCTAATTGACACAAGGAGCAAGAAGGAAGATTGGCCACTAAAAAGAAGTAGAATCGAATGAAGGAAATGTTCGGCCCCTTTTCATAGCAGAGATGAGAACCTGAATAAATTACATCAGCTTGATGACCAAAACAGTCACATAAGCAGCTGCTGCAAACATTTTGACACATCTGGGAATTCAGCTCCACTGATAGGTGAATGCTAGAGACAGTTCAGAGCAGTGGTGGGATTCAATTTTTTTTCCTACCGGTTCTGTGGGCATGGCAAGGGAAGGATACTGTAAAATCTCGAGTCAAAGGTGGTGTTTGCCGGTTCTCTGAACTACCCAAAATTTCTGCTACTGTTTCTCCAGAACTGGTCAGAACCTGTGGAATACTACCTTTGGTTCAGATGAAATACCCTCTGGAAACAGAATCCGGGAAACTGAGTGTCTTGCTCTACCACAAGTACTCTTCAGGTGTCGGCCACCCATGGCTCCAGAGCTGCATGTGGCTCTTTGACCCCTCTCCTGCGGCTCCCTGCCAACCCGGTTGCGCAATCTGCTCTCAGCCCCAAGACACTGGCCCAACCTGGTCACACGACCTGCTCTCTACCCCAAGAAGGCACAAGCCTCTCTGCAGAGCCTCATGGCTGAAGCGCCCCTAGCGTTTTCTCTGCACTGCCTGCGACCAGCTGCTTTTTGTGATTCTGAGTCCTTTTCTGGCATCTCAGTGCCCGCTGGGGTCCCCTTCATGTTGGCTCAGGAAGGAGGGGAACGGGGAGAAACAGCTGCGGCCACTGGATGCAGGAAGGGAAAACTCCGGCTCTCCTGTGCAGTGTGATTGGCTACTCACCTGAACATGCAGTGGCAGCAGTGGGAGGAGGAGTCACCGTTGCTGTAATCGCAGCCCAGGAGGGTATCCTGCTTATGCGCACCCATGTGACAGAGATGAGAGAGAAAAAAGGGAAGACAGAGAAATGAAAAAATGATGGAGGGAGAGAATGAGAGAGAGGAAAGAGAGAAATAAAGGGAGAGGGAGAGAGATGAGAGAGAGCTGGAGGGAAAGAATGAGAGGGAAAAGAGAGGGAAAGAAATGAGGGAAGGAGAAAGAAAGAGAGAGAGAAAGGAAAGGGAGAAAAAAATGAGAAAATGATGGAGGGAGAAAAAGACAGAAACAAATGAGAGAGAAGGGAGAGTAAGAAAGAATGGGAGTGGGAGAGGAAAAAGAAAAAAACATGGGAGGGAGAGAGAAAAGGGGAGAAAAAGAGAGAAATGAGGAAATGATGGAGAGAATAAGGAAAAAGAGAGGGAAACAAATGAGAGGAGGGAGAGAAATGAGAGAGGGAAAAGAGAAGGAGAGAGAGAGACAGAAATCAGAGAAAAGGAGAAAGAAGAGAGAGAAATGGGAGAGGGGAAAGAGGGAAACATGAGAGAGAGAAGGTTGAGAAAAAAAGAAGGAAAAAATGGGAGAGGGAGAAGAAAAAGAAAAACAAATGGAGAGAAAGAAAGGGGGAGAAAGAGAAATGAAATGATGAAGGGAGAGAATGAGAGTGGAAAAAAACATGAGAGGGAGAGAGAAATGAAAGAATTGGAGGGAGAGAAAGAGGAAAAAGAAATGGGAGAGGGAGAGAAATGAGAGAGCTGCTGGAGGGAGAGAATGAGAGGAAAAGGGAAACACGAGAAAGAAAGAAGGGGGAGAGAAAAATGAGAGAGACTTGGATGGAGAGAATGAGAAAGTGGGAAACAAATGAGAGAGGAGAGAAAGAAAGAAAAAGAAAGAGCTCTCAGATCTATGATGAAAAACTAGATCTCTTGCCAAGAAAACGGCAGTTTGCCAGGAGACACAAATTGGAAGTAAGTCTGATTTTTTGAAAGGAAATAACAGATGGCAAAAAATGCATCTGAAAATAAGATTATTTATAATTTTGGATAATGTATTTCATTGTTAAACTCAAAATATATATGCTAATGCTATCAGTACAATCTTGCTAGCGTCTGTCAACTTAGAGTTCACTATGAAAAAATTACAGAGAAGCAATTTCCCACAATAACTTTATTTTGGATTTGCTATCGTATTTAATGAGAAAGAAAGAAAAAGAAAGAGAGAAAGGAAAGGAAGAAAGAAACAGAAGAGAGAGGGAAAGGAAAAAGAAAAACAGAAATGAGAGAGAGATCCATTTCCCACAGAAAACACTAGGAGCCACAAACCTGGGTAGTCATGGCTGGGGGATCATGTGACTGGGTGGGAGTGATGTTGAGTTGGCCATGCCCACCCAGGTTTTGTGGCTCTCGGTGTTTTCTGTGGAAAACTGATCCAAATGGCTCTTTGAGTGTTTAAGGTTGCAGACCCCTGTCCTTGATTAACGATGGAAATTGAGATCAGAATTTCCATTATCAAGTGCAGCAGTTGCAAAGTGTGATCACATTGCTTAGCTATGGCAATCCTAGCCCTCCCAGTTGCTGCCATTAACTGAATCCCACCTGATAATTAGGCAAAGGAGCTACGATGTTCCAAACTATTCCTGGCTTGGTTCCTCTGAGTTCCAAACCTAGTTAAAGTAAGGGATTGCTTCCTCTTCAGCTTTCCCCTGTCTATCTCCCCCGCTCTCTCCTAATCAATGCCTTTTTGGCTACCATGCTTTCCACTGATCCTGCTGGCCCTGCCACCCTGAGTTTCTCTCACCCTGCCACCCCCAGTTGATCTTTGCTATGTTCTTTCTCCTGCTGCTGATGAGACAAGCCCAGCCTGGCCTCTCACAAGGAAGCTACTGGCCACATCAGGCCTTTAACAACATATATGCAGACTTAGCCATAGTTTCATTTAGGAAAATGTGACGCATCTTAGATCAAGCCAAGTCCAAAAAACACCAGGGAATTTCTAGAAGCCTGGCACTCTGACAAATTAGCTATCAATAGATACAAAATTAAAAACATAGACTATGCAAAAGAGACAGTCAACCAGCCAAAAAGGGAATAAAATGACCCAAGCACTTCTCCAACAGCAATCAGCACCCAGATCAGCATAGGTTAACTCCAAGATTAATATCAGAACAATGATCAAGTAAACAATACTCGAATCAAGAAAATGCCAAAGAAGCCAATAGTCCAACCAAAGAAGTACCCCACCAACCCTGGCAGAGCAAGATACTAGAATATAAACTGACAACAAACCACACTCCTTATTAGCACTGATGATGTTACATAGTTTAAATAACAAAACATCTGCAAGGCAACAAACTCGGAGAGCACCAAGGACCCTTTATTTCAATCCTGAGCTGCAAATACTCTTTGTTGATAAATTCACTTCTCCAGGTACAGCCTTTATGTGCCCAATATTGCAATGCTATATAGCTGTGATGGCAAACCTGTGGCACGCAGAGCCATTTATGCCGGCACGCAAGCTGCAGGCAAACTTACCTCACTGGGCATGCATGCATCTCACAGCTGATTTTTGGCCTCTCAAAGACTCAAGGAAGGCTTCTGCAGGCTTTGCAGGTCAAAAACTAGCCCTGTTTCATCATTTCCTGTTTTTCTGAAAATATCAGAAGTGACAAAACAGGGCTAGTTTTTGGCCTGCAAAGCTTGCAGGCTTTAAGAGGCTGAAAAAGGCCTCAAACCGGCTGAAAATCAGCTGTGAGGCACAGTGCATGTAAGGGGGTGGGTAGGTTGGGATTACACACGCATACCTGGGGAGGGCATATGTCCTGGGTGCTGGCATGTGAGTCCAAGCACACGCACAATTTTTGGCACAGGAGCCCAAAAAGGTTAGCCATCACTGCTATATAGTTTAACTGAGTCTGCCGAGGTGTTATTGTTTTAGTACATCCCTTGTCACTCAAATAGCTGAACAAGAGTTATATTTACTATCTGCAATGATAGGAGGGATCCAGAAGAACACCTCCATGTCTGGCTGTTGATTTCTATAGCCACCACATTCTATTTTAATTTAATTGTAATTATTTTATTTTATTTTTTTACTAGCAAGGTACCCATGCTTCACTACGAAACTATGTGATCGGACAAGACGCTCTGGAATATAAGACGCACCTTAGTTTTTAGGGAGGATTATAAGGGGGAAAAATTTCTGCCTCTGCCTGTCATCATCCATCAGTATTCATCTGGCTAGCTTCCTGTCAATGTGTGAGAGTTGAGGGCTGTTGGGAAACTGAAACAGTATTTGCTGTGTGAGCAAGGAGACAGCAAAGAGCCTGGGTGTGGCTTAGCTCAAATGTTTTGTACTAAAGCTGCTTGGTGCTCTGAAACAAAACTGAAAGTGAAACTCCTCTGCTTGTGTTTTGCTTGTATTTGGCAACTGGCAACAGATTTCTTTTCAGGTGGGGAGTGGGCGTAGAACTCCTTAGCATCAGAGCTTGTTAATAATAATACAGGAAATACTAATGCTCTGATGGTCATTTTGAAAAATCACTTTCTTAGTGAGCACCTAGCAGCCAAGAGGAACATACGCCAAATTTCAAGTTTGTAGACTTTACGGTTCTGGAGATTTTGTGATGATGCAGGAGTGCTGTGTTTTGCTTTTATATACAGTATATGGATTTGGAAGGGTGGATATCTCATGTACCGAGTGGGTGAGGACTGGATATAAAGAGAGGAAAGTTGCTTGAAGGAAAAAGTTTATTGGATTTGTTCACCTGGGCTAGAAGCCATTATAATGAAGTAGTTTTAAAGATACGATGCCACTTTTTAAAATTGTCTGGCTCCAGTAGTTATGGAAAAAAGATGGTGGTTCTTGGAGACTATAGTTTATCTTGACATGAATTCTAAGGGAGTTGACTTGAAGGAGCGGCTATTGTGATTTAGCAAAACTGAAGAGAACTAAACTGGTTTTTAAAAAAATAAGCTTATTGTAAGGTTGGGGACAAGATTTGCTGAAAAAATACATACAGTACATATAATCTTTTGTTTACAATATCTCTTTGGATGAATGGTCAAACTATGTGGATTTAACCAGAACAGGATACACTTCTGGTTATTGCAGAATAGATTTACTTCTGGGTTGAAATATTCCAAGATCAATAAGCAAATGTTAGTAAACTATTTGGTTTCTTAAAGAACAATGAGTGTGGGTTATGACTCCTTTAAATCTTAAATTGCTGCTATGGGTTAATTTTACAGCACTTCACAAATCTACAAATCATACAGTAGACTCACTCCAGTGTTTCCTCTTTTTTTCACAAAGTGTTATGTGTATACAGGCACCTGAGTGCACAATGACCACACACAAACATATACACTAAAGAGCTGCCAAAGTGCTACTGGCAGCTTTCCTCCAGATGCAGTTGCGGAGACATTGGATGTCTGAGTGCCTTTTCCTTTGGCCAGTTGCTGTCTGCAAGTTGTGCCTGCTTTTCTCTGGCTCTTATTTCCTCCTGGCCTGAGTTTGAGATCCCCCGCTACTCCAGTAGAGCTGCCTTCTTGATTTTCAGACAGGCTGTTGTTCTATGCCTTCAAGGCAGAGCTTCCCTGTGCTTTCGATGGATCTCGTCCACCACTGACCGGCTTCAATTATCTTTCTCCCTCTGAGTTTCCATGACAACTGGACCCTGGTCAGAGGCCTATCTTTGGCTTTGGGTAAACTTTTTGTTGCCCCTCGCTTGCACAAGATTCATGGCATCTGCTTTAGATTTGAACTGCTGGGAAAACAGTGGTCAGCCGACAACTTCTGCAGTGTGGCTGACATTTTTGGCAAGAGGATGGGTGGGTGGCTCCTGTGCCCCATGTGACAAGCTGGATTTGCCTTGTAGTTGGTCTGGTGTTCCCATTCCTTGCCTGATCCCCTCTGTGGATTGGCAAGGCCTGGCCGGTGCATAGGACGTGCTGTTCAGGCTTGGGCAGAAAAACAAACAGGCTTTCTGCGTTGCTGTGGCAATAGCAGGCTGTGGGCAGAGGCTGGGAGGCCCCTGGATATGAGTGGCCTGTTAGAATGATTCCAGAATGGCTGTGGATTAGGAAAGGGGGTTGCCTAATGCTCCCACCAGCACTCCTTGGGTTAACCCAGGGATGGGCAATTAATTTGGAGCTACATGAGAAACAGGGACTGATGTGGAGGGCCAGACCAATAAGACCAACACATTACTGTGAAGATGTGTAGGCACCTGTGTAAATTGGAAAAAAAAAAAACCAGTTCCCTTCAAAATCAAAGAAATGCAATTTATTGTGTGCATATGGTATATGCTTACTTACATTTGACTTCTAATTTCTGATTGACCTCACATGGGCTGGACAGCCATGCACTGGATGTGGCCTTGGGTGGGGAGTGAGGATGTAAAATGCCCAGATTTGGTTAGCTATTACTTTACTGGACCCAGATTGATGGAAAGTTTAGAGAGGCAGCTGGAGCCAATTTGTAGGAAAGAATTTGTAAATGCCAGGTTTTTAAAACTGCAAGAGTTGAAGGAAGAATGTTTCAATATGTGGCTCGCTCTCTAGTGAGCCATGTAAAGTTTAAGCCGTTTTTCTTTCTGGGCACAGTAGCTATTTCACCCATGTTTTTATGTCAGGGCAAAGCTCTCTCTCTTTTTGTCTGCCAGGTGTTGGCAGTATTCTTCCCAGGAGCAAGAAGGATCTTTCCCAAGTTTTTTTCTATTTGATTTGAATTCAGCCTTTTCTCAAGAAGTACCTGGAGTCTATCCTATGGATTCTGTAAAATCCTTCATGTTTTGACTAAGTTGACTAGTAAGTCACTTGACTAGCTTTTTAAACTCAACCAAAAAAAAATATGTCAGGGCTCCTGATACCAGGCATTACAACCATATTTTCGAAACTACATTTAGCCCCATCTCAAGCAGATATCAGTATATTGGCAATGTTCAATGGCATTAAATTAAGTTGCATGCCAAATATACAAACGTCCTGTTTTCAACTTCTCTCTCTTTTTTATTATGTGAATTTTGCTGAAATCTTGTCCTGGATGGGAAAAAACCTTTTCTTAGATTTGCCTGGGATTTGTTAGTAAGAGGAAATGGTTGACTGGAACCTGAGACAAGGCCAATATTTAAGATATCTATTTTCAGCTTGGCAAAGGTGAATGTGGGCAGTTAGCAAAATATGCAGATGACAGATCCTGGTAAACTAGGATAGTGCAAATTAGAAAAAATTGACTTCACTGAAGTATTTTGTGGAGGATTAAGGTTTACAACAAAGGTATTGTGTGCAGACTCTTAACTTGTTTGCAATTCTTAAGTTATGCACAAAAATATATATATGTGAGTTGGTGAAAAGAGTTCCTAATCACTCATTAAATTAATTCCTTGTGGAAGTATGATCTGAATATATCGTAATAGCCACAGCAACTTGTGGAAGTGGAAATTTAAACGGGGGGGGGGGGGGGTTGTGAAGTTTGAGGCTGCTATTTGATTGTGTTCTTTTTTGGAGGCTTTTTGCTTCAAGGACAACTTTTCTTTCCCCTTTTCCCCAAAGGGTAACCTCTCTAGAATTGCTTTCTGTATCACCCTGGCTGCTATTTCTGACAAATTTTTTACACGCTACCATTTCAAAAAAAAATATTTTAGAGTGAATCTGTGTTAGTTGTAGGTCTTTAAAATATATGTCCAATGTATGATGGACATGGATGCCAGATACAGATCTAACAAGCTTTTTTTTTTATGCTAGATGCCAGCCTGGTTTGATTGGAGAGCATTGCCAGTTTCAGGATCCATGTCACCAATCACCCTGTGCCAATGGGGGTTCATGTGAAAGCACCTTGCGTGATGGCACTGTGCACTACCAATGTACCTGTCCCAAGGGCTTCCGAGGTAAGGATATCCAGTGTGATAGAATAGGGAGATAAAAGCTTCTGGTAGAAAAGTAGTCTGTTGGGATGGCAGTACAACTGGGTGCTCTCCAGGAAGAATGAGCCCCTGAATATAAATGAGGAAATAGATCTTTTGGGGGAAGAGCCATCTTCCATGTTCGTAACGTATTTCCTTTTCTGTTCAGGTCAAGATTGCTCTCTGTTTGATGCATGTGCCAGCAAACCATGTGTCAATGGTGGCCGCTGTACTAACTGGAATGGCCGATATAATTGCACGTGCCCATCAGGTTACCAAGGCCGCAATTGTCGGAGTGATGTAGATGAATGTCGGTTGTCTGGTCTGTGTCAGCATGGCGGTACCTGTCTTAATACACCTGGCTCCTTCCGCTGTCAGTGTCAAGCCGGTTTTACAGGACAGCACTGTGAGAGTATCTCTACACCTTGTGCTCCTTCTCAGTGTCTCAATGGAGGCACTTGCCGGCAGACAGGAGATCTCAGCTATGAGTGTGCTTGCTTACCTGGTGAGTGAACTTCCAAAAATTGTTGCTTACCACTGTTCTATGAGAGTGGTAGAGAGAGATAGTCAGCGTAAAAATAACTGATGCAATTGTATTGTGTGGAATAGGACATCACATGGAACACAAGCTTTTGCTAAATTGTATTTCACTGCTTTCCTGTCAGGAAACTCATGGGAAGCTATTAAGAGCTTTGGCAGAGCAGGAAGGAAGCAATCTAAAGGGGAGGTGGGGTAGGCAAGTTAGCAGACACCCTGTTTGAGCCAGAATGCAGTGTGAGGCTTGGCTAATGCTTCCGCCTTGATCTAGTTTATGATCAGGAATGCAGGAAGGGCTTTCACTGCATAGCTCAGAGCCTCTTTGGCTAACAATTCCTAACCAGACTTTAATTGTATGTCATCTATCCAAGAAGGTATCCTGGTATGCGCTTGATGGAATTCACTCCTGCAAAAGGATGCATAATTGCATATTCCACTTTAATACTGGGCTTTTTTGTTTTTCTTTCCTGAAGCTAATTTTCCCAGCTGTCCCCAATTAGGCTAAATTATCTTCTTCCCTCCTTTCAGGTTTTGAAGGACACAACTGTGAAATTAACATAGATGACTGTCCAGACCACATGTGCATGAACGGAGGCACTTGTGTGGATGGTGTCAACACCTACAACTGCCAGTGTCCTCCAGAGTGGACAGGTACTGAAAAGCATGCCAAGAAACAGAATATGATTAATTTCAAGGGGTTTAATAAAAATCTGGGCAGCTTTTAAGATCTGGTTATAAATAATATCCTTTCCTTTTCTCCATGGTATTATAAAAATATTAACTATCTAGTTAGGAAATCTGCCTGTTTGATGGATAAGACTGTTTTTTAGTCCTTCCAATTTTGGTGAAATGGTTTTATACTGGCTTAGTGAACTAGGAACAAAGAAGAGCAATGGCGACTCACAACTGTGAACAGGAGAGGAACTATAGCTTTTGGATTCAACTCTGCTTTGGAAAATGTTTAGCTGAAAGTATCCCTTTTTTCTGCACCATAGGCCAATTCTGTACTGAGGACGTGGACGAATGCCAGCTGCAGCCCAATGCTTGCCACAATGGGGGTACTTGCTTCAATACCAATGGAGGCCATTCATGTGTCTGTGTCAATGGCTGGACTGGGGAGAGCTGTAGTGAGAACATTGATGACTGCCAGACAGCTGTCTGTTTTCATGGTGCTACTTGCCATGATCGTGTGGCATCCTTCTACTGTGCATGTCCTATGGGCAAGACAGGTAGCTATCTCTATGGTGCATGTCATCAACAGACCTCAATTGGTGTTAAATAAATAAACTGAAAAGGCGATGGGTATAAAAAGAATACGATCATTCTTTAAATGGAAAGAAATAATGAACACTCTTGCTTCATGTTTTTTCTTATTTCTTACAACTATATTTCTTCTCGTGTGACCTTTCTCTTTCAGGCCTCCTTTGTCACTTGGACGATGCCTGTGTCAGTAACCCTTGCCATGAAGATGCCATTTGTGACACCAACCCAATGAATGGTCGTGCCATCTGCACCTGCCCACCAGGTTTTACTGGCGGAGCCTGTGATCAAGATGTAGATGAATGCTCCATTGGTGAGAATTTCATTGTTGTATGAAGGCTTTCAAGAAGGAATGGATGCATAGAATTATGCATCTTCAAAACAATGGGAGGGTCCAAAGATTTTCTGAGATAGACTGACCTCTGCTGGCATGACTTTGAATTGTTTTGTCTCAAGTTATCTCTATGGGTATAATTTGGGGGCAATCAGCCAATCACTTTATCACTTGCTATTTTGCTACCTGCAGGAGCTAATCCATGTGAGCATTTTGGCAAATGTGTGAACACACAAGGCTCCTTCCAGTGCCAGTGTGGACGTGGTTATACAGGTCCACGCTGTGAGACAGACATCAATGAATGCCTCTCCATGCCTTGCCAGAATGATGCTACCTGCCTTGACCGTATTGGAGAGTTTACATGCATCTGCATGTCAGGTAGGATCCCTGAATCTGGCTCCAAAATTACTGAAATATATCCTTAGGTTGCTGCCCTTCGTGTCATGGTTTTGAGAATAATCTCAAAAGCAAGAAAAAGAGTAAGTATGCAGTTGACTGGAAGGGAAGAGAGTCAAATCCTTAAGTAGTTTACTTCCTTGGTTCAAAAACATTCACTGTTATTGTGAAGCTCTATAATGCATAAAAGATATTACAAGTACTTTCTGAAAATAATTGAAGAATAACCTTGACTGCTTTGTATCTAATTGTTTGCTTGGTCTGAGCCTAGCTTTATGATGTATTCTTGTGTCTTCCACTTCACATGAGTCTAATTCTGGAAGACAAAGAGAAGATTAGATTTAGATTCTGATTTTTCCATGTTTCCTTTGATGTGCTGTTCTTTATTGGATTATTGGATTTATATTCCTTATTCCTTTGGTGGGGAGGAGTCAGGTGGGATTTACTGAGGATGATGTGCCATTTGCCCATTGTACATCTGCAGTTTTTACCATATGTTTTTTCTTAAAATAAGAGATGCAGAACTATTGGAATTGCGGTCCTCATGATTTTAAGTGTCCAGCTTGAAGTTTTCCTTTCCCCCTCTCCCTCTCTTGCTAATTGTGAAATGTATTTCACCTTACTATCACAAAACCACAATTCCTTAATATTTAGATGGCCAATATAAACAGAGATGAAAAGCTGAGGAAGAATTGTTCATGGAAAAAGCTAGAGTTATGACTGTTGGAACCTTCATAGAAATGCTATGCTGTACACTGGGGCAAGAAGCAGGTTGCTTCTTTCAGAAGTTTCTTGAGAATTAAAGCATGTATACATACACACAACAGATTTCATAGAAAGTAAGAGATGACTATACAATTGTCCATTTCCCATTGTGGCAGAACTTTTAAGATTGAGGCATTGCATACATTTGTACAATGTTCATACAGACAGTTGGGAGTGCGGCATTGTGCTTAGAATATTAATGGTCAGGCTGGCCTAGTGAGTGATTGGAATTGGCTGTTCTTTGTATTTCCATTACCCCATATAGGGAGCAACATTCTCCTTCCTTGCTCACTCATTGGTTAGTGCTATCTTTTTGTACAGGCCTGAGGGGGAGGGATAAGTCTTCCTTGTTGCAAATCCCTTCGGGCAAAAGGGGATAGTAAACTTTGTTTTAATGTTACATGTTGCTCATCCAGTATTGCTCTAACCTGGAGCCATTCCTTTTGGGATTAGGATACAGTGAAAGGACTGGAATATTAAGACCACGTAAGTGGCTTCAGAAATTATCCAACATGAGTATTACTTTCCTATACAATCTTTTCATAACAAGAAATAGGAAACCTTAATAAGGATGCTATCTTAAACTAGATCAAGCTATTTTTCCATCTAACATTTAGTAACAGATATTTTCTGTGTCACCTAACTTATCTTTTTCAGTAGATATATCAGGAGTGCAGTCTGTAATCCTCCTCGTTATAAATGCACGTGCTGTAGCTTATGTACAATGCTGTCCATAAGCAGGACTTCTGCTTACTTCATGTAAAATCCAGCCTTCCAGGAAACCAAACTTAATTGAAAATGGCTGCCCTATTACAGTGGTTCTCAAACATTTTGATCTCAGGCCTGCTTTACATCATTAAAAATAATTGAGGACCCTAAAGAGTTTTGGTTTATATGGATTATATCTATTGCTATTTACTATATTAAAAATGAAAACTGAAGAAATTTTAAAATATGTATGAATTAGATTTAATTGACTGAGAACCGCTACACTGTTATATTGCCTGTCATATTGGATTAGCAGATTTATCTCATTTCAATTTGAATATTCAACATCACAGGATTGTTGTGGGAAAAATAAATAGAAGTCATGGGCATGTTAGCTGCCTTGAATTATACATAAAAAGGTGGGATATAATAATAATGATGATGATGTTACATAAGAGATGTGCTCAATTCATCAGTTGAAATAGTGAGGTAGTAACTGCTTAATGCAGTTGGGTAGTATGACTATAAGGTTGGAATGTATGGAATGTTCTGAAATATTTGGATTAGAGAGAAATAATTAAGGTTGGACTTTTCAGAAGAAAATGGTTTCTGACCAGTGGACCAGTAATTCTGACAGCTACGGTATTAAAGCTGTCTTTGTATGGATAGTCCTGAACTTATGACCATATGGATCTCTGAATTTCTATACATCAAAAGAATCAAAGCACCCATGTGACTGTCCTGATTTTTACAATCCCTCTGTGATGGTTATTAAGCAAACACAGGTCAATGTGTCTTTTTTTTTTTTTTTTTGCTGAAAAAAGATTGAAAAGACCAGTTTCCAGTAAAAAAGTTGTAAATTATGTAACATGGCTGCATTTTGCTGCAATCAGTCCTTGCTTGTGAATAGCTTGCCAAGCATTCAAAATGTAACTGCAGGGGAGTGTTTCAATCAGAACTCTCATAAGTACAGGTAGTCCTCGACTTACAACAGTTTTACTTAGTGACCATTTAAAGTTATGTCATTGAAAAAAGTGAATTATGACAATTTTTTCACAATTACAACTATTGCAACATCCCCATGGTTGTGATTTCCATCCGGATGCTTAACAACTGTCTCGCATGGAGGATGGTTGCAGTGTCCCAAGGTCATTGATCCTCTTGACCTTCTGACAAGCAAAGTCAATGGGGAAACCAGGTTCATTTTACAATCATGTTACTCATTTTAACAACTGCAGTGGATCACTTAACAAATGTGGCAAGAAAAGTCACAAAATGGGGCAAAACTCACTTAACTAATTTCTCAACTTAGCAATATAAATTTGGGACTCAATTGTGGTTGTAAGTTGAGGACTACTTGTACCTTTTGTACTTGTTTTCACATTTGTCCATCATAAGTTGAAAACAGTCATAAAGCGACCGGCTCTTAAGCAAGGATTCAAACACTTCAAAAAAAAACCTAGATTCTATAACTGTCCAATTTTGCAAGTAAATGCCGTTCATTATGGTGCATCTTTTTTTCCCTATATAATAAATTAGCATTCCTGATGACATGGGTTCTTTGTCCCATTATTTCTATGAGAGGTATGCCGAGTACATATTATGAATATAGAGAGAGACAGGGTGAGATTTGATGAAGTTAGAGTTTGCAATAGAAATTATTCTTTGTGATTGCAGGTTTCAGTGGTACTTACTGTGAGATAAATATCAATGAGTGTGAAAGCAATCCCTGTGTCAATGGGGGTGTCTGCAAGGATATGGTCAATGGGTTCAGTTGCACCTGCCCCTCAGGTAAGTATAGAACTTTGCCAATCCATATGAGCCTTACCTCATCAAATATGAGCCTTACCTCATCAAATATGAGCCTTACCTCATATTTCCACTTGGAAAGAAATGAAAGTGGGTTGTTGTTTTTTAACATTACAGATTCTGTATCTAGAAACCATTTTTTTTTTCACTTGGCTTCTTACCACATGTATGTGCTTTGACTGTATTTGAAGTGTGTCAGGCCCTGACATTTAGAAGATTGGGAAACTGCAATCCCTTTCCATAAGAAGCTTAGTTTTTCTCCTTGTAATATTTTGAGAAAGCCTGTTCTTTGAGTCAACTTAACAGGATGCCCTGCTTTGTTTTTAGACTTGTGCTGCAATTTCCCTTGAATTCATACTGCCTCCTGTGACTTTTCTTGTCTACTGCCCCATTGTTTAGACTGCATACCGTAGGTGTCCATTGCTGAGCAAAACAGCCTGTTTGGAGAATTTTTGGTCAGTGTCTGGGCTACCACTGTAATTTTATAACAGTATCATTAGGTTCTTCCCCAGGACTTGCCCAGCCTTTCTGCTATATGGGTGGAGGTACTATGCCCCATTTAGTTGTTTTTAGGGTTGATTGGCAGACAAGCCTCTAGCATGCTCTGTGGGAGCTTGGACAATGGCATCTTTGTTTCCTTAGCCTGTCGCTCAGGCCCCTGAACCCAATTTACATGTGGGGTAGACACTGCAAAGCCCCCTGTGGAGAGAAGGGAGAGAGACATTAAGAGCTCTTATTATAGGCCTCTGGTGGTAAGGCTGAGTTGTGTGACTAAGCTGTATTTTACAGTGCCAAACCTTTTCTATTACTGCCTGTATTTTTTTTAAATTCAAATTGTCAGTTTATACTGGGTTGATCTAGTTCCAGCCATTTGGAAACTCTCTTAGAATTAGCAAATACTGACTCTGAACCATGCCTGTAAGGCTTTTTATTTCCCCTAATGGCAATGGGCTGCTTATATAGGATTTTCCTTACATAACTACTGAGAAAGCAGAAGTAGCCATTCAGGTAGTACTTCCATTCTTCCCAAGGTCATGTTGGATTTGCCAGAATTATTGCATATGTGCGTGGCGTTGCGATGGTTTATGAAATAAATTTTGTTATCTGTGACAAATTAGAAGATACAAATAATATTAGCTGATGTGGAACATTAGTTCATTGAATATGGGTCTTTCACTCTGAAGTCCATTAAATCAAGCCCTCACTATATTTCTATATTTCCTGGCTCCCAAAACTCTATAGAATAAGATTAAAACCGAAATGAAAAGCCAATAGCATAAATAATAAAACCAAACTTCTGTAACCTCTGCATTCAACAAACCTGTAAAATATGATACAAGAAATAAAATTTCTATCAGAGTGAATAGCAAAGAGGAAGCACTATTTTTTGTGAGTTGTCGTTGGGATGTACTGTACTATCTTATAAAGTAGGACCTGTGGTTTGATTGCCATTTCATTGGTTTTTCTGATTCATTTGACATATTTTTCCTTCCACATTCAGGCTTCTCAGGTTCTATGTGCCAAATAGACATTGATGAGTGCGCCAGCACCCCATGCCAGAATGGTGCCAAGTGTGTGGATAGGCCCAATGCTTATGAATGCCGTTGTACAGAAGGTGATTGCTTACTACAGAAGTTGACGAGATTTGATAATAAATTCAAGGGTTTATGGGATATTAACACAGGGAGAAATAAATGCTGCCACAATGTTTTCTATAAATTGTGTGAATGATATGAGTTATTTCCCCATAACATATCTCTTCATCCAAAAGCGTTTTGTGTGTGTGTGTGTGTTGAAGTAATAGTCGCCTAACACTTGATTCAGGGACTGTTTATTTCTGTCTTTGGTATTGGATCTTGAATCAGTGGAAAAAGAATTATAACATGTTTTTTAAACTAAAAGTGTACATTGTATTTTTTCTTGGGAAATGGTGTTTCTCTATGGTGAAATATGGCATCTAATTCCTCCTACTTAATTTTTGTAATTGGGGGCAGACATTTATTGCTCTTTGCTGTGATAGGAATTGGCCATCTTTTGTTCAGTGTCTAAATTTCAGTTTACACATACCTCAGAGTTACACTAAGATAGCTGGAAGATGAGACATTGGTCTGTTTTTAATCAGCAGCTTGGTTTGACTTTTTTACTTCCTAAAATTAAAGTTTGGGGAACTTCCCCAGGAACTGAAGAAGCTTCTTGGATGAGAACCAAAACATCTTCAAAGAAAAATCAGAAAGTCCAGTTGCTTTTTGAGAAAAGAAAAAAAAACACCTTTGGGACAATTATGACCTAGATGATTTAAGAATCTTCATAGACATTCCTCAGGAAGTTACTGTAATGCATGTAATGCTGTCTTCTGTTTTTCTTACAGGTTTTGAAGGGGTTTTGTGTGAAAAAAACATAGATGATTGCTCCCCAGATCCTTGCCATCATGGCAATTGTGTAGATGGCATTGCCAGCTTTACTTGTATATGTGTGGCTGGTTACACTGGGTATCGCTGTGAGAACCAGATCAATGAGTGCCACAGTAATCCCTGTCAGCACGGAGGCAAATGTATTGACCTAGTAAATAAGTACCTCTGCCACTGTCAGCCAGGGACCTCAGGTAGGAACATTTTTTCTTACTCTACAAAAAATGTTCTGTCTTCCCTTAAGAGAGGGTTCAAGCCCTCTTTTAAGGGACAGAACTCTTGAGCAGTCACTTCCCCATTTGTATCACTCACAGACAGCACCCTTAAATGATGTTTCAAGAACCTTGATAAGTCATGTTAGTGTACTTCATCATCTACACATGTCATTTAGTCAACACAAAACACAAATCCAGCTATCATGGAGCCTGGTGAAGGGACGGGTGGACTACTGCTTTTCCAAGACCCATAATATGTTCTTTCTTTCAAGGTGCTAACTGCGAGATAAACTTTGATGACTGTGCCAGCAATCCTTGTGATTATGGGAATTGCCGTGATGGCATCAATCGTTACGACTGCATCTGCAAACCTGGCTTCACAGGTGATGGCTGGGTGACAGGTTACGCTTTGCTGGGCAGCTGGGGCAAGAAAGGAAAGGAGGCATTCGTTATAAAATCAGCAAAATTGGATTATAGCATATGTACTATAAAGAGTCCTTGGCTTTGCAGCCAGAAATTGGGGTGTTCAGATTGGCTGTAGGAGAGAAATGCACAAGCTGTGGCTCCAGGATGTTATGTGGTCACAGTTTCCTCTAAGATTTAGCCTTTCTAAAAATTGTTGTTGAACTGTAACAAATTGAAAAAGGATTAAATAAAGAGGACACATTTTTACTAGTTCTTAAGTTAAAAGTATATCAAATCAAATTATTGTTTTGGAATATAACCCCACCCCTGATGTACCATTTAAAGGTCTAGTGCACTTGGTTCCAAATAATTGTAGCTTTCTATTGGTTTAATTTTAATTTGTACTGGAGGCAAAGCCGAACTGACCTACTGTTCCTCAAAGCTATAAGCTTGAACATCTCATTACTGAGCAGTCTTTTCCTCCCCTTTCAGGTCCTCTATGCAACATAGAGATAAATGAATGTGCATCCAACCCCTGCAAGAACGGTGGTACCTGTGTGGATGGTGAAGATGGGTTCTCTTGCCTTTGTCCTGAGGGTTTCCATGATCCACATTGCTATTCAGAAGTGGATGAGTGTAGCAGCAGCCCCTGCGTGCATGGCACATGCCATGATGACATCAATGGGTGAGAGCTTTCACCAGGCCCAAGTCTACATGGTATGGTGGTCTTTGCTAACTGCTAATCAGTTAGGAGTGGACAGGGTTTATTCCTGTGAGAGATTTGTGGCTGTGAAGAAAGCAGTGCATTAAATCTGCATTAGTAGGCCATTCAAGTGGCCTTGGTGAACTGTTTTGGAAGATGTGAGGAATCTTGACTTCATTATTTTATCTTGATTAGGTACCAGTGTAAATGTGAGCCAGGCTGGACTGGAACCAATTGTGACATGAACCACAATGAGTGTGAATCCAATCCGTGTCAGCATTATGGCACCTGCACAGATTATGTCAATGGCTATCGTTGTAAATGCAAAGAAGGCTTCCAGGGTATGCTTCCTTGCTGTGTTTACCTTGCCCATGCTTTCTCCTAAAGAATACCACCAGGACACCAGTTTTCCCTTTCCCTCAATTCTGCATGACTAGGTTGGATGAGGGCACTGGTTTCTTCTGAAGTTTTAGTTCATAGGGTTAAATGAAATTATAATTTTCTCTTCAGGGACTTACTGCCAGATCAATATAAACGACTGTGCTTCTAGCCCCTGCCTCAACCAGGGCACCTGTATTGATGGCATTGCCAGTTATACTTGTCTGTGTAACTTACCCTACACTGGTAAGTGGAGAGGTCTTTGTGATAGAGTTGGTTGGTGGATTGGATTTTTCTTTGTGAGTTAATGTAATTCTTATTCCTGCCTGTCCTCTGGAAATTGCTTACATCAATATTGATGCATGCACACACAAAAATGATACTGAATACTAGATTGGAAGCTGGAGGATCATGGATCATATTCAAAACCTGAACTCTTTTGGTTCCATGATACAGTCAAAGCAGCTCTGGTATTAATTGTGTAGAAATCTCAGCTGTATACATAATGCATTGTGGCCATTCCATGATGTTCTTGAAGTACAAGTTGAAATAGATATGTGTCAAAAGGTGTAAATATACTTGTGTACGTATAAAACAGGGCAAGAAGAAACAGGCTGGTAATCTTGCCTTAAGTTTCTTGACATCTTGGTATCTTCCTTGTTTAAGTATTGATATCAGATAATGGTATAAGAACATCTGGACAGGAAGAAGCTGAGTGAATTCTCACAATGGGTAAGGTCATCAGCACTGTTCAGTATGTGTCTCTGACAGTTCTGCAATTCTATTTTGGATTTCACTTTAAATTAAAGCAGTATCTATTGTTTATGGAGAGAAACCACTATTTGTAAGTAGCAGTATATATCAAGATATGCTTTCCCATAGAAAGAGTTAGTTCTGTTCAACAAATAATGGTAAATAAGCTTTTAATTATTTAGTTTTATGTGTGAAACAAAATTTCCATTCATGGCACTTTGTGATTAAACATCTGTTCATGGAGTTTCTTTTGTGTTCACTTGGGAGTCTTATATTTGCAACTTGAGATATTCTCATGTTGGATCAGCAAATGACTCCATACTCTTGACAGGCTTCTCATTTTTTCCCCAGGACGGAACTGTGAGAATGTCTTGGCTCCTTGCTTCCCTAACCCATGTAAGAACAATGGTGTTTGTGATCACACACCTGACTATGAAGGGTTTATTTGCAGTTGTGCACCAGGCTGGCAAGGTATTAAGACCATCTCTTCTTTTTCCCTATCACTTTCAGAGTATTGTATTTTGAATAGCTTTGAATGGAAACAAGATAAATTAAAGCATTAAACACTTTAAAATAACTGTATACGTTTTGTTTTCTCCCTATAGGGCAGAAATGCCACATTGACATTAATGAATGTGACCAGAACCCATGTCGAAACAGGGGCACTTGCACCAACACCCTCGGCAGCTATAGATGTGCCTGCCGCCCTGGCTACACTGGCATCAATTGTGACATGGATATTGATGACTGCACACCTAGTAAGTTTATTGAATATATGGAAAAACAGAAAGAATCTGATTGAAACTAAAGAGTTTGGTCTCCAGCTGGGTTGTTATTTTTTTTGAGATGGGATGTATGGCATTATTCCTGACCTGAGATTCCTGTCTTGTTGTCTTGTCAAACAAGGCCTTCATTCAACTGTTTTCTTAAAAGTAATTCTGACTTATCCTGACACATGAAACCAGAATTGGACCTCCTTCATTCATTTCCAGTGAAATTTATACATATTTAAATGTTTTGGGAATGATTCTTAAGTCTGAAGTCCAGAGGCAGTTATGATGCTAGATCAGTGATTGTGAACTTTTGGCCTCAGTGTGTCAAAAATTTGCAACATACCTAAATTGACTTTGGAGGCATGTCTTTCATACACAAAGACCAAGCGAAAAAAATAATTCTCTATTGACACCCTCCTCCCTGCCCTAGACGATTTTCAACAGCAACACTCGATAATCGTGCTGAGGTTAGGCTTGAAGTAGATGCTTGGACCTTGATTTCAGCCCTCACTCCATTACGACCACTCAAAAAGGTTGTCTTATGTCCTATGTCAAGGCATAGAAGTTTTAGGGAACAAGATAATTGACCTGCAGCCCTCCCCAAGATCTGCCATGCACTACTTATCTTCAGACGGCGTTCTCTTTCTGATGGAGAGGCTCCTGCAACTCTTCCAAGGTTTCTCCAGTTGCACAAGGCCTTCATTCTTGAAACAACTTTGGAAAATGCTCTTCCATGACCTCTGCTGCCTCCAAAAGCCACAGAAGAGCACACCACATTCTTGCATAGCCTCCAAATATCACCTGAAAGCATGCCCTGTTTCTGACATGATTTTCTGAGGGTCCAGAAAGCACAGTCCACTCGCCCAGCTTCCAGAGTGGATACAAGAGCACAATCAAATAGTTGTTTGGTTTTGGTGAATACTGCTGTGACACTCAGAACATCATGGCATGCCTCCATGTCATAAATTCACCATCACTATGCTAAATGCATGAGAATATACAAACTACAGAATTTAATTATTTATTAGAAGGCTTCCTGGTAAAAGAAAAGAATGCTTATGCTTACTAAAACCTTTTAAATATTCTCCCTGCCAATAGATCCTTGCCTGAATGGTGGTGGCTGTCAGGATGGCATCAGTTCCTTCACATGCACTTGTCTGCCAGGTTTCACAGGACCACGTTGTGCAACTGAAACCAATGAGTGCCTGAGCAACCCATGCCGCAATGGGGCCACCTGTACAGACTATGTCAACAGCTACACTTGTACTTGTTCCCCAGGCTGGGTTGGCTTACACTGTGAGCACAATGTGCAGGAGTGCACTGACAGGTGAGATTATCAGGATTATTGTTGTAATGGTAATTCGCATGTCTTTCTCACAATTTGAATGGTGATTCAGGGTTCTAAATAGTTCAGGGTGCACTTTGGATCCTAGAATTGTCTTTATATCTTTAAAGGCAAAAAAACAGTGGTGAGAATTATTTTGGAGATAAGCATCACATACCAAGAACATCCCAACTTTTCTTTCTTTGAAACATCATGCTTCATTCAATTGAAGAGGCTCAAAAGCCTCATCTCTTCTATCATGGTTCTCAATACATGGATGTATACCCATATTTCCCCCCCCCCCCAAAGACCGGGTCTTATGTTACTTTTTGGTCCAGAAGGTGCATTAGGGCTTATTTTCAGGTTTGGGCTTATTTTCAAGAAATATGGTGCTAAATGAAAATATGGTACCGTTGCTGACAATCAACTGGAGCTTATTTTTTTGAGGCGGGGTAGAGCTTATATTATGAGCCTCCTGAAAAATCAGGCTAAGGCTTATTTTCCTGTTGGGTCTTATTTTGGGGAAAACTATACATAGTGCAAAGAGTAGAAAGTTATGTTTTTCACTATTGTCAGATGGAGAAGTAGATTATTTTATATGCATACTCCTTTTGAATTCTGAATTCTGTAACACTGTTCCTTTGAATTATCTGCTCTTAGACCATATAGTCCAAATGGAGAAAACATTGGATGCTAAAATGTAGGAAGATTTACTTATAATGTTTCATTGCTTGTCTGTCACAGGTAAACTGAATCCTAAATATTGAGCAAGATGAAAAATTAATTACTGGGCCTGCCTGGAGAACAGAATGGCTTTTCTTACTGTTTCATTTTTCAGATAGAGTAGAAATTATTATTATTTAGATATTTGTTTGCCAACATATTTAGCCTAGAAATTACATTTCTCTAGGGGAAATTCAGTCGAGACAGTCTGACCTCTCTGTAATTTTATAATCTGTCTTTTGGCAGCTCTTGCTTCAATGGTGGAACATGCTTGGATGGAGTGAATTCATACACATGCCACTGTCGTCCTGGCTTCACAGGCACCCACTGCCAGCATGAGATTGATGAGTGCCAGTCACAGCCCTGTCTCAATGGTGGGGTGTGCCATGATGGTGTGCAGTCCTATCGTTGCGCTTGTCCTCAAGGCTATACAGGTCCTCAGTGCCAGGTAATTTGCTCCAGGCTCCAGGTAAAGGAGATGAGAACAATTCACATCTTTAGAGTTTATCTAAAGTGAGCAAGGTGTCTAAAAGAAAATCTGAGACAAGAGGGTATATAGCACAGTAGCTCAATATGAAGGGAAAATGAAGGTTTCACATTGGTAAAACCATAGTATTTTGTCACATACTCTTGCATTGTTTTGCCCTTCTAGAATCTTCTGGATTTGTGTAGCCATTCCCCCTGTCAAAATGGTGGGCACTGCATACAGTCGGCTGCTACTTTATCCTGTGATTGCCCTGGAGGCTGGACTGGCCGTTACTGTGACATCCCAAATGTTTCTTGTGAAGTGGTAGCTAGGAACCGAGGTAAAGGTCTTTCTGCTCCAGTTCTCTTCCACCTGGAAAGAAAAGTTATACATAAAGTGGAAATTATATACAAAATGTTCCTCTTCAACCCTGCTACTTGTGTTCACAGTGAATATGTCTCGGCCACAAGCTCAAATGTGTATTGTTAATTATCCAGGCTTCTGAACATCATTTTGTACTCACTGTTCAAGTATTTCAGAGCTACTGGGACAATGTCTTTAAATCCACTGAACCATCAATTAATCTTCCAACTGCAATTCCTAGGAGTGTCTGTAAAATATTTAGCATTCATGAAATTTTATTTTCTGTGTTTTCCAAGGATAGTGTAAATGTTGCTAATGTTATTTGACCCAATAATAGATTCAGCATGAGCAGATGTGTCAATGTTTAGTCAGAGAGGATGTTTATTCTGTTTATTTCAAAATGGCTTATCACTAAACAACACTGCATGTTTTGATTAATCAATGAATGGCACAGTAGAGATGATGATCTGTTTTGGAGATCATCTGTTTGAAACTCAATTACTGTAGTTTAGAGTGTTTCAAATTATGTTCCATGGTATCCTGGGGTTCCTTGAGAATTTGAGGGTTCTGTTGAAGGATTTAGGGAAACACAGCCAATTTTTTGTCACTAAAGTTTTGCATCTTGGGCAGGGTTTTCAAGAATTTTTCTAAATCGTTTGTGCATTTCTAAATCATTATGTAGCCTGAAAACAATTGAAAGCCCTTGCTCTAGCTGTATGAAGTATATTATAGACTCTCACTTTTTAAATCTGCCATAATTATTTCATTTATTTTATAAACTTATTCAGCTTCTACCAAGTTATGCCAATGAGAACTATAAATATATCCTTTAAAGAGAAATTGGAATCAAATTTCAGAAAAACTGAAAAAGTGTGTTTTTCCCTCAAAGAAATTGAACTTGGAATAGAAGACATTCCAGCTATTTTCAAAGGCTCGGAGCATAAATAATCTTGATTATGTACAGTTGTCTTGTTTTTCTTTACTTTTTTTATTCTTGTTCATTCTATTTAAGTTCTTTTAGGAAATGGTACAGAGGATATGTAGAGACCACACAGTGAGTAATTCTCTTTTCCTTGGCATAGGTGTAACGAAGGAACAAGTGTGCCATTACGGAGGCCGCTGTGTGGATGCTGGCAATACTCACCAATGTATTTGCAAGAAGAGCTACACTGGAAGCTACTGTGAGAGTGAGGTCAATCACTGCCAGCACAGCCTATGTCGGAATGGGGGTACCTGCCGCAGTTTTGTGGGAGGTTATGCCTGTGAGGTGAGGAAGGCCTAGCAAACCATATCAGGCAGACAACCTAGCTTATGTTCTAGGAAAAGTGCTGCTCCATAAAGGAAAGGTTCAAGGCCCTAACATTGCAAGAGGATGTTGTGAAGATTGGGAGCCAAGGAACTGGCCCAAACCGATACCTTATTTTTCCAATTAATGTAAAACAAGATAAAAAACAACTATAATGATGTGTTGCCCTGTGTTGAGTACATTTCTTCATAAAATACCACAGTTGTTTTCTGTTGCTGTTGCAACAAGCAGTGCAAAATTTAGGTATATTTGATATTCCTCATTGGTACTGAATAATGCCCTTTTTACGATGCTGTAATCCCTTAAATCAGGGTATATGAACAGTAAAATGCTTTCCATTGTTTCTTGGATTTTTATTGCAACCATGTGCTAGATCAAACTTCAGCGATATTTCAGATTTCACAAACCAGTAGAAGCTATTTGTATACAACTAGTTTTGCAAAGTAGATAGAAATACAGGTGTTACCCTGGCTGGATAGGGAAAAATTAGATTTTTAGAAAATCTGGAGAGTTAAAAGTTTTCCATCTCTACTTAACTATTCGGTACTTAGATGGGAGTTTCTGTCAACACTCAACGCCCATTCTCTCATCTTTTCTGAAATCATTGCACCTTAATATATTTTCCTCTGGTAAAAATGTTGCTGGCCTACCAAATTCAATGATAGAAGGACTTTAGTTAATAAAAAGACCATATTAATCTCTTCTAAATAAAGCTCTTACAGTTATTTAGTTATTTCTGCAGTACCGTATGATTGATTCTGGAGAAGGATTGCATTTAGAATACTGTCTGAATCAAGGCTAAAGACAAAGCTAGTTTCAGGTAAATACCTTGAAATGTAGCTGCCAGCTATAGGCAGATGTCCCATGATAGGCAGGGAGGTGTTTAAGTGTTTTCCTACAATTTACCACAAATGTAAAAGGAATGGAGAGCACCTTTCTGTTCATATATACTATAGTAAATCAGGTAGGCATCCATGGGAAGACTGAGCAGGATTACTGAAAGCTAATAATAGTTTCTCATTGCTTTGAAAGGAAGAAGTGAAAAACGGTGCCTCACTTGGCCTTAAATAGACAAATCACAGTTAAAAGGACAAATACCCAAATTCCTCTCCCAGCTGCTATTCTGTTCATGTGTTTGATGTGCAGCCATAACTGTTTTTGCCTCCCTGCTCCCTCATACACTCCCCGTTAAGTGTAATTCTTATCTCTATACTAAATCATTGTCTTTCCAAAATGAAATATGAGTGTGCTCTTCATTATCTTGTCATATAAGCCCCCAGTCAGATTTAAATCTATGTTTGCCGCTTCTTTAATACTATAATGGAAAACAAACAGGCATAATGGGGGTGCCGTAGTATCAGAGATTTGTCCCATAATATTTTTTAGAGTGGATTGATAGTGGATCCATATAACTGAAATGCAGATTCCTTTCTCAATGCAAACCTCTTCATTGCAAAATCTGACTTTTGCTATATTTTCTAATGGAAATAAGATAATTCTATCTTGTTAGACCTTTCACAACAGCATTTGGCAACAAAATTCTCTTTTCTTCACAACTGAGGTATCACTACTTGCTTTTAAAAATAAGACATTTTGCACCATTGTTTATAGTTATTTGGATGATATATTTCTGTTCTGTTAATTCAAATATTGTTAAGGCCAACTATTATCTGTATTATGACTATATATTGGAATCATTTAAAAATTGTAAATCTTATTCAATATTCTTGATTTAATGAAGAATGGATAAGAGGTACTTTGAAAGTATGTTTTTAAGAATACTTTGTCTTATTATCTTTACCTGGTTTTTTTTTTTTTTTTTTGTCGTTTTAGTGTCCTCTCGGCTTTGAGGGGAAAAACTGTGAATTTGATATTGATGAATGTCAGTCACACCCATGCCAGAATGGTGGGACATGCATTGACCTCACTGGTCGCTACATTTGTTCCTGCCCACCAGGAACACTAGGTAAGTATGTGGCTTTTTTGGGGAGTGGGATAACAGCGCCTTTTGTCACATGGGAAACACTATTAGTATTTTTAGGTAGAAAGTATAAGACACATAGGGACATATTTTAGTTTTAACCAGTGCAGCTCTGACTTTCATTTATTTATGTGGTGGGTGACTTGGGTTTTTTTTAAAAATCCCTTAATAGAGAATATAAGCTCCTTTGAAAGAACTGGACTTTTCCCAACAGTATTGAACAGTTTATGACTTTCCTGGTATTTCTGAATATAGACTCTCATGTCTAGCCATCATGGCTGCCTATCAGAGCTAATTGTAACTGTTTTCTGATCTCATTTGTAAAACCATAGATTTCCTATCCAGTGTTTCATTACTTATTTAGGCAATAAGAAGCGAAACACTGCCTTAAGGCTAGGTCACATCGCCCGACGGACACAGCGGACGGCCAAAAATTCCTGGGGGTGGCTCCATCCGTTCTTATCCACTCTCAAAAGGGGCAAAAATTTGCATAAAGAGAACGGAAAAGAACGGACGGGAGGAGGACGTAGTGCGGATGTAAAATGGATGCTCAACGGAAGCATAGCGGATGGAAGCGGATGGCACGTCCGCAGGGCTTCCGGGGGAGCATAACAAAGTGGACGCGTAGTGGAAAGAGTGGATGCATAGCGGATGATGCGGATGCGGAGCTGCATCCGCTTTCATCCTTTCTACCTCTGTGCTACTAGCACTGTGTGTCCGTTTCGCTTCCTCCCTGTGTCCGTTTTCCGCTGGAGCGGATTTGAGTTGCGCGGATGCCTAGCGGATATAACGGACGCGTAACGGATGACGAAGGATGTATAATGGATATTCCCCGTATGCGTAGCGGATGTAGAACGGATGGGATGAATACTTCATCCGCTCAAAAAGTTTTGTGCAGCTCAAAACTTTTTGAGCGGATGAAATTACAGTAGACGGATAGAGAGTATGAATCACGGATGCAATGAGTACACAACGGATGCATCGCGTTTTCCAACGGATGGCAAGCGTTTCTCTCCGTTTTACATCTTCTTTGCATCCGTTGGTGCAGTGTGACATGGGCCTTACAGTAGCAACTTATTGAAGATCCCTTGCTTTGGTTACATTAGTAGCATTGATGGGAGTTGGAACTAAATACACTTTGAATAGACTGGGTTGTATTTTCTCACCTTCAGAATAGGTTTTTTTTTTCTTATCACAGGCAGTTCAAGAGGTAGGGAAATAGTATTAGGATACATAGTATTAGAATGTTTGGTATGATTGATTATTTGTCTCTATAGGTGTCTTGTGTGAAATAAATGAGGATGATTGTGCCATGAATCCTAACAGCCGTGTCCCCAAATGCCTCAACAATGGGACATGTGTGGACAGAGTGGGTGGTTACCGCTGCAGCTGCCCACCGGGCTTTACAGGAGAGCGTTGTGAGGGAGATATAAATGAATGTCAATCCAATCCCTGCCATCTACGCAACACCCTGGACTGCATTCAAGAAGCCCGTGACTACCAGTGCATCTGCAAACCAGGCTACACTGGTGAGTGAGAGTGCCAATAAGGTGAATGTGATGGGATTCAAGGGGCAAGAATGGGTGAAGCTGGGCTGCAGTGGTGAGCAGAGGAGACAGGCTAAAATAAATGTCAGCAGGAAAAAGCATTAAAATTGTTTGAAATTGTTTATGAATTACCCTTGGAAAGTCACTATTTGGTGACTCGGTTCAAAAACCACAAAATGAACATTCAGGCATTCTGGCAAGGGTGGCATGAGAAATGAGTATGAGTTTCTATGAGTATTTTAGCAAAATAGCAGATGAATAAATATGTATATATTTTACCTAAACTTCTCTGGATTCTCATGAGTCATGAATTATTACACATCTACAGTATTCATGTGCTTCATGATAATCTTATAGAACAACTTTGTTTTTAAATAATCACATATTTATTCTTCTGGAACCCCCCCCAAGTTCAGTTGGTTTGTTTTTCTGTTTGGTCTGTCTCAATCTGACTGTAAAAAAAAGTATGTTATTCTTTTGCATTTTTCAGATGAAAGCTTTGCATTTTATGATCTGTGGGTCATTTCCAGGTTAACTTTTAATCTATAAGGTTAATATATAGTTACTTGTATATTCTATTTCAGCATCTTTCCAATTGCTTGAGTTTGGTTTGTATTCTGTAACTCATATTAAATGAGTCTTTGTAAGATCACAAATGTATAACTGTAGTTGTAGTTTTGCCGCCATTACATTTTCATGATAGGAAATCCAAATTATATCTGATAAGGTGGTGATTACAGAGAGATAACCTCCAGGAATTCAGATGTTTCTAAACTATAATTCCTAGAATTGGTTAGATTTCTTAGAAATCTAGGGAACTGTGGTTCAACAACTATAACAACAACACAGAAGGGAGAGGGAGAGAGAGAGAAGTGGTTGTATCTGACTGGTTGAATATTTTTATAATTTATGCCTAAGTGGAAGAGAATATACTCAATTGCTAGTTAAATGTTGATAGAACTCAGTAGGCATTTATGTGAAAGGAAAATCTGTCAGGTACAGAAGCTGGTACTAATATATGTGTCACATTTAATAGGGTGATGGTATTCTCTTGAAAAGTTTGCACTAACATTGGCAGAATAACATTTCTCCCCCCCCCCTCTTTTTTTTAGGCCGCCATTGCAAAAACATTGTGAATGCATGTGAATCTCAGCCTTGCCAGAACGGTGGGCAATGTAAATTGGCAGTAAACTTGCCTTTTGGATATACCTGCCACTGTCTTCGGGTGAGTACCTAGAGCAAAGCTATATGTACGACACCATGTTGCATACTTGGAGTATAAATATTATAAGGAATTAAGCAGGGCAAGGAGGAGTGAAAATAGGGAGAAATGTAAGCTGGTTACACTGAAGCTGTGTTACGAGTGAAGAAACACATTTTATCATGGGTCAGAATGCGCTTTCTGTTTGGGGAGTATTAGAAAACAATTCAATTGCATAATTGTATGATACTGTGGAGGTTTCAGGTCTGGCTATAGTTTGTACAAGAGAAATGTATAGCACTGTAGGTTTAGGAATATGATTCTTAAACATTAAAACTTTGGGTGGGAAAGGATTTTCTTACCAGAGTGACACTTGCAAGAAAGGACACACTACCAGAGATACTTTGTTAATGATTTTTGTTTTGTTTGTCTGGCTTTCTTTATTATCTCCTCTTACGGTTCTTTTTCAGAGCTACTCGGGCATCAATTGTGAGCGCAGTGTATTCTCTTGCCGAGAACTCTCCTGTTTCAATGGTGGCAGCTGCCGGGCTTCACCTCTAAGTGCCCACTGTTACTGCCTTCCTGGGTGGACTGGACCTGATTGCCGCCTCCGTGCCAATAGCAGTTGTGCGAATCAACCTTGCCACAATGGGGGTGTCTGCCATGAGATTGCCACTCCCCCTTATTTTCAGTGCCTTTGTCCCGGTGACTACACAGGTGTTCGCTGTCAGACTGTACGCATGGCCCGGCCACCTCTGCCCCCTGTCCATTGTCCATTGGAAGAATGTGCTGCCAAGGCAGGGGACTCCTATTGTGACAAGATGTGCAATATCCCAGCTTGTCGCTGGGATGGAGGTGACTGTTCTCTTTTGGTGGATAATCCTTGGAAGCAGTGTGAGAGCTCTGAGTGCTGGACGTACTTCAACAATAGTCAGTGTGATGAACTGTGCAACACGGTTGAGTGTCTTTATGATAACTTTGACTGCAAGAATCGTGAGCGCACCTGCAAGTGAGTTCTGCCTACATCTTTAAAAGGGAACCTATCGGTTATATTTCCCTAGTGCTTGTTAGAATTAAGAGTATGTATTCTTCTGCCAGATTAACTGAATGAGACAGTGAGATTTCGTTCAGAATGTGGATGTTGTATTCCCCCCCCCCTCATTCTAGATATCTTTATTTGGAGGGAGAGCAAGCTGCCTTAATACGTGTAATCCTGATGACTCGGTTGATTTGTGGTGTATATGGAAAGGTATTCCCTGCAGCTCTTTTATGGTTCTTTGTCAATGAAGGAGACATTTTGTGTTACGACGGGATTTGTTTTAGTACAAATGACACATTTTGATCTCCTTTTTTTTTTTTTTTTGGATAGCCCTATTTATGAGAAATACTGCTCAGATCACTTTGCTGATGGGAATTGTGACCAAGGCTGTAATAAAGAAGAGTGCGGTTGGGATGGGCTGGATTGTGCCCGGGAAGTACCTGAGCACTTGGCAGAGGGTGTTCTAATCATCACCGTGCTGCTGCACCCTGATGAACTGCTCCGCACCAGCACCATCTTCCTGCAGAAGCTGAGTGCCATTTTAAGGACTTCCCTGAGATTCCGCGTGGATGAAAATGGCAACTACATGATCAAACCTTATTATGGAACTGGGCGACGACTACGCAGGGAACTGGGCCAAGAAATAATTGGGTGAGTTTTATGTAGGTGGGTAGAGAAAAGGAAGAGTTTTGAGAGTAAGATAAATGAAGCTTACTTTATTATGAACTGTAGCGCCCCCTTTCCCACCCCACTTATCAACTGCCTTGGTCAGTGATGTTCAAAATTACGACAGTACTGAAAAAATAACTTTACAACCAATACCCACATTTGTGACCATCACAGTGTTTCTCAATCATGTGATCGCCTTCGTAGTCATGTAATCATGTGATCGCCATTGTCCTGTAATCAGGACAATATGCTTTGTCCTGTGCCCAACTTATTCTCCCTACCACCTTGCAAAGGGAACAGATTGGAGAGGAAGGGATTACAAGAGAACAAGCAAGCATACCATAAGGAATACATGTCAAAAAGAGAGTAGCTAGGACTTGGAGCCACGAGTGCTAAGCCAGTAGTTCCATGTTTTTCCTATGGTATGTCTGCTTGCTCTCTTGTAATTCTGTCCTCTCCAATTTCTTCCCTCTAGGATGAGGGGAAGAAAAAATGAGTCAGATGCAGGGGAGAGTGCCTACACAAAACACTGATCTTTCCCCACTATCCCAGAGCAGAGAGATCGAAGAGGAAGAGGTTACAGGACAATAAGCAGGCATATAATGTTCAATACACTGGACTCTTAGTGTAGGCACTCCTTTCAGTGTGTATTTCCCCTGCTTGCTCTCCTATAATTCCTTCTCCAATGAACCTAAATACAGACTTTAATTCCCTTCTTGCTAATTATCCTAGCTGTGGGATAATTCCAAAGGGTTGGGGAGTGGGGAAAAGGAAAGCATAGTTGTCACATGGTTTCCCACTTAGCACTGCTTTGCTCCATGACAGCAATCAATCCCCTGCAAAATCTGATGGTTATAATGGTGCTTTATTTTTTAACTACATTAAAGCAAACTTCTTAGAGAGTGCCAGATTCCAATTTGTGGTTGCTAAACGAATGGTACGTATCTACTATAATCCCTATTTGGTAAGAGGCTTGTAGATAGGGCAGCCCTTAAAGATCACTTGGAAGCTTGCCCTCGGAAGTTGTGGGAGCGCCATCATTTGAGATTTTCAAGAATTGGACTGCCATTTGTCAGAATGTAGGGTCTCCCGTTTGGGCAGGGGGTTGGACTAGATGACCTACAAGGTCCCTTCCAACTCTGATTGTCTGTCTGTTAAATCTGTTATAACTGGTCCAGAATATGGCCACAGAAAAGCAATTACAGGTATAGCTCAGGTTGCCCCTGCAATATCTCTGCCCTTCAAATTACCCCAGTTACCCCTGGCTTGTGGACTGCATTTCATCTATAAAGCCCTACATGCCTTGTGCCCACTTATCTCTAGGACCATCTTAATCTGATTGTCTCTGCCTGTCCTATAAAATCTGAGGGTTTATAACTCTGTTTCATTAAAAAAAAACAAAAACTACATTAAAACAAGCTGTGTAAGAGAATGCTGGATTCCCAGAAACCAGTTGATGTTAATTAAACAGACAAGAGCATGAAGAGATGAACAAATGGGATAAATTTGTTGTTACAAGATGGTATGGCATGCCTTTTATGAAACGTGCAATATGTTTGAATTTTTAAAATATTTAATATATTTAATATAACTTAGAAGCAAGTTCATTCATAATGCACATGGGGGAATGGCTGCACAAAACCAAATGAGTCAGGTCAGGCCTATTCCCTGGATTTAAGGCCTGAATAGAGAGAACTGAACAAAATGCGGAGGTAACTGGACTTTTGCCTTTCCCCGGAATTCTCTGGTATGCTAAAGGAGACCCTGCTAATCCTTGCTGCTTCTTCTAGGTCTGAGGTCACCCTTGAGATTGACAACCGCCTGTGCTACCAAACGTCAACCAAATGCTTCCCCGATGCAGAAAGTGCTGCTGATTACCTCGCTGCCCTGTCGGCAGTAGAGCGCCTAGAGTTTCCATATCCACTCAAAGCCGTGAAAGGTTAGGGCTTTTTTTCCCCCTTTTCCTTCCAGGGGTATGGAAAAGGCACTTCAGGGGAGCAACATTGCACGGTTGTTTTATTTGCAGCCCAAGTTTATGACATAGATGTATTGCTTCCTCAGGTACAAGAGATACAGTCGGCACAGACCCATTCAAGTTATTGCCTTTGGTGGTGGTAGCAGCCCTCATTCTCCTCGTGATCCTGGTCCTGGGTGTGCTGGTGGCCCGGCGTAAAAGAGAACACAGCACTCTCTGGTTTCCTGAAGGTTTCAGTCTGAAGAAAGAGAGTAGCAACAAGAACCGGCGTGAGCCTGTGGGTCAGGATGCCCTGGGCATGAAGTAAGAGGCCCTTATTCATTCCAGAGCTATCGAGCAAAAATCTCAAATCTTTGCTTCAGAGACTTGTTAAAGAAAAAAAAAAGACGGGGGGGGGAGGGAGAAGCCTCAGGAACATTCACTGTCAAATCATGTTAATGTCTTGCTGTGACAAGAGTTAATGTGGCAAAACCTGCTGTTCCCTTCCTGCTATGTAAACTATTAAGGAAGAGATTTTTATTTTCCTACAATAAGCCTAGAAACCCAGTGGGCTAATGGAGAAGAATTCCATCTCTCTTCTACCTGAATACGAACCTGCATAGGATACTCTTTACTCCTTGCAGCCATTGTATGGATTTTTTGTAGCTGTAGTATGTTGCCTGTGCTGTAAAGGATAGTTGGGTGTCTTTGATTTTATTTGATGCTAGCCCTTTCTCATCAATTAATTATTTAATTAAATGTATTTGCTGCCCATCTCATATCCAATGGGCGGCTTACAACATTAAAAACATTAAAATCATCCATCATAAAAAAATAACAGCGGATAAAAACATTTAAAATCATGGACACAAGATGGCAAAAAAGGGAGCTGGACACGTATGTGCCTGCAGGTGGATGTTTGGCATATAGCCAGAGGTACGATTCCATTGCCTGCTATGCTCTGGCTTGTCATTTCATATTTTTTTTCCTCTTTCAGGAATATTGGCAAAGGGGAGAGCCTGATACCAGACAGCTCGGAAGACTGGCTGGAAGCCGAATGCCCAGAGGCCAAGCGTCTTAAGGTATTGCCTGCTCATTGTGAGACTTTGGCTGACTTGAGAACCGGAGCTGCAAAGGTATTCCAGCTCATATTCCAAACTATTCCATTGCCTCTTCTCCTTTTCTTTCCCTTTCTGGTTTTCAAGTCTGGGCAATGTTATATGCACAGTTCTCTGCCAAGCTCCTGGTGGCCTAACTTGTTCGGTGTTTCCCAGAAAGGGCATTGCAGTTCGTCCATGCTGTATACTATATAATGCAGAATCCATAGAGGAAGTATGACTCTCTGTGATAAACGTTGTGGCTTTTGTTCTTCATTGCCAGGTGGAAGACCCAGCCCTAGATTGCGAAGACCCAGTGGACTGCCGGCAATGGACACAGCACCACTTGGTGGCAGCAGATATTCGTATGCCTCCATCTATGGCCCTGACACCACCCCAGGGTGAATTTGACACTGACTGCATGGATGTCAATGTTCGTGGGCCAGGTAACACAAAACAGCTTGTTCGATGGACACTGTACACATACTGTCTTTATAGGCAACATTTGATCAGTCCAGGATTTCTCAATTCAGGACCTTTTCTTAATTTTAGCATGTATTGTTCTCTTTTTTTTTTTTTTTTTTTTAATCCATTTTATTGTAATTTCTTTTTTTTAAAAAAAAAGTTTTATTCAGTTTTCCACATTCCACATCTTTTTAGTGAACAGCATGATTACAGGTTTCACATATACATACAAATATGACCATAATTACATATTCAATTTTTTTTATTCAATTTCCTATCTTAACGATGGTTTAATACATTTTCTACTTTATTATTCCAAATGCTTATTCATTATTTAATTCACACATATTAACTTCATAATTATTATACATAAGCACTTTTAATTGTCACATTTGTATATTTCCTCTTAAATTCTGATTAATAACACTCCTTCTATAAATTGGTTTCCCCCTTAACGTATCAGTTTTAAGTGCGCCACCTCGAAGTTACATACTCGTTAATTATCTCCCCTTTTAAATCCCATTAAATGTTTAATATTTTATTACCTAAAATAATATTAACAATACCATTTAAAACTACATAACATATATAAATCAGATGCTGCATGGTTTCTCATTTTTAATTTCATAAGGTTTATCTATAATTTCAGAAAAAAAGGACATATTAATCTACTCATTTAATCCAAAACCCTGATGTTAATTCTATTTCAGCTCTCCTCCTATATCATGTCATTTATTTCAGTATATTTAATACACACATTCCATTAATGATTTCATTCATATTTAAACAAAAAAAAATCATCATTCCAATCCTAAAAGTATTTCAATATATTTAATAAACATATTCCATTATTTGTTACAATTATCTCTATACATAAAGGAAAAGAGCATTGCATTATCAAAAAATAACAGTTCTATTTTCCATCTTATCAATCAATGTCCCCATTTCACAACTACAAATTTATTTGTTACCCCCCCAGCACCTTGCAAAATCCCCTCTCCAAATATCAATCAGCCATTATCTCTGTCTAATTAAACAATTTTTCCCATTTTTTTAAACAGTTCCCATATTTCTTTGTTCCCAAGTCCTGTTTCTTATCCATTCTTTCCCTTTGTATTTTCCCCTTTATTTTTTCACTCCAGTTTTTATCCCCCTCTCTATTTATAACTTCCTTCCATCCTTCGAATTTCTGCTGATTCTTTTTCCCTTTTTTAATTTTCTGGATATTTCCCTCTTTATTCAATTTCCCAGATCTCCAATATTTATTTCCAATTCTTTTCCTCTTTCTTTCCAGATGGTAATTAAAGATGGCCCTTTCTATTATTTACTCACCTCCTCTTCTGTCTTTTGTCTTTGTTGTTCATAGTCTGCGATCGCATTTTCATTGAATTTGAAGCAAAGCCCAGCATTTCACCTCATTCTTGTAATACTTGTTTGGTATTTCTAACTTCCATTTTTAATGCCAGAAGAGATATCACCATTTTATCGCTTTCTCATTAGCAGTTTGATCCAAATAGTATCTTTAAAGTTAATTTCCAACAGTCAGCTTTTATTTTCTTCCTCTCAAGTTTTATTCCTCAGCTAATCCAATGCCAAATCTACATCAGAATCAACAATTAATCCAAGGGCAGAATCTTCCTGTTTCTTTGTTTCAATGTTTTAGTTTTTCAAAGTTCTTGTTTTATTGTATCAAATTTCCTTACAATTTTAAGAAACAGAGTCTTTTAAAGGAAAAACAAGTTAGATTTAACTCAGATTTAACTCTTTGTCCTGACAAGTCTACACTCCCTTTTCTGTTTTCTTCCCAATTATTCAGAGCTTTTTAAGCCACAATCTTCAAAAAAAAAGTCAAATCCAATTGATATTAAATTTTCTCTTTAACAATCTATAGCTTAACTTTATTAGTGCCTGTATAGAATCAAAATATATTTATCCAAATTGATTAGATGATTCCTTCTCTAGTTTCTACTTTTCTTGGTTCAAAGCCCTGCCGCTGTCAAAAGCAATTCATACCTTTTTTTTCTTTTTCTATTCGCTGCTTTAAGTCCTTTCTTAAAAATTCTTTGAAATGTTAATCCTGGGGATACTTGCCATTTAATTATATTGTCCCATTCCTCCTGCTGTTCGCTTTTCTCTTTCTCCTGCACAAACTTATTCCAGTCTAATCTTCCCCTTCAGGGTGGCCATTTTAGACCACCACTTCAGGTGTCTTCGGGAGGGAGCAATTGCCATGCCGGGGAGGGGATTTGCGACTCCCCTCTACCCAGCTGACAGTCTCCCCTTCCTCCACTGCCCCTACAAGGCGGCTTCTGCCCCAAATCTGGTCAGTCGGGGCTCTCCGACACCAAAGCATGGACCAAAGCTGCCGTGCACAGTCGCGGTCGTCGGTCCATCTTTGGGGAAGCTCAAAACCCCATTTTATTGTAATTTCTTTATATGCGGGTTGTGAGTCATTGAGAGATGATTGGCATACAGGTTTAATAAATGATTGTTACATTAATTCAATGATATAAAGAACAAATTATGTTAAAGTAATCTTTTATTGTGTTGTCTGTACAGATGGTTTTACCCCTCTTATGTTGGCCTCCTTTTGCGGTGGTGGCATGGAGACTGATCTGGCTGAGGAAGAGGAAGCAGATGACTCCTCTGCCAACATCATCTCAGATCTCATCTGCCAGGGGGCTAACTTGAGTGCCCAAACAGACCGCACAGGGGAGACTGCGCTACATTTGGCGGCTAGGTATGCCCGGGCTGATGCTGCCAAACGCTTGCTCGATGCTGGTGCCGATACCAATGCTCAAGATAACACAGGGCGTACCCCACTTCATGCTGCTGTGACTGCTGATGCCCAAGGAGTCTTCCAGGTGAGCCTTCACTTTACGAATGAGCCAATGGAGCCTTTCTACTTCCTCATGTTAGCTCTGAGTTAAATTTATATTTACTGACAAAAAAATAAAGTAATAAAGAAATAAACAGAAAAATAGTTTGTTGCGAAAGCAACTGCCTGCGAAGGCTCCTGGATTGGGGCTGAAGGGCGAAAATGGAAGCAGTATGCTCCATCCCATTTGGGTAGACCAGGTTGCCCTGATAAAAAAATACTTAATTCCATATTAGCTGATATTAAGAGCACAAAATCACAAGTGTCTCTTTTGTTTTAATGTGAATTCAACTGAATGTTACAATCTAGTCCATGTGCCATCAATCTGTTAACCTCTGAGATACTCCACAAAGTCATCCCTAGCTTTCCTAATAACCAAATGGTAACTGACTTAAATATTGTAATGTAGATGGTATTACTTTACTACATTGAATGACATACAGTTTGCTCTTCTTCCACCTAACACTCTTGTTAGATCCTGATCCGGAATCGATCTACAGATTTAGATGCTCGAATGGGAGATGGTTCAACTGCACTGATCCTGGCAGCAAGGTTAGCTGTTGAAGGCATGGTGGAAGAATTGATCGCCTGTCATGCTGATGTCAATGCCGTGGATGAATTGGGTATGTAATTTGCAAAATGAATTGGCTTGGTCTCAGCTTGGCTAGGTTTGGGACAAGTTACTTAACCTTGACTATGTTCTATTGATTTCTACTACATTCACTCTATATTCTTAGTTAACTGCTTCATAACTCATTTTACAAGATTGTCCCAGATTGATTAGTAAACATGCTTATAATTCAATGTATTTTTTTCCTCATACTCACTCTCTAACCTGGCTACTGTTCTTTTCCTTAGCCTTTTAAAAAAAAATTGATAAAAGTTACTGCTGCAGAAGCTATGCAGACATCTGGGAGTAGGAGAGATTAGAATATGTGATAAAAAAATTTTGGTCATGAAGATGACTTGTAGTTATTAATTAGGGAGAGGGCTTGATATGTACAGGATTCTGCCAGTAGATGTATCCTTCCAGTCTTTTATAAATAAATTTATTAATTTCCCCCCTGCAGCAAATAGTCCATAGTTTTTCAAGTTTTTACTTAAGACTTTTCTTGGCTACAGATCAGCTGATTTACTGGAACATAATATGTTATCCTCATATTAGCTCATATTAAGAGCACAAAACACAATGCCTCTTAATTTATACAAAGCTCAGTTTTCATGGCAGTATGGAAGATGACAATCTGGCATGATTGAAGAAAGACAATTCCTTAAAATTTAGGAAAAGAGGTGTATTAGAAGGCTTTTAGAAAAATCTAAGGTTCATTAGCAAGTGACAAATGTATTCTCTTGATATCACTTCTGTCAGGAAAATCAGCCCTGCATTGGGCAGCAGCTGTCAATAATATAGAGGCCACAATTGCTCTGCTAAAGAACGGGGCCAACAAGGACATGCAGGACACTAAGGTGAGTTCTCCAGTTGCCTTTTTAAAAATCATATTATGCCTTTGACATAACGGTCACCAAAGATGGAGCTAACAAGAAAGGATTAGCTTCCGTCTTTTCTAGTGAGAAAGTGGGCTTTTGTACCAGGTGGATTGATGTCCACCCCCTTTTTCCCCCTCTTCCATTTTGGACTGAAAAATAATAATTTTAGTTCATACTTGTTGCATCCTAAATGACACACTTGAAAACATCTTTCCATTTAACCTGGTGATTTCCTTTAGAATGAGCTGTCTTGAATGTATATGGGAGTATTGAAGAGAGAGTGATTTGTAAAGTCACTCACTGGTATTAATTTAAATCAGCCATTTTAACAAGGCCTTCAGGAACTATTGGCCATATTTAGTGGGGAATTCTGGTACTCTGAGAATGTCAAACCGTTTGTCGAATGTGGTCATGAATTTGCCTTTCTCTGCAACAGGAGGAAACACCACTGTTTCTAGCAGCTCGGGAGGGCAGTTATGAGGCAGCCAAAATTCTACTGGATCACTTTGCCAACCGTGAGATCACTGACCATATGGATCGACTGCCACGTGATGTGGCTCAGGAGCGCTTGCACCATGATATTGTTCGACTTTTGGATGACTACAACACTGTGCGTAGCCCACAGGGAGTCCTACCTGCTGGTCACTCTCTCTCCCCTCTCATGTGCCCTCCCAATAGCTTCTTACCTAGCCTGAAGCCCACTCCACAGGGCAAGAAGAGCCGTCGGCCCAGCACAAAGAATGTGACAGCAGGAAGCAGTGCCAGCCTGGCACGGGAGAGCAAAGAGGCCAAGGCGCGTGCCAAGAAGCTCAATTTGGAGTGTCAAGGCTCTCTCCTAGAGAGCTCGGTCACCCTGTCTCCGGTCGACTCATTAGACTCTCCCTATGTGCCTAACCCTGCCTCACCTGGGGTCTTTCACACCGCCAATGCCTCGCTGTCGGTGCCCTCTACCCCGATGGTCCATGGCATGATGGACCCACCCTTTGCTGTCAGCTTGGCGCGCCTTAGTGACCTAGGGGATGGCACTCTGCTTTCCATGAACCGCCTCTCTGTGCCACCTGGCCGCATGGGGCTCAGTCTAGGCATGGTGAGCCCTGTGGCCATGCCTTTTGAGTGGCGTGCCCGTGTCCCCACTTCTCAGTGCCAGCCCATCATAGGGGTAGTCCACCCTGCTGCTTCCCATCCCAACCTGCACCAGTCTGGCCAAGCTTTCCCACCAGGATTGCTTCTGCCTAACCACATGGCCATGGGGCACAGCTCTCAGGGCTTGCCCAACCCAGCTCCAACCCAGGTCAAGGAAGCTCCCCAGCCAATGCCACCACCAGCAGCTGCTGTGCGCAGTAACCAACCTGTCTCACCCCAAGAGGGCCAGGGTCAGGTTGCACCACCACGCGGAGGGCCCCCACCATACCTAAAGGCAGCAGGGGTAGAGGATTATCCAACCCCACCGTCGCAGCACAGTTATACACAGGGGCAGGACGCAACACCCAAGCACTTCCTTCACCCTCCCAGTGAGCACCCCTATCTGACTCCTTCGCCAGAGTCCCCAGAGCAATGGAGTAGCCCCTCACCACATTCCTTGTCTGACTGGTCTGAATCCACACCCAGCCCAACTGTATTAGGGCCAAGCCACACCCAGCTTCCTTCGGCAGAGTCATCCGCTAAAATGCAGGTGTTCGCATGAGGCACTTGTTTGTGAAACACATCCCAGAGGCCTAGGTCCCTCTGTGGCCCCCATTGGGGCCTGTGCCAGCCTTGGGGGTTTTTCATTTCCCCACAATTGTGTTTTTATAAGAAAAAAACTAAAGTGTAAAAAGTTTTTTTAAAAAAATGCCTGATCGAGGAGAAGAAAGGATGGCCTCATCATTCCCACACTGCCATGGAATTCAGGCCGGCCCTTTCTTCCTCTCCCATGTTGTCTCATCAACTAGGTTTTGGGGAATTTTTTTTTTTTTTTACAAGAGATCTTTTTGTATAAACCTTGCATTTAACTCTCTCTCTTTTTTTTTTTTACAATGTATTCGGTATTAGATCCTGTTGCGTGCCATTGTTCTTCCTTGGGATGGTTTTGTCTCTTGGGCTGAGCAGCCACCTCCCCTCCCACCATGTTGGGATGGGACTCTGCTCATGGTATTTGTGTACTGGGTACGCAGCATTAGCTCATTGGCATTGCCATCCAGAGGATCGAATCACAAAGTTGCCTCTGTCACACAGGGAATTAAGCCGCCCCCTCACCAGCCCCGTCCTCAAACTCGGCACTTCGTCACATTCCAGGTTAATTTATTCATCTTAAATTCTGCTGCACTCCCCATCTTCCAATCCCCCTCCACCTCCTGAGTTGTTTCTCCTAATGCTAGCAATAGTCTTGGTGACTTTCTAGTCGCCAGAATATTTTGAGCCACTCTGTATTTTTATACCTGACCTTCTTTTGTTGCCCCTGGATCTCATCTAAGGCTGTCTTTGACCAATGGTATCTTTTCATCGATGACACTTGTTTTGCCCCTGTGGTACTATGGGATCTTGAGGCAATTTCAGATACAAGAGCTTCACTTTGGCATAAAAGGTACTGAGTTAGTATAAAATACTTTTGTTTCTCATGAAGACTTTTGGCCCAGCAGCCTTCTATCTATTTTGCTTTGTATACCCTACCTCCTTGTACCCTGTACATTCCAGTTATTCCTGGCTGTAAATATTGCTGATGGGAGCAGTGGCAGACAGGATCTTGTTCCCCTGGGTGAACACAGCTTTCTGCTTCCTTCTCCCTTTCCATGCTATGTAGCATAGTGGGGGAAGGGCTCTGCCAGTTGCCTCCCCCCCCCCCATCCCTGCCACCATAGGGCCATTTCTAGCTCATTTTAAAACTTTTTTATATAAATCCAGTGTAAAACAAGTAGCTTTAAAGCAGCTGGGTGCTTTCTGTACAGAACGGCTTAAACCGTGGCATAATAAACATAGCTAATAAGGAAACTGCCTTCCCTTCATCTGTGTCATTTATTTTTCATTGTTTATTTAGACTGTGTAACAATACATTAAAGAATGTAAAAATGTTCCATGAACAAAAACATTGCCTTGTTTTCTTTCCATCCGAGTACAATTCAGGATACTAACAACTGTTCCACTACAAGACTCCCCTATGGCTATTACCTGACTGGTTCAGTATGAACATAACATTTGGACAAAAACTTAAAAAGAATATTCAAACTCTTGAGTCAGTATTCCATTGTGGTAGTTTGCAAAGACTGAAGCACTTAGATAGCCTGCATAATTTAAATTATAATGTTTTGAACTTTTCCTTCCCAACAGTTTTTTTTGATATTCATTTTCTGCCACTGAAATATAGTACATATTATGCTTTGCATTAGGCTTCCATGGTGATTGTGGGGAGGTATGGTTAGACATGTTTGGGTTTTTTTTCCCTGTGTTGCAGCTGTGGAGGATATCCAGGGCTTCTTCACAGAGATAAAACAAATAGTATTGGTCAAGTTTCCATCAGAAAAATCTCTTCAAGAAATCAAGGAACACACAACTTAAATAAAAAGATGTACAGAATATTTGAAAAGCAAATTTGCTGCTGCAAGACAAAATATTTCTAATAAAATATTATTCTTTATGTTTTTGACCGAAAACATTCACTTAGATATTTCATTGCCTGACTCCTTGGACTCAGTATATCCTATATCATACAATTTACAAATGAACAGCACATATCTATTTTTAAGAAAAAGGTTCATTACTTCAAAAACAAGCTTTTTGTTTGAAATTTACAAAGATTAAACTTTTACATGAATCTAATGCAGAAAATCAGTGGCAGCACAATGCATGTTCTTGTAATTGTACTGTTAAAAAGACAAAATGCAACATTTTTATTTGCAACTTAAATAGTGCAGTGGTGTAGTTCATTGGGGGTCAGTTTATTCTTGCAATGGCCTACTTTTGTTGTTTAAACATGATTCCCCACCATCCTGACAGAGCTGAAGAAGCTTCTTGGATGAGAAGTGAAACATCTCCAAAAGAAAAAACAAGAAAGTCCAGTTGCCTCCTGAAGAAGCACCTTTAGGACAACCATGACCTGGATGACTTGAGAATCTCAACAGATGTTTAAACATGATTCATGTACTTGCTGAAATTACTGTCCGCCAGCTTTCATGCTTTCTCCCCCATTTTTTTCCCTCTGCACAGATTAAATGTCTGCAAACAAGACAGCCATTTAACTTCTAAAGCAAGGGTCTCCAACTCCCAGGTTGCAAACCTGTGCTGGGCCGCAGCCCATTCAGAAACAGGCTGCAGAAGTGGCAAGTAAGCATGTGTGTATCTAAAACCACCCCCTTCCCTCGCCTCCCCTACCTCCGCCAGTCCGCCAAGCTGAACATTTCACAAGTTAAGAAATTCTCAAGATTTTATTTCAAAATTGAAACTGAAAAATCAATTAGATTGTACAAACAAACATTCTACATTGCTTTGAGTTGTAAATCAGCAGAGTATAGGAGCCTTGTATCATATTATCATAGTCTATTCACTTCCATGGGGATATTTTGAAATTTTCCCTGATCCTCATGCAGTATTTCATTTTTACCACAGCTCTATATTTAGAATTTGTGGCCCCACGTGGTTAAAAAACCATTGGTTCCATCTAGGGATATAAAGATAAAAGTCTGCTCTGGGATAATACATGGCAGTTTTCAGAGTTCAACAGTTAATTTAGGGGGTGTAACCTTGGAAGAAAGTACAGAAAGATGATAGCAAAGAAAATATGCTCAATAATTGATGTACCTCAGGTTGGTGTAATCTTCACCTTCCCATGAAGCAAGGGGATCTGATCAAGTAGGAAACTGATCGCATAACTGCTACTTTGTGTTTCCCAGTGAATTACATTTTTTTTACACAAAGTATTTTAATTCCATCTCTGCCTCAGACAAGATAGTGAATGGGCTTTCACACTTTTATCAAGAAAATAAGGCGTAAATTGCCTAATTGCCATACCTCTGGCTGAAAGCATTAAGGCTTTCTTCTTATTGCTGACAAAATGCCTGCCAAAATAACTTGCATCATTGCTTGCAGGAGAAATACAATTATTTGTATATTTTTTAAAGAAACAACAGGTGTGCATTCTTTGGTATGCCACAGCAAGGATGCTGGTCAGGTGATGAGTGGTGAGGCAGTAAGACTTTTGAGCTCAGATATGCACATGTGCCATTGGTGCTATGTTGAGGGATAGTCTGAGAGACTTTGCTGGATACAGAAGACTTTCTTCAAGCAGAAGCTGTACCCTTGATGAAGATCACAGCCTTGGGGTAATATCTATAACCACCATCACTATTTTTCTAGGAGTATTTTCCCATTGATGTTGCCTCACTTTTCAATCTTGTCTGAGGGTTTTTTTTTTTTTAATGATGGTTGCACAATCAGCCAGATGTTTAGACTATTTGATATTTTTATCCAACTATTGACTAACAGAATGAAGACTCTGTTTTGATCTGGGTCTCTTATTTTTAATACAGCTTTTGAATACAAAAGGTATTTTTTGTCAGGGAGCCATAGCTCAGAACTTAATTTATTGAACCAGTGAAGTCTTGAGGTTTTCTCTGATCAAATATAACACCCCACCTATTTTTCCATACATTTATACATCCACAACTTTGGAACACTTCGAAAGAACCATGGACATCTTCACCCATAAATAAATCAAAATGTAGGTTTCCTTAACCATGAAGGAAGCTCGGCTTCTTTGGGAATAAAAGGCAGATCTTACTTCAGAAATACTGAAAAAGTAGTAATTTGAACAGCTGAGTACTCAATCACTCATTCTAATGAAAGAATCTGAATGCATTTCTTCCTGGGACCGTATTTTGAAAGCTGAGTTGCTTGCATCCAGAAACAGGTGATGTAAAAGCATCCCACAACTGTCTATCAATTTACTGAAATAGGCATTGCCCATTTCTCTGCTTTTCTTTAGTCAAAGATAGTCCTTTAGTCAAAGATAGTCTTCAATCTGTTTAAGCCCTCTAATAATTCCTTAGTAGGTGTCATCCCTGGACTTTATTTTTTTTATTTCCTTTTTCCTCTTCCTTGCCACCATGTGGCAGCAGAGATTGATATGCTTTCAGTTCAGTCTATTTGAACTGATTGGGTTTCATAGGATTTTATTACACTCAACTATTATACAATAGAAATAGTAGTTGTCTTCAACAATGTTGAATGTCTTTCCATCAGAAAAAAGTAAAAGCATTCTGGCCTAATCTGAGAATTCAAAGTGACTCCATTAAATATCTGAAGTTGATAAATTAATGGCTACTGTATTTTAAATGCAGAGTGATTCAAAGAAAAGAACTGTTAGTTTCTGTTAAATGAGGCAGATAAATATATTAAAATAATCTGCCCGCTCATGCAGTTATAAAAGTAGCAATAATTTAATTTATTGGTGTAATCCATGGGTTATGTACTGTAGTTTCCTCTTCAAATTGTATAAATCATGCATCTTTTACTAAAGATCACTTATGGCAATTGCTTTATGCATTTGACCCTCAAATTTTTATGCTCCATAATGTTTTTAATTTTTTGCTACAATATTCCAACATGTCCTCCCCTCTGGAGTGCCGCAGTTTGGAAACAAGCTTTATGACCTCTAGGGACTGATATACCAATTATCTATCACTCCTTCTCTTTTTGTTCTCTTTACCTGTTTGCAAACCACATGTGATGAAAGCTGCAAAGACAGATGAACTGGTGGCTGGTTCAGAGAAGATGGCTAATCAATAATTATTGGGATTTCCTGAAGATCTAGAACTGGCTGTAAATTGTGATAATGTAGGGATGCACTACAGAATATAAAATGGTGGCAATGGCCAGAACTGCCATTTTTTTTATTATTCTAATGGTCCTTACCAACTTGCCAGGAAGATAACTGTCCTTGATCTTAACTTCCTATTAACGTTTACCAAGACAATTTCCAAGGCAACCAAAATCCAATTCAGATCTGAGAAATGGCTTTTTGAAGGAAATAAACGGAGTTTAGGATGTCTTAACATAGGATGTGGGAAGCTGTAAGCAAAATTAAACATATAAACACACTTGCTACCAGTCCTAGGTTAAATGGGGGTCTGTGTGCCTTCAAGTCAGGGTTAATTCCTGGCAACTCTGGCCTAAACCCTGTAGGTTTCTTGGCAAGATTTTTGAAAGTGGTTTGCCATTGCTTTATTTCTAGTACTAAGAGAGAGTCGCTGATACAAGATCATCCAGGTAGCTCATGTATAAAGCAAGGCCAGAACTCACATCTTCTGAAAATGACATAATTGAGAGGAAGGCTCTGTCTCTACCATATCCCCCAGCTGCTTCAGTGCCTTTGAGGAAAGTGTGAATCATGCAGAATGATGCAGGATTAGCAGTTTGAATGAAACACATTGCCGAACTACAAGAACTCCATGAAAACATACAGCAATGCTCATTTTTTTCTAGGAAGAGCTGAACAGCATTGCTGTGGCAATTCAGACTTGTGCTGCCCCATGGATATTTATATTTCAGGTTAGCTGAGGATGGGACCAGGGAATCTAGAAGATCAAAACCCTGCTAGTAGTAGCACTCTAGTGCACAAAAGTAGCCAGTCTTAAGAAGCAGTCTGTCCAGGAGAGAAACAGGTGAGAGCCCCTAACACCTTGAGGGCTGACAGACCTTGGGAAAGAAGCCAAGGGTGTGTCAGGGTGCACTTCAGGGATGGGAGAAGTACCATTTTTAAGGCCTGCCAAGACCTGTATGGCCTTGAAGCCTAAACAGGGTATGTGCTTGTATGTGCCAGGGTGGAGTCAAGTTGCACATGTTGGCAAGTGTGGCCCTATGTAAAAATTCAAGAGACTTGCCAGTAACTTCATTTTAAGCATACTTCTTTAGAATCTCTCATGAGCTCACAAAACAAAAATGCAACAGTTGTCCACCACACCTCATCCTTGCTCAGGAAATATTTCTGCAGCTGGGAGTGAGTTCTTCTTAGCTCCACCTATATGTTTCTTCTAAAAGTCAGGGAAGCTTAAAATAAATAGGGCTCAAGACTAAGGCATTTATAACATATGCCAGCCTTTTGGGTTACAATTCATTCGTGATATATCGTTCCAAAAATGTCTGGCCGATTCTCCAAATTAGTATGAAAATTTTCCAGATGGTTTATAGTTTGGCTCACCTTGAAAGGCCATATAGTATTATTCCTGATTTATTCTAGGGCGGGGGACAACCAGGGAATCCCAGGGCTTAAACTAAGATGGAACACACACACCCTCCTGAAAGTCAAATAATTTCCATAGTATTGCTAAGAAACAACACACATGTGCCAATGAAGTTACAAGAAGGAGAAACGAAGTTACCAGAGAGAAACTTTTACGTTGGTCCAAAATTGTTCCAAGAAGCAGAGGCAAAAAATTTCATTGTAACCATAGAAATCCCAAATTATTGTAGTAAATAAAAATGGCAGAGTAGGGAATTTGTGAGATTCCAATTTGTGAGATTCTGATTTAAAATAATAATAATAATAATAAATTATGCTCACAGTAACAGAAGGAGAAAAATAAAAAAAAATATTTTTCTTGTCTCCTTCACTTGCCTGTGGGGGTTCAGTGAAAACCTGCTCCAAACTCAGTTTCTTCCTTTTTCCATGGTGGTTTCAGAGATGATAGGAGAATAACAGGTTTTGAAGTTGCTGCAAGAGAAAGCAAGGCATGGAATGAACAGGAAACTCATCCAGCTCAGGATCTCATTTGAGCATCTTCTGGGAATGCAGTCATGTGTTCTCTTTTTATTTTCACCTCTCAAAGAGTAATGACAGGGATAGCCTTGAGATTTTTTAAAAAAAGACAAACGGACATTTCCATTAAATTCCTAAGGTTTCTGCAGCTATGGCTCAAAGAAAAATAAACAAAATATATGACTTTCAGAGAAACTGCCACAGATGGTGTAAAATTATCCTTTCCAATCTCACTTTAATGGCTACATTTGAGAGGCACTTCATTTGAGTCAAGAGGCCCAGAAACCTTTTAATAAATAGGCAGACCTATTATTCTATTTTGGAATAAATAACATTACACAAAGTACAGAGGGGAAACAAGGAAGAATAAGAAAAAATAAAAAAAAATATGAAAGGCCATATAAAACCGAGTCAATCTATTTTGAACCAACTTCATTATTTTTCTCCATGCTTTTCTGTCCTTGGAAACCATCTTTGTTTTTACCATGTCTGTCCATCATCACTTCATTCTGGCTTTTCTGAGTTTTCCTTTTTTTCCCAGTTCAGCCACACTTTCACCATGTATTAGTTTTGCAATTCAGTATTCAGCCAAACCTCTACAATGTCCTTCTCTGCAGTACGTTTATTTTCATGCTCAGTTCCCATTCATCCAGGAGCTCCTCATTCCTAACCCTATCTCTTAAGAGCCATACCTAAGGCCTCATTCTCATTGCACTGAACTTATTTTTATGTTTCTTTTGATAATTTCAGGTCCAACTTCCCTCAAAGATGTACAGGTGGTCAGTTTAATGAGTCCAACATTTCCATTGCTAAGTGAGATGGTTGTTGTGGATTTTGTCCCATTTTAGAACCTTTTTTTCCACAGTTGTTAAGTGAACCACTGCAATTGTGAAGTTAGTAACATGGTTGTAAAGTAAATCTGGCTTTCACATTGACTTGGGGAAGTCAGAAGGGGGTAAAAGGTGATCACACGACCCTGGGACACTGCAAATGTCATAAGTATGTGCCAGTTGCCAAGCATCTGAATCTTTGATCCCATGACCCAGGGATGCTGCAATGGTTGTGGAAAATGGTCATAAGTCACTTTTTTCAGAGTTCTTATAACTTCCAAATGTTCATTAAACAAATTATTGTAATTTGAGGACCACATATATGCAGAAACATGTTCTTACATGCAGATATTTTTTTGCTAATTTTTTTTTAATTACATAGAACAGTACCATTTTCCATTTTGTCAATCACCATGACATTCATCTTTGATATATTAATCATCAAATCCATGCTCCTTCTTGCAACATACACTCTTAATATTCACTGCAACTATTTGGATTCTTAGCCAACCACATGGCATCATCTGCATACAAAAGTACATATCACTAATGTCCCTGAATAATAGCACCTCGAACATTACCATAGGCATTTCTTATACATTCATCCATATGCACATAAAAGAATCAAAGGAACATCACCTATCCTTGCCTGACTGCTTGCACAATGATGAACCAGTTGCATAACATTTAATATACTCTCAGATATGCTTTTTATGTCTATCATATATAATTTTAATTACCTTCAGCAATGAAATGTCAACTCTATATTTGCTGTAACCATTACACAATTCAGTTTTTTTTATTTTAGCAGATGTTTCGTCAGATTAACTTATGTGCGATACATTTACCTTCTCAGATTCATTTCTGCATAACCTCCTGAAGAGCAAAAATTTAGTCTTTCCCCATCAAAAAGCTACACTGCACTTTCTGTCAGTCTGATCAGATAGATTAGAGAGGGGAAATGGCCAAATAAGCTAACTCTATATTGTAAAGCTGCATTCACTGAATCTTGCAACTCCAGTACAATTCTCCCACTGTCACCTTTACATCCTGAGCTTCTTGCTCTACCCACTAAGTGTCTCTGGGCTGTGCACCCTCTTATCTGATTGTTCTTCAATGGGTTAATTTAATTTTAATTAAAAATAAAAAAAAATTAACAAAAGATAAAAATAACAATTAAAAATAATGAATAAATTAAAAAAGAAAGCAAAAAACAAACTCAAAGGATAGCTCAATGAAGTACTAGATCTTTTTTGACCGTCACTCTTCTATGTTTCTATGGGGTACCCCAAGGTCAAATACAATCTCCCAATTTTGTTATTTGCTACTTCTTACCACATTCTTATTCTTAATAAAAGAAATACTAAACCATCCATATAGTCTTTCTGTCAGCCTTCAAGATCCTCTACTATCGCTTTGCATCTTTCGGCTGTCATAAGTAACGGGGGAGGAGGGGGTGAGTCTGGGAAGCAAGCTGGAGGTGTTACATTCTACTGTTGTATAAAAGGAGGAGGGGGGAGCATACATCAGAGTTAGGTTTCTATTTCTCGCTTAGCTTTCTTTTCTCTGCGCAGCTGCAACCTGTTATCAAAATATGCCAAGGTCAATGGACAGAGGCCTCATCACCACCTGAAGATCCCCACATGATCATATTCACAACCTCTAATTGGAAGATTCAGTTGAACTATTGGGGGTGGGACCATTTCCATCACTTTGTATATGTGATTCACGCACCAAATTTCTCAGATTCAGAATTCTATGTTTGCTACCACTTCATTTTCAGTAAAATATATCTTTTCTCTAATCTAACGAGTCTAAGTATTTCTTTCTTGAATTTCGAATGGAGCACCAGCTGATACTTTCATTTGTGCAACTGGAGACGTTCAGTTTATCAATTGGGAAGCTTCCGAGGTATTCTAGAAGCCAGAAAACAATGAAAAACTCCAAATCCTTTCTCACTTTATACCTTACTGTAGAGTAGGGGTCGCCAACCTTTTGGACCTCAGGGACCACCAAACTCATAATTTAAAATCCCACAGACCACTAGTGTGAATTTTGACTGACGGTGGCTTGCTGACGTTGGTGGGAAAGTCAGTCCCATATTCAAGAGCTGCAATAGTCACAGGACTGGCCCTTTGGTCATCCTAGAGAAGATGCTCCTCCACCCAGGTGCACCAGCCTGCCATGGACTGGAGAAGCTGCTCTGGGATGACCAAAGGGCCATCCTGTGAATACTGAAGCTCTGGAACATGGGACCGACTTTCCCACCAATGTCAGCAAGCTACCCCGAGGTGGATTTCCCTCCCCTGCCATTGGTCTTATCTTCCAGTTCCAGCTCATGTGGCTTTACTCAAGGTAAGATTTCTGCTTAGCTGAAGGGTGGGGGCAGTGGGTGAGCAGGCCATGTGGGAAGTGGAACCTCGTGTTCCCACACAGCCTGGATTAATTGCTTTGGGGGGAGTGCTTTGGGGAGGACATTTCTTTGCAGACCACCAAAATTTTCTTGTGGATCACCAGTGGTTCCCGGCCCACTTTGGCGACCACTGCTGTAGAGAAACAGTGATATAAGGTCAAAATGTTAGCAAAATGAAATAAGAAAAACACACTTTTTAATTTATGAAATACAACATTGGCATATAATGGGAACTTATATACAGCCTCCACGACTATGATACCTTTTTGATTTTCAGAATTCTTGATAGCCCATATAGAGATTCTAAAGTTAAATTAAAAAAGAAACAAAATAGTATTGTTAATTAGTGCCATAGTGATATTTTTATCACTAAAATACAAATTATCAGAATTGTTCAAGAAACCATATCAAAAATTTTCTCAGTATTCCAAGAAATTGATCAACAGGAAAATCATCAGGAACCTTCCCACTTTCATAGATTTTATGCAGGTAATCCTCAACTTATAACCACAGATGGGATCAGAATTTCTGTTGCAAAGCCAAGCCATTGTAAAGTAAGTTTTACAACCTTTACAACCTTTTTTTTTTTTTTTTTGCCATAGTTGTTAAGCAAATTACTGCAGTGATCAAATGATTGTGAGGATATTGTGATGGTTGTAAGTGCAAAGATTGGTTGTGAATTACTTTTTTCAGTGCTTTTGTGACTTCAAACAATTGCTAAACAAATGGTTATAAATCAAGGATTACCTGCAGTCATAATTTCTTTTTTTATACGATTTAAAATAAACTTTATTAAAGATTAAAAAGAAAAAATACATACAATGTGTAAGATACATTTCATTGCAAATGAAACCAATATACAAATACAAGTATAAACATAAAACATATATATTTCTAATCAGCTAAGATGGTTTGATCATTTATGGAAAATAATTTTACTAATATTCATTTTTTAGTTTTGGTATATGCTCTTAATTTAACCACTTCATTTTTCAAATCCTCATCTTTTAATTTCCTGATTTTTCTCCTTAATCCACTTAGACAATTTTTCCCATGCTGTACTATGTTTTGAGTCTACCTTATCCCTAAAGCCCCTGTCACACTGCACCTACGGATGCAAAAAGGATGTAAAACAGACAAAAAAGCTTGCCATCCGTTGGTTAACGCGATGTATCCGTTCTGTACTCACTGCCTCCGTTTTGCTTCCTCTCTATCCATCCAGCATCCGTTTATGGACGTTTCATCCGCTCAGAAAGTTTTGAGCTGCTCAAAACTTTTGCGCGGAAAATGTATCCAATTCGTCCGTTCTGCATCCGCTAGGCATCCGTTCTGCATCCGTTACACATCCGCTATATCCGCCAGGCATCCGTTCCGCATCCGCGCAACTCGCATCCGCTCGGACACAGGGAGGAAGCGGAACGGATGCAGAACGGATGCAGAACGGATGCCTAGCGGATGCAGCACGGAAACAAAGCATGTAAAACAGAAAAAACGTTCGCAGAGGGGACCTACCTCGGATATTAAGGATGCCTAGAGGATGCCTATAAGATGCATAGGGACACCTAGGGGAAAACCTATACTGCCTATAAAAAGGGGGAGCAACTCACCTGCATCTCACTTTCAGACCAGCAGACCAGCTATACAGACCTCTGCAGCCTTCATCTGCCTCTTCCTCTTCCACAGCATCCAGTCATGTCCACCGTGGATCGTAACAAAGTCCTTTTGGCAGCCACCATCCTTCTGCAACAGTGCGAAGCCATCTACAGGCTCTGTGAACTCTACTACGGGAAGAAAAGGAGGCGGCCAAGAAGCGTCTGGGTCCGAAGATGGATCGGGAGAAGAGCAGAGTACGGACTATACAACAAGCTGATGGTGGAGCTCAAGAACGAAGACACTCGTGCATTCCAGAACTTCATGAGGATGCCTCCAGCCATGTTTGACGAAGTTGTGGAGCGGCTGACACCCAGGTTGACCAAGGCAAACACCAACTTCTGGCCCAGCCTGGAACCTGGGCTCAAGGTGGCACTCACTCTGTGCCACCTGGCCTCAGGGACCACCTACAGGAGCATGCAGTACGGCTGGAGGGTGCCACACAACACCATCAGCATTGTGGTCAGAGAAGTGGTGCAGGCCATCATCAAAGAATACCTGAAAGAGCTCCTCCAGTGCCCCTCCACTGAAGAAGAATGGAAGAAAGTTGCAGAGCAGTGGTATCAGAGGTGGAACTTCCCACACACCGTTGGAGCCATAGATGGCAAGCACGGGGCCTGCAAAGCGCCAGCCAAGTCGGGCTCCACTTATTTCAACTACAAGGGCTTCTTCAGCATCGTCCTATTTGCCATGGTCGATGCTGACTACAAGTTCATGTACATCGATACTTCAGGCAAAGGCTCATGTTCAGATGCCCAGGTATACAATGCCAGTCACCTCAAAGAGGGGCTGGAAGGCAACCTCATCATGGGCTTCCCAGATCCAGACCCCCTGCCCAACGACACGCAAGATGTGCCCGACTTCATCATGGGGGATGACGCCTTCTCCCTCACAACCTACCTCATGAAGCCCTACACTTCCAGACTCCTCACCCGTGAAGAGAGGATCTTCAACTACAGGCTGTCCAGGGCAAGGCGGGTGGTGGAGAACGCCTTTGGCATCATGGCCAACAGGTTCCAGGTACTTCTCACCACCATGCAGCATCGCCCAGAGACCGTGAGGAGGATCGTGGAAGCTTGCTGCATCCTGCACAATCTCATGTGCACCCGCTACCCAGTCTTGCAGAACACGCTCGTGGACCTCCAACAAGGCAATGGGGACATGGAGCCTGGGGAATGGAGGCAAGGGCAAAACCTAATAGACACTGAGGATGTGCAAGGCCCCTCACGTGAAGGGAAGAAGCAGCGCAACCTCCTGAGACACTGGTGCAACTCCCCAGCTGGAGCAGTGGAGTGGCAAGACAGGATGATAGATGATTAATGGGTGCTTCCTTCAGCCTGTCTCATCACACGGATGAGATTGGGCCATGTATGTTGGGTGGGCCTACAATGAACAGGGCGTTTAATAAAGAGTTGTGTTTGTGTTGACATGTGTGGATGATTATTACATGATTATTGATAATAAAGGGCCATAGGTGTGGCACCTGGGAGGGTGGACCATACAGTCCCACTATGCTTGCACTGGAGGTTTATCTATCTCACAGCTATTACCCATCCCAAAGGTATCCCTGCCCATCCCACTGCTATCTTAACCCATCCCACAAGCATGCAAAGGCTTAAATCAATTCTAAAAGTTTCCACCAAGACTTTATTAAAAAAAAAGAAATGAAGCAAGTGTGTGAATCAAAGATAAACTTTATTGAACAACAAGCTGTAAAAGAAAAATGATCCAAGTCAAGTGTCCAAATAAAGTCCACACCCAGTCTCTGGCAGTCTTCATGGTCACTCGGAAGTGTGCCCAGTCTCAGGGGTGAAGGGTCCAGGTGCTGTGGAGGTGGTTGCTGCTGCAGTGCTGGTCTGAAACACCACTGGGGTGCCTGGCCCCGAAAGGACAACAGGTGACGATGTGTTGAGAAAGCTCTCGGACAGCTGGCTCAGACCCGTGATGCTGAGAGGTCCTTCCTCCATGCCATGGGGTGTCAGCCCCAGTACTGATGACAGATGTACTGAGGCCGGGCTTGGCTGTGGGGTGGAGGAAGGAGTAGTGTAGTGGGGCTGTCTGGTCTGCAGCTGGGTAAGGACTGGCGTGGGTGGCATCATTGGCGTGGGTGGCGTCGCTGTCGTCGGTGGCATCATTGGTGTGGATGGCATCGGTGGCATCAGTGGAACCGGTGGCAATGGTGTCGCCCAATGACTCTGTGCCTGGACTGGGAAGGGCTGCTGCCTGTGCTGCTGGACCTCCTGGTAGCCGTAGCCCTGGTAGGTGAGGGGCTGTGGGAAGCCTTGGAATGGGAGGGACATCACCTGGGGTGGAGGAGCAGACCTGGACTGGGTGGGAGCAGATTCCTCTGGATCTGGAGGGTTGTGAAGCAGCTCGGTGATCCGGTCCTTCACCACCTGGTACTGGGGTTCCTCCATGTTCCTGAGGGTCTGGTTGACATTGGTGAGGAAGGGCTTGCGGTTGGAGGATGAGGAGTCGGTGTGGACCAGCTGAGAGAGGAGGTCTATGCTGCTCCAGATGGTGTCCCTGATCTCCAGCAGGACAGTGTGGCTCTGCCCCTCCTGCTGTCTGGCTCTCTGCCTTTCTGTGGAGGTGGAGCTGGGGGGGGGTGGATGTGGCTACGGCTGTGGTGGACGCGACGTTTCCTTTCTCCCACCGCACCAGGGAGTTCTCCACACGCTCCACCATGGTTACAACACCTGTCTGTGGGTTCTCCGCCGTGGCACGCTCCTCAGAAACCTGCCTGGAGACAGGGACTGACTCTCGGCCGGAAGAGGACTAGCTCTCAGCAGGCTGCCGGAGAGAGAGGGTACTGAGAGGGGCTCCTGGTGCTCCTCGGTGGCAGATCTCACCCTCCAGGAAGCTGCACCTGGCCATGACGTAGGTCTCTCTGTCCGTCAGCTTAACCGTGGCCTGGCCAGATTTCTTCAGGTGCAGCTTCCCATACCAGGTGTGCATGTGCTTCCACCAGCCGAGGAGCACCTCCGAAGTGTAACCCATACTCTCCGCCCTCTCTTTCCAAGCAGCCTGCTTCCTTTTGGTGTCCCTGTACAGCCGGTGTCCCTTCCGCCACAGATAGTCGTTCTCTCTCAGCCACTCCAGCACCTCATCCTCGTGTTCCTCCTCAATATAGTATTGCCTCCTCTCCCGTTGTCGCATACGCCTCTTCCTCCCTTTGGCAGGACCAGATGGGCCCTCATCAGAGGGGCTCCCAGGTAGTAAGGGCTGCTCCTCCACACCACCAGCAGCAGCAGCACCAGCAGGATCATCATCATCTTCATCAACATCATAATCATCATCACCATCACCAGCAGGATCATAATCATCATCATCATCAGCAGCAGCAGCAGGATCATCACCATCATCATCATCAGCAGCAGCACCAGCAGGATCAGCAGCAGCACCAGCAGCAGCACCAGCAGCAGCAGCACCAGCAGGACCAGGATCATCATCAGCAGAGTAAGCACCAATAGCGCCAGGAAGACCAGGAGCACGAGCAGGACCAGGAGCACGAGCAGGACGAGCAAGACCAGGAGCACGAGCAGGACGAGCAGGATGAGCAAGACCAGGAGTACGAGCAGTACGAGCAGTATGAGCAAGTCCAGGAGTACGAGCAGGATGAGCAGGACGAGCAAGACGAGCAGGACCAGGAGCAGCTTCAGCAGAGTAAGCACCAGCAGAAGCACCACCGCCAGGAGCAGCTTCAGCAGAAGCTCCAGCACCAGAAGAGCGAGCCCGAGCAGCAGAAGCCCCAGCAGAAGCAGAGTCAGGGACAGGGGGCGGGAGGGTGGCCCTGTCCCTCTTGCCAGGGATGGCGGCAGATTGCTGAGACTTTCGCTTCTTCCCCATGGTTGTGGGGTTGCTGGCTGGCAGGGAGGCTGGCAGGGAGGCTGGTAGGCACCAAGGCTGGCAGGAAGCCTGGCAGGAAGCCTGGCAGGAAGTCTGGCAGGAAGTCTGGCACAAAGCCAGGCAGGCAGCAAGGCTGGCAAGCAGGTAGGCACCAAGGCTGGCAGGAAGGCTGGCAGGCATCCTGGCAGGCAGGCAGGGACCAAGGCTGGCAGGAAGGCTGGCAGGAAGGCAGGCAGGCAGGCACCAAGGCTGGCAGGCAGACTGGTTGGCAGGGAGGCTGGAAGGCAGGCTGGCAGCAAGGCTGGCAGGCAGGCAGAGAGCAAGGCTGGCAGAGAGGCTGGCCAGGAGGCTTGGAGGCAGGCTGGCAGGAAAGCTGGCAGCAAGGCTTGCAGGCAGGCATGCAGGCAGGGCAGGCAAGGACTCGATGTATCCGGCAGCAGGTCTTTCCTCTGAATGCTGGCCATGTGCGAGCTGCTTCCCTTTATATCTGTGTGGCTTACGCAATGCATCCCCCCCGCATGCGCAATTAACGCTCGGCATCCGTTCGGCTTCCGCTGTGCATCCGCTAGGCTTCCGCTCTGCATCCGCTTCATCCGCTGTGCATCCGCTGTGTCCATTCCGCATCCGCTTTTCTGAGGTCCCCCGGAAGCCTAGTGGATGTGCCATCCGCTCCCATCCGCTGGGCTTCCGTTCCGCATCCGCTTTCCATCCGCCCTGCGTCCTCCCCGCGTCCGTTCCTTTCTGTGTTATCCGCTCCGGTTATCCAAATTTTTGCCCCTTTTGAGAGCGGATAACAACGGATGGAACATTTTGCTCGTCCGTTGTGTCCTTTTTACTAACGTTTTGCATCCGTTGGGCAGTGTGCCAGGGCCTTAAGGTTTTGTGTAAGTAGCTCCATTTCAGTGCAGTCAAGAACTTTCTGAATTATCAAACTATTTGTTGGCATTTGGTCACCCTTCCAGCATTGTGCCGACACAATTCTTGTTGCTGTGATTATATGGAGAATTAAATATTTCATTTCTTTTGCATAATCCCCTTTTAACATTCCCAACAGAAATATTTTGGCTTTAAATTCTAGTTGTATATTTGTAATTTCTTTTATCCAAATTCTAATTTTTTTCCAATACTTTTTACTTTTTGGGCAAAGCCACCAAGCATGAAAGAGGGTACCCAAGCAATCATAATTTCTTGATAAGAAAGAGAAAATTTTTTGTGCAACCTGGTTTTGTGGTAGCTTCACATTCTGTAAAAAAAAAAAAAACTTGCCTGTTGAAGATAAATTGTTGTTCAATAGTGCAATTGCTTCCAACTCTTTGTGACTCAACAAAGCCTTTGCAGGCTATGTGTCACAAACTGCTTCTCTGAGTTTGTGTAATCTTGTGTTTATGTCATCAGTGATATCAAATTGTCTTCTTTCAACTTCTTATTATTTCCAATTTTTCCAAAATTTTCCAAGAATGATTATCTTCTCCAGAAACTCTTGCTTTTGCTTTACATGTCCAATGTATTTATTAGCATTACTAATGTGGCCTGGTTTTACTTCATCTAGTTTTGGATCATGTGTTCTTTTTGAAGCTTGCAATATTATTTTTAATTCCCCTAAGCTATCTGCATTTCAGTTTTTAAAATAGTCATAATTTTATTAAAGATTAAAAATACAATTTTAGTAACATCACTTTCTCTTAAAATACAATAAATGATTTTTTCTTCCCATATATTCTCTCTCTTATCTATAAACAAATCTGTAAAGCCTGATCATTTTAGTCCTGATGTAAGCAAAAGTCTATAAAGGGTTATCAAATATAAAATATCTATCTTTTATCTAACTTTGATAAGATAAATTAATTTTACATACCTTTTTTAATTTCTAACAATCTAGATCTTTAGTGCTTGATTTATTTTAATTTTTTTCCACAGGTCTTTTTTGTCAGTCCAATATGAGAAAATTATCCTGGTTATTTTGATTTGTTTTTTTGAAATCACTTTTAATTAGGAAGGCACCAGCCAGTTTCTTTCTTATGTCCAATGTAGCATCTTTTTCCATGTCATTCTTGTAGCCTGACATTTTTAAGATCTACTTTCAAATCAGTCTTGGTCTTGTCAGGCATAACTTGTTCCTCTTTCAGTTAAAAATATCTTTTTAACATCTTTTAAGTAGTCCATTAAATAAAATAGATACCATTAAAATTAACTTTGGTATCGACTGTTCAAACGTAGTCTACAAAATGTCTAATATTAGAATATTTTTTCATTCTATAATTGTAACTCAAGATTATGAGTTCGTTAATTGTACATTTTCTAGTTCCCCCTTGGGTCCTAAGGTCTTTTTTTTAAAAAAATTCAAAACAAAAGCATTTTCCCATGGAAAGGATTCTTTATAATTAATTCCAAAACCTTATTCCAAATTTATTTGGACCCTTAGTCTATTTGTAATATTTCAAAAGCAAAATTAACCACACTTTTGCTGTTTATTCTCCAAATACCAGTACTTTTTTAAATTCTTAAGGCTATCATTAAAACCTCTTTCTCCAAGGAAACTCATTTGGTTTTGGGAAACTTTTTTTTTTTTGGCAATGATTTTTTTTTTTTGTAACAGCAAAAATATTGTGTGAACAGTGTAGTTCCATAGTGTTTTACATATTGATGACAATATTCCTCTTGTTTAATATAGTTGACAATCTTTTAAAATTTGATATTAATACGTATATTTTGTTACATTAATCTTGATTATTCAATATTATAATATGTTGTATTTGTGTCAATCTCTATATTCCTAATCTCACTCCTTTTACTTCCAATTATATATTAATAATCATATTTGCAGTATTTACTAGATTATATAGTCTAATAACAATGCGCAAATTTATATTAAATTATAATTATCCATTGTTTATCTCCTTTTTCATTTCTAATTATGCCACTATTATATTTTTTTAAAAATCCCCTTTTCAGTCACATTTTGATACAAATACAATAGTATTCATCATATTTACATTTAACAGGTTATGCAATTCTAATAATACAGTTCTCTTTATTAAATTATAGTCTTTCGTTATCTTGTACAATACTTCACAATATTATTTTTATATCAATCAAATTCCATATGTCATTCCTTTTCCTACAATAGCATGTTAATACTCTTATTTATTACCTTTAGCAGTTATCTTAATAATATAATAATATACATGTCTATAAAATCATATTCTCCTTTTCTTTTCTTTTTAACCATCATCTCTCACTCACATTAAAGTTTTAGTTTTTCACTTCTTAGATTGTCTCCCATATTCCTCTCTTTTATTTCTGTCTCTTTCAACCACTTCTTGATCTTTCCTCTTAAACATATCTTCCCTCTCTATTATATTCTATTGTCTCATTTTCAAATTACCTACTCTCACCCCTGTCTTTCTCAGTTTTGGGAAACTTGTTGATCCAAAGATTTGTAACAGCTAAAATGTGTGGAAAGTTTTAAACAGTGTGTGGAAAGTTTTAAATCAAAATAAATTTTATTCCTTGCACTGTTTCCAACTTCCCCTTAACCATTAACAATCTACAATTGACAGAGACTAAAAATAAACAAAGGTAATATATTGTTGCAGAAGATTACAAAATCACATATCTACTAGATAATTAACAACTCAGCCAAAATGGATTAAATCAAGTAGAACAGCAAACAGGGAAGTATCTTTTATACAAACTTCCTTGAATGTCCAAATGGTAAACCAGACTTTAAACCACACATCAAGGAAGAATATACATAAAGTTAATTAAAATTTGTCCCTCAACAAACTATAAGTCCACCAGAATATACATCACACAACTCAAAGAGACCCAAATACCATACTCTTACTACTTTTTCTATAAATATGCCTGATTTCTGTACCTCATTTGTAGCTACCTTTCAGAGGGTGGATTCTGAGTCTTTTCTCCAGCGCCAGGAAAATCAGGAGATTCAGGCAATTCAAATGTGTCTCCAAAAGATTTATTGCAAGCTTAAGCTCTCTACAAGAATCTACTACTAATGGCCAAGGGAAATTAATGGGAGTTAAGAATAGAAGGAATTTAGTGGGTTGCACTTAGACCTCTTGTGAGCACAAAGGGATTCATGACCGATGATACACTTGACCCTTCCCTTGGGTTCAGCCTAGTAATATACAGGGATTAAGGCTCACTGGTGCCCTAAGCACTGACAATTCTTGGTGCCCCCTCCCTTTGTACATACTGTACAAACGAAGCCATATTCTCAACTTTGAGGTGCCCCCTTTGGGCTTGATGCCCTAAGCACGTGTTAGTCTGCTTAATGGTTAATACACCACTGTACACTCTTGAATAAACCAACTCTTTCCCATGCAGTGTGTTGCCATCCTTTCAAAAAACCCACTTCAATCGGGATCCCCAAATTCCTTGCACAAATTATTTCAAAAGGAAACTGGATACTTAATGTCCTTTCAAAGGTACCAACTGAGCAAGTTGATACCCCCAAATCTCCCAGAGCTGTAAACCTTCTTAACAAGAAGCATCCTTCTGAAGTACTTGTGGGCCATCTCAAGTCCTCTCCTTGTTCAAAGAGGAATTATGAAGACTGGTGCATTTGCTGACTCCTCATTCCACCATGCTCATCAGATCCACCTTTTGCACACCCATCTTCATTCCATCATTTCTTCTCTGGAAATCCAATCCAAGGTATTCTTAACAGTTCTTAACAGTTTCCTCCAGTAGCATAGTTCAAAGGCATGGACTGTTTTGGTTCATTTTTTTTAAATGATTAAGCTTTCACAGCCAGATATTATAACTGGGAGACACATAGCTTTGACAATATGTATCTTTGTCAATGTGACATCTCTATCTGTTTATTATATATATCAGCAACTCAACTTACAGACTTACAAACTATAGTCATTATTATTTAAAAAAAAATTAAAAAAGAAAACAGCTGAGTGAAAAGAAAAATGCAAAGATAAAATATCAGTTAAGTGAACAAAGAAATTTCAGAGTTAGTGCTCACTTAGGCTCAGTTAATAAGCAATTAACCATAAAAGCAGAATGTGTTGGATTTTTTTTAAAAAAGATTTTAAATATCTTTTAAAACTGAATATCAGTACCTACACAAGCTATTGGATGGGCATTATTCTGTATGGAACTTGGTAGGTTCCAAGTCCCTCGTTCTGATTGGCCGAAAAGGCCACTTACGGATTGGTTGATTAAGAACCAATCCGGGAAGCCGCCAAACGGCAGGAATAGTTAAATGAGTGTCATTGGCCACAAGCTGCAGGCAAGCCACTATATAAAGGGCTGCCGCAGCTTGGGATATGTTCTGTATCTTTTGCCTTGCGAGTTTAAATAAAATAGTTGTTGGAACCCGGTCTCACGCGCTTCTTTCCGGATGGAACAGGCATCATATACACTTCATGTATAAATAATAAATAAAATTTAAAGATGCATTTATCTTTAAATTATCTATAAGTCACCATTCTTATGAATGTTAATACTTACATAATGTCATCCTAAGATTAAATCTGTACAATTTAATGCAAAATATGAAAAACTGATGGTTTTAAACTTCCCAATGTATATCATAGAGAAACAATTACATATAATACTTTAAGTCTAAAAGCCAATAACTATCTGTAATCCTTTCCCTTGTACAATACAATAAAAATGAAATGTTTTAGGGAGCAATAACTTGTTTGATATTTAACAGAGACTAAAAAAATTAATAGGCTATATCTTTGATTTTCTCTTATTACAATTTTACTTTAACTGGTACATGTTTCCTTATATGATAAGTTTATTATAGAGAATCTATTTTACACTATATCCCATTCCAAGACAGTTACAAAGCTAAGTCCTTGTGGATATGAAAAAATATGAATCCCTGTCTGAATTGTTCAATAAAATATTATCATTCAAGGACTATTCGAAAAGACTGAATAGTTTTCCAGTAAGGCCAAATGAAATAGTTATAAGATCTGTGCCACACACTTATGGAATAAGGTACCAGGAAATAGTGCAAAAGAAAACAATTTTTAGGTACAGAAGATGATCTATTAATATTGGAAAGGAGCACAATAATACAACTTTGGAATTTGAGAACAAAATTTAAGAGAGTTGGAATTACAATATGAAGAAGGATCCAGAGTTATTCCACATTCATGATTGTTCATTAAGTGTAAGAAACAACTTGATACCTATCAAATACATTGTGGGTGGAGTCTTTGTTCAAGAGCATCCAATATACTTCTATGGGAAAAGCATTAGGGAGAATGAGAAAAAAACAACACTCACCTTTAATAACCGGATGCCATTAGCATGAGAGGCTCTTCAGGGCTTTACTTTTCTTACTAAGTTCTTAGCTTAATCTTTTCAATGGCTTCACCAGCTGCTATTGTTTGGGTTGTTTTCCAGCTTGACAGGCTACTCTTAGAGCAATGGCTTATAGCTCATAATAAATTATAAAACCACAACATTATCATGCTTTATGCAAAAGATTAAACTAAAACACAGTTATATTGCAAAAGCACAAATATACCCAAAGAGATTGCATCAGGTATTAAAAACAGCAACAGCCAATTAAATATATACAGAAACATAGGAATACACACACAAGCAGCACAATAGAAAAAGGGGAAATTAGGCTCAACATCAAGTGTTTCAATATTAATAATTAGTAATCTCATATCAAAATGTTCAAAGTCTCTTAAAAGACATTAATATAAGGTCCTGCTTTCCAAGATGTTCCATAAATGGTTCGTTATTTAAAAATCTCTCAGTTTAATTCTTCTCAAGGATTGGTCTGTAAGAAAATATCTTCTTTCTTCTAGAGAAGAACTAGCAAATTGTTAAGGTTTAGGCTAAGAGGTCCTTTTCTCTAATCACTAATAGCCAGAGGATTGAGCAGGAATGTGTTTTGCAAAAGGATGAAATCAAAACAATTATGAAAGCTATGACTGAAAGACTCAAGGCAAAAATTAGACTTGAATGGTAACCAAGTCCAGCAATGTAAGGTTAGAATCCAGGCAGATGGTCATGGGATAAATATGTTGCCTCAAATCCTGGGTCAGTGCCAAATTGCAAACTTTATCCTAGAGCTTAGAAACCTCTTTAAAGCTGATCTGCTTCTACCAGGATTTCTGAGAAGTTCCTTCAAAAAGCCTTGCTGGCACACACCGTTCTACTTCTTAGCCTTCTGAATGATTGTCTGTCAAAGCCCTGGAGTCCAGGCAAATTTAAATGCAATAGATAATTCCTCAGACAATTTGACCTTACATTATCTTGAGGTTTAAAGATTTTTCAACCCAGAAAAAAATTGACAAGTCAACACAGCTTTTATAAAATAGGTATATATTCTGACTGCCTGGAATAACAAACAATATGGATATTTTATTTTGTCTAAACAAGCATGAAAAGTGCACAATATTCAAAGTAATCCTGTAAAATGGAATACAATAGTCTAGTTGCTATATAAATAGTGGATAGGTGGTTTGGGCACTACCCCCAGGTAACAGCTTTTTCTACTAAATATTCAGCCTTTCCTCACTAATGGCTTAATGAACCACCAGCTCTTCCTTGTGGTTAAAAGAGTGACTGCTATTGCTCACATGGTCTAGAGCAGGGATGACAAACTCACATTGTCATGGTGATGTGATGTCATGTGATGTATTGGGACTCCCCCCCTTTGCTAAACTGCATGTGGGCGTGGCCAATGTGTGATGCATCTGGTCCATGGGCTGTAACTTTGACAGCCCTGGTCTAGAGTCTTGATTGGATACATACCACCTTTCTAATCAAATACCTTTCCTTATGGGTTGGGAGCAATATTTTCAGGTAAATATTTCTTCAGTGGCAAGGCTGGCATGCACCATCATCCAGTGATCTAAAGAAGGGGGGCATGATAATACCTTCCCACAGCTCATATCCTGCAGTAAGTTACCTTACCTGTCCTTTCTGAAAAAGGATGCTGAAGCACTATGCATTTATTACACTTGCATATTATGGGCAAACACATCAGCTTAAGCAGGAAAACTTGTTCTTTTTCAGAACTTCTCCAGACTGCTTAAATCATGGGTTGGGAACAATAACATGAGGTCAGCATCATGCAATCAGAAAATTACCAAGTGGTTCTGAGATTGCGAACAAAGAAAGGATTCATGGCAAATCAATCTTAGCAGATGAAGGCTGCTTCATCCCACTAATGAAACCATCTGGGCTTCTGCAGACACCAACAAAAACCTTTTGGTACTGAACTTGTTGCACTCCTCCATCCCAGTTGGCAGATTATCTCAGCCAATGTGTTTTCTTATCTAGATTATTCTGGTTTCTTTGGGAAAGAATGGAAGTAAACATCTGTTTAAATTCCTATATCTTCTTTGCACTTGTAGGAACACAGTGGTAGAAGTACATGTCATTCATAAGCTGAAGACAATTCAGCCAGATGTTTTATATGACTTTGATAGTAGTAGCAAGTGGGTGGTAGAATATAGCCATGGCAGCTAAAAGTCATCAAGTCATCGAACACAGTAGTCATCACCTTCTTGGTTGCAACCACCATTAGCCTTAGAAATCTTGCCAAGCCCCATGAGCCTGAAGCTAATACATTATCCCTTGAATGGCAGTTACATCATGTATCTTATTTCAAATCATTGATGGCTTCCATCAGCCCTTTCAATTCTTCTGAAGATCATCATCTCCTACATGGACTTCATGACTCTCCTCTGTTATGACATTATGGAGAGAATCTCCTGGGAGGCCACAAGATATTTGCAGGAGAACACAATTATTGAAATCCTGACACTGGTCTATTGTTGAAATACTAAGTAGAACAGAGGATATTTCCTTTCCATAGCTTTCTCATTAAAAAAAAAAAAAAAAAAGCAAGAGAGTCCTATTGTAGTAGGCCAGAGCATAGTTTTCTGTTTTGGGAGAAACTGAAACTTCTTTCATTGCCCTTCCCATTTATATCCACAAGGAAGGAAAAATTATGAATGTGTGAGCACCCTACCTTACACAATACCTTCTGCTCCTGGAGAAGGTTCCCTTCCCCTCACTCTACCCAAGAAACCTTCCCAAACATATTTCATGTTTATATAGAACTGAAAAGACCTGTAGAAGACTTTGGAGTGAGGATGTAACACCAGTTGGGAACACTTAAAAGAAATTTGGAAGCACTTCATGGAGGCTGAATCCAAAGTGCTACATAGCTCTGTGACAGAATAGTTCTAATCTTCATATGTCAACATTCACACATTAGAGCATGGGTCTCAAACTCGATTGCATCACATGATGTATCATGACGTTTTGCAATGTTTTTTGCCTTTGCGGAGCTGGGAGTGGGCATAGCCTGAACATGATTGCATCCAGCCTGTTGGCTGCCAGTTTGACACCCCTGCATTAGATTAGAGGATGGAAGGGGAAGCATATTTTCATGAATGAATGTAACCATTTTAAAATAAGTTCATTTTTAATATGGGTTTGCCTCTAACGACAGAGCCCATTGAAAAGATGGGCCCAAGTTAACTTAGAGCCTTTTCCTATCTAGTGTACTTTATGGCAAAATGGTATTTGCTGTGATAAAATTGGTTACGGTGTTTGGGTATTATAGTAAAACATCCTGACTTTCCTTGCTCTCCAATCCAGCTATCCAAATGTGTTGTCCATGTGGCTAGAGGACAAATAATTTGAGGTTGCCTACTAGTGAGTGAATGCACTTATGCAATGCAGTGTATATTTTACCAGATTGTAATTCAGGCACTTTGAACTTGCACCACTGCACATGATTCGGAGTTCATATAACAGAATAAAACATACATGAAACATAAAGTAACCATACAAGCTTTATTCGTCACAAAGGAATGGTTCCAAAACAGTGTGTGGTGAACTTTTGGAGGGTCAGAGTCTTTGCGAGAGTTCTATGCACCAAATAAGCATTTTAAAAAAAACCCCACTAACACAGCTTTTCTAGGGCTCAGAGGGATACTTCAGTGCCTCAGGATGCAGTGGGAGAGAGAGAGAAATGCTGGGCTGTCCTAGGGGGAAGCTTAGAAGGAACAGTGTCAGTTAATTTGACTGATTCCTCCTTCCTTCCTCCTGCCCCAGATGGGATTTCTCTCCTTCTCAATGTATACATTACTTTACCCAGGAGGACCGTGCATTGTATTTGAATGCAATTCCTGTAAACTGGATGCAGTTTCATCTCTAATCTTGCACAAAGGGCTTCTCCCCCCAAAATGAAAATAGCAGGGTCTTGTGGGAGGAATCAAAACAAGAATACGTATATTTGGTGTTTTTTCTGAACAAGTGTGGTGTGAGGGGGAGTAGGGAAAAGAATGGGAAAGGGAAAATCACTGTCACTGTTCCGTCCAGAAAAGAAGCGCGGTAGACCAGGTTCTAACAAATAACTCTTTATTAGTAAACAGCAACAGTAACGGAACATTGGCTCAAGCCGCGGCAGCCCTTTTTATAGAGGCTTGCTTGCCGGCTTGTAGCCAATGACATTGTTTTAACTTTGCCGCCTTTGAGCTGCTCCTTGGATTGGTTCCTAATGAACCAATCCACTACTGGCCTTCCTGGCCAATCAGAATAGACTACTTGGAAACTTCCAAGTTATACAGAACACCCCTCCCCCTTTAGTTCAGTCCTACATGAGTGACGTAGTCGCGCAGGTAGGTGGGGCTTCTTCTGGTCCTAGTTGACCTGCGCGGCTCATTCTCGCCTAGGACTTCAAGCGGTTCGGTTGGGATCGCTGTCTCTCCGGCTTGTCTCCATGGAACCGCCTGGAAGGGTGAGTCAGCATTGTCGCTACCGCTTCAGTTGCTCAGGCCGGTAGTTTTGCCGTTCCCTCCTGATTCAACCAGGCTGGTTGAACTGGCCTGGCTGGCCCCTTCCAGGACAGCTTCCCTTTCGCTCGGACTACTTCCGATGGTTTCATCTAACCGTAACTGCTCTTTTTGGTTGGTTAGATGTTCTGGATTTACTTTTAAAGGTTCATTTTCATACCCTTTTTTATTTGTTTGTGTTTTCCCCCCCTCCTTGGTTTTGTTTTTGTCGATTTTTATTATTTGAGGTTGCATGGTTGTTTTGCACTCGATGTTGCGGGAACAAAGCTGGTCTATGTGCCGCTTCCACTCTCTTCCATCGTCCATGGTTAGTCGGTAGGACCGGGGGCCTGTTACTTGTGTGATTGTGGCTGGAAGCCAAAGAGGTTCCCCGGTAAAATTCTTTGCATAGACTAGGTTGCCGATTTCAAAAGAGCAGTATTGGCTGGACGAGTCAGGGGATTTCCCACAAGTGTAATTTGGGTGTAATCTATCTAAATGGGATCTGAGTTTTCTCCCCATTAATAGTTCTGCCGGGCTCTTGTTCGTTGTACAACTGGGAGTGATGTGTTGTAGTGTAAGTAAGTGGTTCAGCTTGTCTTGGACATTCCCCTGGTCCATTTTTTCTTGGCCTTCTTTTGTAAATCTGACCATTCGCTCGGCCCTACCATTCGCTGCCGGGTGAGCCGGCGCGGTTAGTGCATGGCATATACCTAAAGATGCTAAATACTGTTCGAATTGTATAGCTGTTAGTTGTGGCCCATTGTAGGATACTAATACATCAGGTAAACCATGAGTTGCAAACAATTTGTTTAGCTCTTTTATAACAGCGTCGGTTGTTGTGGACAACATTATTATAACTTCTAACCAATTTGAATATGCATCTACGACTATTAAAAACATATTGCCCCTAGTTGGTCCCGCAAAATCAATATGGATTCGAGACCAAGGGCCTCGTGGAGTCTCCTAGTCCCGTATGGGTGCTTGCAGTGGTGTGGATCTAGCTCTCTGACACTTGTGGCATGTTGCAACCCAGCGTTCAATAACCTTGTCTAAACCAGGCCACCAGACATAGCTTCTGGACAGGTGTTTCATTTTTACTATGTTTGGGTGGCCCTCATGTAGCATACCCAACACCTCTTCCTGCACTCTGGATGGAATTACCACCTGATCTCCCCACAATAAACACCCCTTTTGTATTGACAGTTCAGTCTGTCTAGTTCGAAAAGGTTTAAAACCTTCAGTCTTTTGGCTTTCTCTCCAGCCTTTACCTACCCAAGTCAAAACGCTGGCAGTCAATGGGTCTTTTGCCATGGCTCTGGCGACGTCATTGGCAGACAATGGGAGTTCAGGGCAGGTCTCAACTTGTAGGGCGGTGGTGGTTGGAGCTGGGTCGTCCTCTGTTGTTGGTAAAGGTGCTTGGCTTAAAGCGTCTGCATGGGTGATTTGTTTCCCGGGTCGATGCAGCAAGGTATATGAATACCAAGGCCAGGAATTCTGACCACCTAGTCATCCGTGGGGATAGAATGTTCGGTGTGGGTTTGTTCCCAGCCAAAATCCCCAGCAACAGTTTATGGTCAGTCACAATGGAAAATGTCTTCCCATAGAGGTATTCGTGAAAACGTTTAATTCCGGCGACAATTGCCAGGGCCTGTCTAGCTGGCTATAGTTGCGTTCCGCTTTGGAGAGCGTTTTTGAGTAAAAGGTGATGGGCACCTCTCTCCCGTCAGGTAATTGGTGGCTCAGGATGGCACCGACTTCAAATGGTGAGGTGTCACAGGTGACCGTCAAGGGAAGTGTATTCCTAAACTGAATAAGAACGGTGTCTGAGGTTAACAAGTCTTTTATGCTTTGGAATGCTTTTTGTTCTTTATGACCCCAAGTCCAGACAGTTTTTTTATCCAGCAAACGGTGCAATGGTTCTGCTATCGTTGCTTTGTGGGGGAGGAATACGTTATAAAAATTGATCAGACCCAAGAATGCCTGTAAGTCCGTTTTATTTCTAGGCCTGGGTGCGTCTTTAATTGCTTTGACTTTTTTTTCTGTTGGGTGAATACCTTGTTCGTCAATTAAATACACTAAAAATTCGATGCAATCGGTAGCCAGGCAGCATTTTTCCTTTTTTACTTTTAGGCCGGATTCTCTAAATTTGGTTAGCACTTCTCTTAGTCTTGCTTCTAATTGGGTCGTGTTTTTCACTGAAATTAGGACGTCATCAAAGTATGGGACGACCCCTTTTATTCCATTTAATAGGCGTTCCATGAGGCTTTGGAAACACCTGGGGCAACGCTTACTCCGAATTGAAGTCTGTTACATTTGAATGCCCCCTTATGAGTTACTATTGTTTGTGCCTCGGCCGTTATTGGGTCTACTGGAAGATGCTGATATGCCTGAGCCAAATCAAGTTTCGCAAAAAATTTTCCTCCCCCAAGTGAGTGCAGTAAGTGCTGCACGACTGGAACCGGGATGCGCTTTGCTGCAGTGCATGGTTCAAGGTAGCCTTGTAGTCTCTGCAGATGTGCACAGACCCATCAGGTTTTACAGGTGTTACTATTGGTGTCTCCCACCTAGCGTGGTCAATTGGTTCTATGACCCCTTGTGCAATCAATTTGTTTAATTGCTCATCTATTTTGGGCTTTAATGCAAAGGGGACTCATCTGGCTTTTAGCCTTCTCAGTGCCATCTATTTTGGGCTTTAGTGCAAAGGGGACTGATCTAGATTTTAACCTTCTCGGTGCTATCTGGGGATCTAAACTAAAGGAAATTGGGATCCCCCCGTACTTGCCTAGAGTGCCGTCGAAGACGTCCTGGAATTTGTGTAGCAGGTTCTCTTCCCAATCGTTTGCGGCTATTTGGCTTACTCCGGTCATCCCGATGCCCAATGGTGCGAACCATTCGATGCTCAGAAGGCTGGGACGGTCTTGGTCGACTATAGTCAGTGGCAGGACTTTGGCGTGTTGCTTGTAAGTGACTTTGAAGTGCCCCAACCAACCGCCTGATTGTGTTCCAAGACACCATTGATAGGAAAGATCCTGAGTCGACCTCCATTTCACAAGGGCTTCCTTCAACGGTCACTACAATTTTGACTTTTCTCCCGCTTTCCGTCTGTGCGCTTCCGATTGTGACAGTCTGATGAGTTTTTTCTCGGTTGCTGGTTCCTTTGCTGCGCTTCCATTTTCTGTCGGCTTGCCTCGGTTCAGTTCTTGGTGGGGAATTACCGTGTCTGCTAGGACTGCTGTTCTTACGATTTCGGCAGACTCTTTCGATGTGTCCCCTCTTCTTGCAAGCCCAACAGATGGCATCAAGGAACCTGCACTCGGCTCGGGGGTGGTTTCCTCTGCAGCCAGTGCATTCACGCCAATTTCTTCTCCTTTCGCGCCTTTTTTGGTTTGCGTACAGGCGATGGACCTCATCGTCATCTTCTTCTGTGTCTGATGACTCATCTAGGTCTTCGTGGTGTGTGGTTGTGGCAGCTTGCTTCTTCCCTCTTGGTAAGGTTGTTGTGTCCGTACTGGCATTCATCAGCTTCATTGTGGCCACTGATTTCTTTGCGGCTTTTGCAGCGGTGGCTTCCGCGATCGCTTCTGCCACAGTTATGTTAGGTCTGTTTAAGAGTTTACTTTGTAGAGTAGAGTCCTTTAGACCTAACACGACATGATCTCGCATGGCCTCATCCATATTCTGGAATTCGCAGGCTCCTCCCAGATGGCGGAGAGCTGCCACGAAATCAGCAATGGTCTCGTCTTCCCTCTGGTCTCTTTTATACAACTCGTGTCTCTTGATGAGATTTGAGACAACCGGCGCATAGTGAGCATTTAGCATTCGGTTAAGCTCAGACCAGGTCATCTGTTTCATGTCTCTGGGCTTTGCCAACGCCTTTGCCATTTTGAACATGGCTGGCCCACAATGCATTAGGAAGACAGCCCTCTTTCACTGATCTGAAATTTCTTCCATTTCGTTGCTCTCCAGAAACATCAAGAAGCGATCGATATAAGACTCCCAATCTTCTTCATTGGGGTTGAAGGGTGCGGGCGGCGCGTTACTACCAGCCATCTCGTCTAGCGTGGTTGTTCTCTTGCCGTGTGCTTGGTCTCCACTTTAGGACGATCCCATCCTCGTCGCTAGTGTTCCATCCGGAAAAGGAGCGCGGTAGACTGGGTTCCAACAAATAACTCTTTATTAATTAACAGCAACAGTAACGGAACATTGGCTCAAGCCGCGGCAGCCCTTTTTATAGAGGCTTGCCTGCTGACTTGTAGCCAATGACATTGTTTTAACTTTGCCGCCTTTGAGCAGCTCCTTGGATTGGTTCCTAATGAACCAATCCACTACTGGCCTTCCTGGCCAATCAGAATAGACTACTTGGAAACTTTCAAATTATACAGAACAGTCACTACCCTTTCAGATCATTTAGCAGATTGCCAATGGAATTTCTTGGTGTGAAAGACTAAAACTTCTATAGCCCGAGTACATATTTGTGCATAAATGTGATATATTTCTACAATTGATGGATGCTGTTGTTATTATGAATATTTAAAATACTGGTAGTCCTCAGCTTATGACCATAATTGAGCCCAACATTTCTGTACTTAAATGAATTTTGCCCCATTTTATAATTGTCACAGCTGTTAAGTGAATCACCACAGTTGTTAAATTAGTGACTTGGTTGTTAATTGAATTGGGTTCCATCCATTGTGTTAAAGTATCATAAGTGTTAAAACCAGTCATGTCACTTTTTTCAGCACCATTATAACTTCAAATAGTCACTAAATGAACTGTTATAAGTCAAGGACTACCTGTAATTAATCACGATTTCTGAAATCATAGCCTTTTTTGTCACTACATTTTAATTCAGTCAGCAAAAGACAAGGTAAGAGTCCACAACATTTTTGATGTTTTTACAAAAAGTTTTTAAAAAAAAAAAAAAAAAAGTTTGACAACTACTCACCTGGTTAAAAGGTGACTGATTAGTGTTTTGCCTGAGTGCGCCTTGGAAAGGTAGCTGTACCTTGTCTGTCTGAATGGCTGCCTTTTCCTTTTCCTTTGAAATAGGGTTTGGAAATAATTAATCAAAGAAGTTTAGTGGAATGTTTGCAAGAGTTGGACTGACTTTGTAACAAAATTGTGTGGTTAGCTTATCTGGCTGTGAAAGGCACCAGATATTTTGAGGTGGATAATAACCTTACACAGCACAAGAAGCACTTTCTTAACTGAGTTATGGAAATCAGCAGAAAGGTCAGATTATAAAGCTATGATTCACTCTCCACAAACTGCAACTGAATTAAAAAAAATATATTCAAAGTATTTCAAAATCTATCATTGCACCCAATAGAGAATAACAGTGCTGACAAGTACCTCAATTCAAAATGCCAAGGATAAGGATGGGGTAGTGAATGTGTGAAATCAGAAAATGGGAACATGCACCTTAATTGCACTATCCCTGCATATTGAGTAGCAGTTTCCCTACTAATGGTTGGACTTACACAGACTTGTTTTTATATTTGGCTGATTTAATTGCACGAAGAAATATACTACAAATGATATAACTCCTGGCTAGGTTTATTTCACATGCTAAGATTATCCTGTGAACCTGTCCAATGGCTAATTTTTAGCCTATTATGGAGTATTAGGGCTAAGGGCTCTCCATCCTTTCCTGGAGTTTCTCCTCATATGCTAAGCTGCTAAAACGTGAATGGACATATTAGTATAATCCTCTGTCTCCACATCTAGACCACAAGGAAAGCAGCATCACAGTGATGGTTTCTCATTGTCTATAAATACTTCAGACAAAGATTTTTCATTCACACTCATCTCCCCCACATTAATCAATTGCAATAATCACATCTGTTTGTTATCCCATGATTCTGTCATTTCAGCATACAGCCTTTTCTTTATATTTCTTACACTGATATACAGATGATAGAAATGCTGGTAAAAGATGGTTTAAAGGTTTTTTTTTTCAAACAGTTTAACACAGATCAGATTGTAAGATGGGTTTATTGAAGGGGAAGCTTTGGAAATGCAAAGAAATCTGAAATAGAAAATTATTGACTTGAAAATTGTAGAAACCAAAACTGCCTTCCAAGTTTTGTGGAAATCTCCACCCTATCACTGCTTGATGATTCAAGCATATATAGATATATTTATTTCTGTTAAATTTTGCTTGTGTTTGCTAATGTCAGTAACTTCAGCCAGCAAACCACGTTTTTCCCCCCAAAAGGCAGCTGAAATTGGTTATGTGATTACACAAGCCATATGTTGCCACAACTTTCAAAAAAAGAGACAGTTGAACACTATTCACTTCTTCGCTATGCATCAGAAGTGATTCCTCATCCCTTGAGGAATATGATTTAATTTGTCTGTGGAAAAGAAAATAAATTCTAAACTGCAAAACTTGGTGGATTTGTCTGAAAATATTTGTTCCTTAGATGATAGTGTCAGTTCTGTACATGGCCAACACTTAGGTTCCATATCAATTTGTTCAATCTATTAAAACTAAAGGCAAGGTAAAGGGAAAAAACTGTTAATAAATCTTAATCTGGAAAAAGGGTAGGAATGAACAGTTCTGTGGAAGAACTTGGCTTACAAAGCACTTCCATCTCACTCACAAAAAATGATAACATTATTTGTGTAATTCATAACATCTTTCAATTATACTGGAGTGTGGCATTAAGTGATTTACTATAGAGAAATCACCATTACTCCACCCATGCTACAAATGTTATTGGGATCTGTTCCTATTCACTTCTATTATGTTCCATTCTATTTTCAGGATATTATATATTCATGGTTAACTATATTTTATGGAATTAGTCCAAATCTCTGGGTTGATATAACGCCAAACTATGAATATCATTTAAGTGGCTAGTTTGAAGTCCAGTGTGCTGGGTGGGATTAGCTGAAGGGCTTATTCACATGTCCTTCCAACTGACATGAAGATGGCTCAGTATTCTCAAGGTCACGACAAAGATGTCATGTTCAACCTGCCCCAATCTACTGCAAAAACAGTCTCTGCACATATTTTCTTCAACTATATGAAAATTAGTCTTTTTCCATTGTGCCTGCATGAGAGATGTTATGCAGATTTGTCTGCTGCTCTTTATTTTCTTTTTCAGGAAAATCCCTCTAGTTACTTACTGTGCATTCCTTCTGATCACTGGTTGCTATCCCCTACAGAGGTTTCACTCAGGGATGCTTAAATAACCACTGAAACTGCAGTAGTTTTTTTTTTCTTTTCTTCTAAGCCTAGTGACAAGAAGAATAATTTAACTCTTTGTCTTCTTTTTATTTCCCAAATGGTAGACCTTCCAAGGAGGAAGTTGTCAAGTATTACAGAGAATAAGATGACTTTAGTGATGATATGCAGGAATTGTTACATAGATGAAAAGGGATAAAGCATTTTTAAAGTCCAGAATGATGAGATAACATTCAGAAGTGGCTATGGAAGACACCTCTCTAATTGACTGAATTATTAGAAAGGGGAGAAATATAGAACAATCAGATTTGTGATATTGTATTATTATAGCCAGTTTTAATAACAATATAGTTTTAGCCTACTTATGGAGTTGATTTGCCTAATAGGTCTATGTATGAGAATGGACGGAGACTCATACAAATGGTCCATCAAATGGAAATCACAAGTAACATGACGGTCCTAAATTGAAGAGTTCTAAGCATTAATTTGTTTGTGGTATGAGTCAGCCACTCAAGCTACTTCAACTAGCAGGACAAGCCATTAATCAAAAATCCTATAACAGTTAAATCACAGAGCGATCACCTGGACGATATAAAGTGCTCTGGGGAGTTGCACGATCAGGCAGGCAGCACAGGCTTTCAGTCCGGCTGAGAAAAAAGTTGCCACAATGAAAATGCTAAATGTGTGGTTTACATTTCCTTGCAGGCAATGCTATAATTCAAAATGCCCTTTCAGGTTATCAGTGTATAAGTCCAGAAATATGTAGCTGTTTATTATACAGGTTGCAGTCTTTTTTAAATTAGGAACTTCTACTGCAAAAGGAGGGTATATAATATTTTTCTAGCATACAAATTATCATTCTTCCATTGTACACCACATTATGAACAAACATCAGTCTGGAAAAAATACTTGTGAGGGAACTAAAACTGTCCATTTCCAAATCTCCATTTTCAATTTTCTCTCAAACTTTAGATATTAGATTTTTATGATTTAGCATGCGATGCAAAATCTCCCAATGGCTGAAAACTGCTTGCTACTTCCCACTTCATGTTGACCCAGGGAGAACTACAGTGATTCCAGATAGAGATGATTTCCAAATCGGGCGGAAATGTCTCAGTAAACAACTATGATAAGGAAGAAGATACCAGTTAGTTGCAGGATTTGAAATAGTGGTTATCACACTCCAGTGACTTTGGAGATAGTCCTGTTTGCATGGGAGCTGACATTTACACTGATTAGGCACTAATAGCAAACCAAGGATGATATAAAAATCTTACTGTACTCCCTACAAACCTTTTTAGTGTCATAATTTTTTCCAGGCATTTTAAGCTCCCATAGTTATATGTCATGTCCAAGTCAGTAAAGATGAAGTAGATTTGTACAATGTCTGTCAATTTTTTTACTTTGAGTGACTTCCTTTTCCTTGCTAAGGCTCCTTCTTTCTTTCTGAAATGGGAATGAAATTAACAAGATAGAGTTGCAATGTCTAAATAGCAAAGTAGAGGTTTGAATGAGCACAAGGAACAGGAGAAAGGCTACATGGGAAATGTGCAGATACAGCTACTAATTTAAAAAGTCCTGCTTCCCAGCCAAAAACAAAACAAAATAAACACATTACCACCCCTGTTTAAATTCATTTTTCAACAAACATATTTTCTAATATTGTATTTTATAGGTAGAGATGTGGTATATTTTAATTAGGGAAAAAAATCTTATAACTGGAGATGTGCCAGTTTGGGAAGGGTGGAGAGGGAGATCAAACAGCTGGCTATGACAGCTGTTTGGGCTATTCCAGTCAAATGCCTCTAATACCCTGCAGAAACAGCTAAAATTGATCAGAGTTGGGAGAAGACGGGGAGGAATCATTCACATGTATTCTTACAGTGCCACAACCATGCTCTTGTGGGCTATGGGACTTGTACATCAATACCAGAGGTGCAATGAGGAAATGTTTTCATTAAAATTCTTAAATCGTGATTCATGTTATACAGAATAATCCCATTTGGTTCACTGCAAGATCAGTAAAAGAAAAAAGAAAAGAAAAAACAGCCTTACTACTATTCAACATTAATAGAGAAAACACACCACCAAGAATCTACCAGATTACAACATTTAAGAGAAGAATCCTAGAACATGCCCACACTATCACACTATGGGATGGGCAGATAACCTCAGTTAACCTCAAATAACCTGTAGCTCTTTAGGTGTTAAAGGTGATAGCTAGCACCTTGAATTGGACTTGGAAAGAACCTGGGACCCAGTGCAGCTCATAGAGCTGCAGTGTAATATGGGCAAACCACAGGACAGCCAGAATTGTACAGGCTTTTGCACTCTGTACAAGTGCAAGCTGTACACTCAACTGTACACTCAGTTTTTGGATGGTCCATGGGTAGAGTGCATTGTAGTAATCCAGGAGGGAGATGTAGGAAGAGACCAGGGTATGGACTGCAAAGCCTTCCAGTGGAGGATAGGCACAATAGGCACATCAGATCAATTTGTCTAAAATCTTGGGAGCAGGAGCTGCACCCCTAAATTGTGTACCAGGGAGTGCTATCCCATCAAACATCAATGACAGCATATAGGAAAGCCAAAAACCCAAAGCCACTCCATCTTGCCAAGATTGAATGAGACCTGGTTCTTCCTCATCCCTCCCTCACAGCCTCTAGCATCTCCTGACAAGTCAGGGGTGGAGATGTATGGGCGAATATCATCAGCAAAGTACACCTCATGCTGCTGAATTGTCCAGCGCTTTCATGCAGGTGTTAAAGAAGAGTAGGGAAAGACCGGATCCCCTGTGGCACTCTTCAAAGAAGACCTCTCTCCCATAATACAGACTGGAATCAGCCATGAAGGAAAGAAGTACTTTCCATTCCCTCACTCACAACTCACAACATGGTAAATGCTGTCGAAAGCCATTGACAAATCAAAGAGGGGCAGGATGGGACACAATACATATCCTCATTCCAAGCCATTCACAGTTCTCCCAATGTTGCTTCAGTATTGTAATCTAGTCCGAAATCTGTCTGAGCAGATCTGTCTCTTGGTGATGGTAGGTAGATCTCCATGCCTGTTAATTATGCGCCTTTGTCTCCTGAAACCTGACTGAAAGTCGGGGTTGGGGGTTGGGTGGAAAGAAGGTTTGGGGGATGAGTATTGATTAATTACACTTTGTATCCACTCATATTAAGCACACACGTGTAATCTGCTATACTCTTTCCAAGAGCCTTGGAGAGACTGATATACTTCATATTATTTTTTATTATACTCTAGAGTATGATTCCATCTAACAGCCTTTGACCCTATAATTATTTATCAATATACAGGATTTCTATCCTTCCCATTTAAGTAATTTTTTGATCTGCTGCTGAGGAAAAGTGAATGTTTGCTAAGACAAAGTAAGTGTGACTCCTCCTATCTTGTGATGGGATTTCATGAGTTCATGACAAAGATATTGCAATAAACCCAGAGGCCTACATTTATACCAACAATCTCACATGAAAAGCTAGAGGCTCCTTCATACTCTTCTTTCAATATCTGACATCACCTGCTAGCAATGTTTCTTTGGATTCTGCATAGAAGAAACAGGCTAGACTTTATACAAATCGTCTTTAGTGAAAGACTTGATTATATAGATTGGGGGATTAATGGGAATCTTGGATTTCATACAATTGAAGTTGCCAATCAATTCTCTTAGTTCAAGAAGCTAACATGAGAATCTTTTATGGATAATTGACAAAACTTGCTTCTAATTAAGTAAAATGTGTGCTATGCATCGTATGACATTGCACTGAAATTTTTTTCCTGCTATTGTTTTCCAGTCAGGATGAATCCCAGGCAGAAATTATTACAGTCAGATCATCCGCTCAACTCATCACAGAAATAATAACTGCTGGGGTCATGTGGATTAGACAATGGCAGGATCATTTCAGTGATAATCAAACTATTTAAGTGGAGATAACCTGACAGAGCAAATATATCCTGACCCTGGAAGAAAGGAGGGCTGGGATTGTACTAGTAATTAGAGAGAGAAAACATTTGCTCCACTTCTTTATCATTCCTGATCTTGAAGGTGTGACTAAATGAACGTTTAATTAGGACAAATCAAACATCATAATTCAAGAGAGATACATTGGCATGTGTTACTTGCCTTTGCAAATAGCTGGCAGGTTTCATAGTTCATCTCAAGATAAACAAAGTCACGTTTGAACTCGTAGTAGGTAAAGTTTACAAGGTGGCACTGTTTTCAATATTCGTTCCTCAGCCCTTAATTGTTCATAATGATCTTAAGTGCATGAAGAAAGCAATATTCTTTATTTTTTTCTCAAATAAGCTGTTATCTAAATGAAGATTGGGGCAATTCCTTTCTCTGGGCAGCTGACTGATAAATCTCTCCCACATTGTTCTCAAATCCCTCTAATCTTCCAGGGAATTTTTGTGAGGAGATGCAACTGATTAGAGCAGAGAGAGTACATAAATTTTTATTTGTGTTGAATTATCTTAGAACATATTTAATAAAGTTTCTTTAATAATTAATATACAAGTGGTAAGGTTTTGCAATCAATGGTAAGTCTGATTAATGACAAATTTTCTTATTTCTGTATAAGGTTATAAATAAACCATTAAATTCCTAAGCAGCTACCCCTCAGATTAATAACAACCTGTTGGCCCTATTGGATACTATTTTAAGGTAGAATTAAAATTAAAATCATGAAACAGTGGACTGTTGGGAAATAAAATTATGGAGATCCTGAAAAACTGTGCATCTTGGATTAAGTTGTTTCTTTGAGGTTCAAGGGTTTTAACTAATACAACAGGATGGCTGCTTAACTTAAATCATTATTTGTAACCTTTATTCAGAAATAAGAAATATCAACTTTTGAAAAATTTCACATTGAAATAAGCTCCTTATTAAACCTGGCAGTCCTGATTGATGTTAAAGGATCATCAGATCTTAGGAAGAAAGGGAATAGAAAAACATCGCAATAGCTCTGGGGAATCAGTTTTGAGATTAATTTTGTCAATTATTATATTCCCATACTGGCTTCTGGCAAATTTAAAAGCAGAACATCTTTGCAACATTCTTTGTTTGATCTGCAGGATTTGGTACTGACAGGCAAACCACCTCAGACATAACTATATTTTTTATCATGATTAGTAGTGTTTTATTCTTCATGAATCCCCCTTTAAAACACTCCAAATTGGTGACCACCACTGCATCTTACAAATCATGATTCACCATTGTGCTAGAGCAATATGAAAAACCTCTGACTGCATATCAAAAATGACATGTGTGTCATGTGATTGTGTGATAATGTGGTATGTTCTTGCATGTCCTCTGGAAGTCACACAAGAGAGCTATGCTCTTGTGTAGTCTCTGTAGCTTCCAAGCATTGTGTTAAAATGGGATGTGCTTTTGTGAGATTTTTAAAGGCTGTAGAGACCCATTCAATAGGATGCACTTTTACATTCAAGACCCTTCAGAATTTATGCAAAAAGGCTGTGCTCTTGTGTGGCCTCTGGAGCCTCTAAAAATCATGTGAAAACAGGATTTGCCATGGAACAGCATTCTCTAAAGTTAACCTGGAAATAAAAATAAACTTTCTGACAGCGAGAACAGTTTGTCTTCGAAAATTGTGGAAGTGCTGTCATTTGAGCCTTTCAAGAAGAGATTGGAAGTCCATCTGTCAGAAATTGTGTAGGGTCTCCTGTTTAGGCAGGGGGTTGGACGAGATGACCTAAAAGGTCCCTTCCAACTCTGATTATCTGTTATCTGCTTCAAGAATGAAGACTTTGTATGACCTGGAGCTGCATTAATTCATTTTTTTTAAAAAATAAATGGATGTATCAATAAATGGAGGTATAAATGGATGTATGTGTGGGGGGAGGGGGGAGGGAGAGACATGCCAACAGAGGCAAGTTAGGCATTTTTGACACACTGAGGCCAAAAGATCTGCCATTACTGCATTGACTAGACCAATGGTTGCTAACTAGTGGGCTGGGAACCACTGGTGGTCCATGAGAAAATTTTGATGGTCCGCAGAGAAATATCACTCCCAAAGCACCCCCCAAAGCAATTAATCCAGGCTGCACAGGAACACAAGGCTGCGCCACCACATTGCCCATGGGAACACAAGGCCTATGTCGCTTGCATTGAAAAAAAAACAGGGGGGGGGGGGGGGGGGGAAGGGGGGGGGGGGGGGAATTTGCCCTGCTCACCTCGCCTGGCCACCAAGCTGCTTCTTTCTCTTCTTTCTTTTGCTTTTGGCTGCACACAAGGAAAAGAGTGAAAGTCTTTCTTTCTCTCCCCCAAACTCCACCAAAAATGAGTCTTTGAGACCCTGTAAGGCATCCTGCTCCAAGAGGCTGCATCGGCACGACAAGTCTCACAAAGACTCATTTCTGGCGGAGTTTGGGGGAGAAAAAGAAAGACTTCTGCTGCTTCTGCTGCTTTCCTTGCATGAAGCCAAAAGTCTCTCTCTCTCTCTCAACATTTTATTGGTCCCTGAGGTCCAAAAGATTAGCGCCCCCTGGACTAGACAGTAGAGAAGTCTTTATTTTTGTTTTGAAAATGTCACTATCCAGCTTTATTGCATATGACCATAGCCTCTAATATTTTAGGTATGTGTGTGGGGAGAAAATATTTCTCTTTTTGCATGGTGCATGATTTCATATATCATGTTCGTGTTATATATTATCGGCATTGTTTTCTACAATCAAAAGTTCAAATATTTTCTTTTTGGAGGAGTACAAGCCCCTCCTTGATCATTTTTGTTTTTCAGCTCTTTATGCACCATTCCTCCACCAGGTTCTTAGCTGGTGACACTTCCATCATCAATATTTGAATTTGCACCTAAAGCTCTGGGTCACTTATTGTGGTAAAATTAAAGACTCTAGAAACAGTGTTTCTTAAACCTGGGTAAATTACACAAAATTGGGCAAATGTTTCCCCCCCCCCCCTTTGGACACACAAACCCATTACCCAATCACAACAGGGACATTTAAATAAGGACTTTCTGATAAGCGGGAAAACAGATTTTCTGATAAGTGGTCTGGAATAATGAAAGAAAAGGTTTGGGAAACACTGTCCTAGAGAATGTCTTGGCTGACCTATCAGTAAATCTGTTAATCATTTCCACACAGAAACTTGCACTGCATTCCCCAAGAGGAGTCAATGTCAGACTTTGCTCTGCTGCACTAGGAATTGTTTTCCTGATTTAATCAATAAGGGAAGTGGAGAATAATGCCAAGAGAAAAAGATGGTCTTGGTGTGTGTGCGTGTGTGTTCGTGTATCCACTGAAAGATCAAGACCACCAAACAAGAAGTTTCATTATCTGAGACCATTGACCAAGCTGACGCTGATGGGTAGCCTTTAAAAAGTGACATCATGCTTATGATACAGTAGTCCTCAACCTCCAATCATTCGTTTAACAACTATTTGAAACTATGTTGGTGCTGAAAAAACTGTGTTAAGACTGCTTCTCACACTTACAACTAAGCGCAGTGCCTCTATGATCAGAATTTGGGTGCTTGGCTATTTATAATAATTGAGGCATCCTGGGGTCATGTGATCACCCTTTATGATTTTCCCAAGTGGCTTTCAATAAGCAAAGTCAAAGTGGGAAGCCATATTTGTTTAAGGGTCATGTGATTCTTTTAAAAACAACTCTGACAAAAAAGGTTGTAAAATTAGGTGCAACTCACTAAACAACCATATCACTTAGTAATGAAAGTTCTGGTCTCAGCCATGGTTAAGTAAGGACTATCTGTAGAACATCTACAATAGTTACCTCAAACATGTTTCTCTTTGGAGAAGGGAATCACTTTTTAAATATTTCAGGAGTTGTTTAGATATTTCTAAAGCATTAGAGTGGAGAAGATTCTTATTGGAATTAGGTAAAAGCAGACACTACAATTTTTACTGATTTCTCATGTCTAGAGTCCAATAATTTAAGATGTGAAGAAGTCCTTCATTTGACTGATCCAGAGCCAAGCTTTTTGAGATTTTTCAAAATTATTGAGTTTTTCCCTTTCTCTTATCACACTAATTTGAAAGAAACTGGCAATGTAGAAAAAAGTGTGTTATGGTGTGAAATTAAAAAGAAACCCTACATGGACACACATTCCAGAAAGCGGCTTTCAAAGAAAATTAAGTCACTAGGAGTTTTGTGCTTTTCTAGGATATGAGAAATATTTTGTGTTTGGGGAAGAAGACAGAAAGATAGAGGGACAAGTTTCCTGTCCCACTTATCTATCTTCTTTCACAAGACTACATATGCAGAACGGTTGCAGGAACTGGGCTTGGCTAGTCTAGTAAAGAAAAGGACCAGGGGAGACATGATAGCAGTTTTCCAATATTGGAGGGGCTGCCACAGGGAGGAGGAAGGGGTCAAGCTATTTTCTAAAGCTCCTGTAGGCCAGACAAGGAATAATGGATGAAAACTGAAGGAGATTTAACCTGGAAATAAGGCGAAACTTTCTGACAGTGAGAACAATCAACCAATGGAATAGCTTGCTCTCAGAAGTTGTGGGAGTGCCATCGAGATTTTCAAGAAGAGATTGGACTGCCATTTGTCAGAAATGATGTAGGGTCTCCCGCTTGGGTGAGGAGTTGGTTTAGGTGACCTATAAGGCCCCTTCCAACTCTGATTATCTGTTATCTGTAGCATTTGGATTAAGAGGAACATTGTTTGTTGGCAAAGTTTAAAAAAAAATTCAAATGTAATTAAATAAAATTAATTTGTAGTTATTTTTTATTTGGATTCATCATTTTTTTAAAAGAAACATCCATTATTTGGATCTTGCTAGGCTGTATTACTTGGGATAATCTTACTCTTACTGATTCCAGCCACTTTCTGGAATCAGGAAGAGTTTCAGTATGACTTAATCCAGGGAAGACAGGATTCTGTTAGTTAGATAAATGGCTATGTAAAATGAGAGAGTTAGCCTATTCTGGAGGGAGTTTCCATTCTGTTTAAGGAGATCTGCAATTTGGAAATAATCCTAAAATTGGCACTGCTCCTGGACTGAAATAGGTAGCAGTTTTTGCTTAAGTTCAACAGAAGTTTTGAGAGAATGGCCTTGCCAAAGTTATACATCTTAATTATACCCAAGTATGACTACTATATTACACTCTGCTTCTGGAAAATGCCTGAGAACTTTAGTTGGTTCAGAATACAGTAAGCAACTTAAAGACAGTATTAGAATAGCAATTAAGCTTTAGTAAGTACTTAATATAAATGTGAATGTTGAGTCTACTTCTATGATCGTGGATTTCCATTTTGTGATTATAAATATCTTAGCTCTTTAAATTAGCTCTCAAAATGTGACTAGATTCAGTTCAAATCTTTATACTTTTAAACTTTCAGTTTTTGGGATGAGAATACTTGTAAAGGCTGCACAGATACCATCCTTTCCCTTTTATGTCCTGGGAAAGGGCCCCTGCATCTGAATCTGCCTCGATCTAAGATGTGTGGACAAGCATAAAGATCTGGGACTTCTTGTACCTATAAAATGGTCTCTTATGGTCCATCTTTCCTTAAACTCTCAGAGCAGAGAGATACATCTATTATATTAAGCCCCTGTCACACTGAACCAACGGATGCAAAGAGGATGTAAAATGGACAAAAAAGCTTGCCATCTGTTGGAAAACGTGATGCATCCGTTGTGTACTCACTGCGTACGTCTTTCATATGCTCTATCCGTCAAACATCCGTCTACTGCTATTTCATCCGCTCAAAAAATTTTGAGCTGCACAAAACTTTTTGAGCAGATGAACTTTCCGCCGCGTACGATCTACATCCGCGACACATACGGGCAACAAATGTTCTATGTCCGTTGTCATCCGTTACATGTCCGATGTATCCTCTTGGCATCCTCTGGACATCCGCGCAACTCACATCCGCTGCAGCTGAAAACGGAAAGAGGGAGGAAGCGAAAGGTACGCGGAACGTCCACACAGAGTTCGTAGCACAGACATAGAAAGGATGAAAGCGGATGCATCTTGTATAGAAAGCATTAAAATGGACAAAACGTTCGTATATGGGACGTATCTCGGATATTTAGGATATCTGGAGGATGTCTAGAGTATGTGGAAGGACACCAAGCGGAAAACCGACATTTCCAATAAAAAGGGGGAGGAAATCACCTGGATCTCACTTTCAGTCCAGCAGCCCTGGTGTGCAGACCTCTTCAGCCTTGCTCTTGCTCTTCCACATCATCCATTGATCTCCACCATGGATCATCGCACACTCCTTTTGGTAGCCGCCATCATTCAACACCAGAACCAAGCCCTCTTCAGACTGTTTCACCTTTTCTACACAAAGAGAAGAAGGAGACGTCCAAGAACTGTCTGGGTCCAATGATGGATCGGGAGAAGAGCGGAGTTTGGACTCTATGACAAGTTGAAGGTGGAGCTGAGGAATGAGGACACTCGTGCATTCCAGCACTTCATGAGGATGCCACCAGCCATGTTTGACGAAGTTGTGGAGCGTCTGAGACCCAGGTTGACCAAGGCAAACACCAACTTCCGTCCCAGCCTGGACCCTGGACTGAAGGTGGCATTGACTCTGTGCCACCTGGCCTCTGGAACCACGTACAGAAACATGCAGTATGCCTGGAGGGTGCCACACAACACCATCAGCATTGTGGTCAGAGAAGTGGTGCAGGCTATCATCGAAGAATACGTGGAGGAGCTCCTCCAGTGCCCCACCACTGAAGAAGGCTGGAGGAAAGTTGCAGAGCAGTGGTATCAGAGGTGGAACTTTGCCCACCGTTGGAGCCATAGATGGGAAGCACGTGGCCTGTAAAGCTCGAACCAACTCAGGGTCCAATTATTTCAACTACAAGGGCTTCTTCAGCATCATCCTCTTTGCCATGATTGATGCTGACTACAAGTTCATCTACATCGATGTTTCAGGAAACGGGTCAGCTTCAGATGCACAGATATACAACGCCAGTGACCTTAAGGGTGGGCTGGAACGCAACCTCATCATGGGTTTCCCAGATCCAGACCCCCTACCCAACGACACACAAGATGTGCCCTACTTCATCGTGGGGGATGACGCCTTCTCCCTCAGAACCTACCTCATGAAGCCCTACACTTCATGATACCTCACCCATGAAAAGAGGACCTTCAACTACAGGCTGTCCAGGGCAAGATGGGTGGTGGAGAACGCCTTTGGCATCCTGGCCAACAGGTTCCAGATACTTCTCACCACCATGCAGCATCGGCCACAGACCATGAGGAGCATCGTGGAAGCTTGCTGCATCCTGCACAATCTCATGCACACCCGCTACCCAGTGTTGCAGAACAGGCTTGTAGACCAACAACAAGGCAATGGGGACATGGAGCCTGGTGAATGGAGGCAAGGACTAAATCTGATAGACACTGTGGATGTGCAAGGCCCCAACAGAGCTTCACGTGGAGGGAAGAAGCAGCGCAACCTCCTGAAACACTGGTGCAACTCCCCAGCTGGAGCAGTGGAGTTGATTATTAATGGATGCTTCCTTGAGCCTGTCTCATCACACTGATGAGATTGTGCCATGTATATTGAGTGGCCTTATAATGAATAGGGCATTATTAAAGAGTTTTGTTTACGGTGAAATGTGTGGATCAATGATTAAATTGTTATTGACAATAAAGGGCCATATGTGTGGCAGCTGGGAGGGTGGACCATACCGTCCCACTATGCTTGCACTGGAGGTTTATCTATCCCACAGCTATCCTTACCCATCCCACAGCTATCCTTACCCATCCCACAGCTATCCTTACCAATCCCACAGCTATCCTTACCAATCCCACAGCTATCCTTACCCATCCCACAGCTATCCATCCCACAGCTATCCTTACCAATCCCACAAGCATGCAAAGGCTTAACCCTTTTTTCAAAGTTTTCCCCAACACTTTATTAAGTAAAAAAAATGAACCAAGTGTGTGAATCAAAGATAACCTTTATTAATAACAAACTGTATGACTTTATTAAAAAGCAAAATGACCCAAGTAAAGTGTTTTTAAGCAAAGATAAGGTGAACAGGTAACAACTCAGTCTCTGGCACTCTTTTCAGTCACTCTGTCCATGGTCTCAGATGTAAAGGGGCCAGGGACTGTGGAGGTGGCTGTTGCTGGAGTGCTGGTCTGAGGCGCCATTGGGGTGCCTGGCCCCAAGAGTACAACAGGAGATGGTGTGTGCAGTAAGCTCTCAGAGAGCTGACTCAGTCCCGTGAGGTTGAGAGGCACTTCCTCAAGGACCTGGGATGTGAGGCCCAAGACTGATGACAGATGTTCTGTGGAAGGGCTTGGCTGTGGGGTGGAAGGAGGAGTGTAGTGGGGCTGTCTGGTCTGCCGCTGGGTCAGCTGAGGCGTCTGTAGCATCCGAGGAACCTAGGTGTGGACTGGGAAGGGGCTGCCTCTGCTGTGGGAAGTCCTGATAGTGGTAGGCGAGGGGCTGCTGAAAACCTTGGAAGGGTTGTGACTTCGGCTGGGGTGGAGGAGCAGACATGGAGTGGGTAGCAGCAGGTTCAGCTGGGCCTGGAGTGTGGTGCAGAAGAGCTGTGATCGTCTCCTTCATCGCCTGGTACTAGGCCTCAGGCATGTCCATGAGGGTCTGGCCCACGTACATGATGAAGGGCTTGCGGTTGGAGGATGGTATGTCAAAGTGGACCAGCTGGGAGAGGAGATCTGTGCTGGCTTTGAGGGGCTGCTTCTCAGTGGCGGATCTCACCCTCCAGGAAGCTGCACCTGGCCATAACATAGGTCTCCCGGTCAGTGAGCTTGACAGCAGCCTGCCTGGATCTCTTCAGGTGCAGCTTGCCATACCAGGTGTGCATATGCTTCCACCACCCCAGGAGGACATCTGAAGTGTAGCCTAGGCTCTCCACCTTCTCTCTCCAAGCTGCCTGCTTCCGCTTGGTATTGCGACAGTGCCTGTGGCCCTTCCTCCACAGGTACTCGTTCTCCCTCAGTCATTCCAGCACCTCCTCCTCATGGTCCTCGGAAATGGAGTACTGTTTCCTCTCTCCCTTCTCCTTGCCTCTTCCTCCCTTTGGCAGGGGCTTCAGGGCCTTCAGCAGCAGGGCTTGAGGGCCTTGGGGCTGGTCCACCACAGCAGCAGCAGCAGGAGAAGCAGCAGCAGCAGCAGGAGAAGCAGCAGCAGCAGCAGAAGCACCAGCAGCACCAGTAGCAGCAGGAGAAGCACCAGCAGCACCAGTAGCAGCAGGAGAAGCACCAGCAGCACCAGCAACACCAGCAGCAGCAGGAGAAGCACCAGCAGCATCAGCAACACCAGCAGCAGGAAAAGCACCAGCAGCAGCAACACCAGGAGCACCAGCAGCTTCAGAGTCAGCACCAGGGGGTGGGATGGTGGTTCTGTACTTCTTGCCAGGGCTGGCAGGAGTAGGCACAGGCTTCCTCTTCTTCCCCATGGTGTTCTCTCAAGATGTCTCTGGCAGCAGGTCTTTCCTCTGAATGGTGACCTGCTTGCGAGCTGCATCCTTTTATATCCGCGGAGCTTACGCAATTCATCCTCCCTGCATGCGCAGTGAACACTTTGCATCCACTAGGCATCCGCTATGCATCCTATAGGCATCCGTGATGCATCCGTGTCATCCGCTACGCATCCGTTCCTTCCGCTATGCGTCTGCTTCGCTGTTCTTCCCCGGAAGCCCTGCGGATGTGTCATCCGCTTCCATCCGCTAGGCTTCCTATGAACATCCGCTTTACATCCCCGCTACATCCTCCCCACGTCCGTTCCTTTCCGTTGTTGTCCGCTCTGTTTATGCAAATTTGGGGCACTTTTGAGAGCGGATAACAACGGATGGAAAATTTGCTCATCCGCTATGTCCTTTTTACATACGTTTTGCATCCGTTGGCCGGTGTGACCTAGCCTTTAGGTTAGGGCTTAGGCCTTCATGTATGAGGTTTTATACAACTTCTAATGTAGCTTGTTTATTTAACTGAAAACAGCACATAGGATATTTAACTGTAGCGTTTCTTGCAGAAGCACCCAAATTAGCAAATTATTTACCCCATGAGATTAATTGGTTTTATCTCTATGCAGTTCAATTTTCTGTGCCATCCACTAAGTGCTTTACCAAAGGACACATTAAAGGACACATTGTTCCTTGTTAAATAAAATGCATGTGTTGTCTCATGTACTTGTCATAATTACAGGCCACTTCAGGTTCTTCTATTGGCATCCCTTTTGTTTCGGAATCAGTGGAATTTGGGTTTCTACCGAAGAACTAAAAAACAAAACAAAAATACAAATAGATACAAGTGGCCTAAAATAGCCTTTCTTAATTGGGGGCCCATCAATTATCTTGGAAACTAACTCTTAAAAATTCTAATTAGCATAGCTAGTGAACACTTAGTAACTCTGGGGATTGTAATCATAATGTATCTGGAGGGCATGAGATTCAAAAGATTTCTCTGTACAGCTTACATTGATATGGATTCTTTCACTGTCTGCAATTCTTTGTCAATTTAAATATTTTAGAGCAACTGAAGATTGCCAAGGTGCTCACATTAGTTAAGATCCAAATGTCCTTCATTATGTTTTTTTCCCCGTTCCATTCAATTGTGTCTGATTCTCAGACTGCCTGGATATGTCCCTGCAGTTTTCTTGGCTAGGTTTTTCTCAAGTGGTTTGCCTTTGCCTCCTTTAAAAAGATCCATTCACCCCATCTGGCTTTGTGCCCCAAGGCAGGATTAGAACTCAGTCTTCCAATGTCTAGTCTGATGCCTTAACCACTAAACTGGCTCTTGTTCATTATGGCAAAAGTACATTTTGCTCCTAAGTTTTATCTAAAAACTGATACAGTGGTTGGTTCATACAAAACAACTAATTACTTCTAGGGGGGCAAAATTCAAGCTTGGTATAAAGGAAAGAAACTTATATAGATTCAAATGTGGAACTTGAAAGGCTGGTTTTATACATTTTTGCATTCTCCACAGCACTGAAAAAAAAGACTATCATTTCCATGTTAATGTACAGAACTGCCTGCTTCCTAGATTTCTCTTTGGAGTTTCAAGACTATGACATCTGGAATAAAATTAAAGCATCTGGAAAATGCGACCCTTGGCTACATACAAACCTCAAATGCTCATTGAAAAAATGTGAAATGCCTTGAAATAAATTCCTCATTTCAAATCACATTTTAAAAGTTTTAGCTGTTGAGGATGCTTATCTTGCTAACAGGGTGGGTCCCCAGAATCTAGCTAGGAAGGGGAGGAGAGGAAGGAGTGGCACAGGCGCCTGAGTCTGTTTTTGCTTATACATGCAACATGGGGTAATATGAATCAGTGACAACTATGTTACATCTGCACGTACGCACAAGCAAGCAAATGAGACCCTGACAATTTCACGATCACCCCATTTAAATAAGCTGGCACTTGCTATTAATTCTGCCCTCTGAATATGGAGGCTTCGGATGGTCTGAGTGTGCGAAGATGTCTTTTTGCTAGACTTAGCTTCATTCATGCATTTTTTCTAATTCCCCTTTAAAGCTTTCAAATCAAATGCTAACCCTTCTGTGATACTGTGTTCGGTATAATAAATTCGGGCAGTGGATTGAACTATTTAATGAAACAGGGATGAGCAGGAAGAACCACAGTACCAGGTGTTTTGTTTTGTTTTTCCCCCCAAATTCCTACAATTTGTTTTCGGTCAACCGAAAGCAGGAAAATAAATAGTGCCCCCCCCCCCCAAAAAAAACACCCCCAAACAAACCCAATTTCAGGTTGAGGATTGAAGGCGCTATTCCACTTTTAGGTACCACCCCCGTTCCCCGGATCAATAGGATTCAGATTGGCTCCAGCCTAGCAAAAATGGTAATAACTTGCTCCAGCCAAACCGCATGGTCTTTTACCGCATATCTTTCAGCCGCAAATCTCGTTTATACCCTGATCGGCCCCTTAATCTTCGATTGGTTGCCCAGAGTTCAAGTCACAGCAGAAAGAAACCTTCCCCCATCACCGGCTCTGCATTTCGGTCTTCGCTCGCTTTGCTTTGCAATTCTCCCTTAAGCGTTTCTTTCAGAAAGTGGCCCAAAGCCTTGAAGCATCACGGCGGCCTTTCACAGCTCCCACAGGCATCTTTGTTTGTCAAAAATCAAAATCAAAATCATGAAAATGAAATGGGAGCGCGTCGGAGCAAGAGGAAAAAGCCTCATTCGACTCCGTTTTTCCAAAGCAATGCTTCCCGCTACAAAACGCCCGGGCGCAAAGGCAAACAAACTCGCGGCCACGGAAATGAGCAAAGGCCCGGGTTGGCTGAGGGGGGGGGGGGTCCGGTCTCCAAGGGATAACTCCTCTTTCTTCGGGGGGAAGGCTCGTTCATATCCGCCCGCCCGCCCGCCTTCTCGCTCGCTCACGTGGTGGGAGGTGTGGACACAAAAAAGAGCGAGCACGCGCGCCCTTGCTCCAAGCCCGGGCTGCGGTTGCTTTGTGTCTCTTTCTCTCTCCAGCGGGAGGACTGCCGGAGCCGTCTCCAGCTTCGATCACCAGGAAGGAAGGGGGAGGGAAGAAGAAGAGAGGGAAATCCCGATCTCGTTTCTCGTCCCCTCCCTCCCCAGCGCCGGGAGAGCGCTGGCACAAACGCTCAACGCGATCCAAGCCCCGCGCGCGCCCCCCTCCCCTCCGCTCCGCTCCGCTCTCCTGCCCCCCCCCCACCGCTTCCCCTCCAGCCGGCTTGGTGCAAGGCGCGCACGCGCCCCACCCACCGGGGGCTGCGGCTTCAAATCCACCCAACCCACACAGGACAGACTCAGCGCCTCCTTTTGCCTCGGGCAATTACCTGTCTGGATGCTCCGCCCCATGCCTTGATTGACGGCCTCCATCACGTGGCAGCGGAGGGGAGGGGGCGGGAAAAAACTGGGACGGCTGGGCGGGCGCTCATCGCACCTGGAGTTGGAGGGGGAGGAGGGAAAAAACCAAAAAAAAAAAAAAAAACCAAAAAAAAAAAAAAAAGGAAGAAAACCACCAACCGGACGGGGATGCGCTCGGCTGGGGCCACCGCCGCCAGCTTCGTCTCTCTTGCTGTCGCCTCCGCCGCCACACCAGGCCGTGTCCACTTCTGTTTCCCGGTGGTGGGGCCATGGTTGCTGCTGCCCCTGCAGCTGCAGCGGCCATGAGGAAGAGCTTCCTGGTGCCCGAGATCAAGCCTTTGGATCAGTATGATTTCCCTCGGGCAAGGAGCGCTGCCAGCTTGGCCTGGGTGCTCGCCAAAGCCTACGACGGTGCAGGTACGGCCGGTGGCATGCGGGGGGGGGGGCGGGGGGGGGGGCCCTCGAATGCTATTGGCCGATATCCTCTATTTTCGTCTTCATGAGAGAAGGTGGTGAGGGAAAAGGGGATTTACCTCCCCCGGGACGCTATTGTGACTCGATTTTTCTCTCCCTCTTTCTCTCTGGCAGCTTATGGACCCCGGCTTTTTATTTTTTTATTTTATTTTATTTTTTTATTTTATTTTTTCATTTGAACCGCGTTTTTTTTCTCCCTCTGCTTGGCGGTGGTTGGGAGAACGAATATGTCAGCCTCGCCCTCGTCTTCTCCCGGCTTCAGGGATGCCCCCACCTGGTCGCATCTGTCGAGGGGTGCGGTGGCACTTGGCTTTGGCCAATCTTCCTTCCACATACCCCCCCCCTTTTTTTTTTTCTTTTTCTTTTTTGGCGCTAACAATGAGCTCAGCTCCTTGTGCCTTCTCCACCAGATAGGGGTCCGGGTGGGGCTGGCAGAGCCCGCTTTTGGGGTCGTCTTACGCCTCGTCGGATGACTTTCCGATCTTTTCTTCTCGCCAAACAGGTGTTTTGCTTTTCCCAGATTGAGGGAGGAGAGGTCTGGGAGATGGGTAGTGAGGGGGACATGGGGACATTGGGTGTGTGTGTGGGGGGGCATTTTGCCATGTCTACCGCAGCTCCTGTCCTATGCTGCTCTATGTCAATATTATCACCTCCCTCTTCTCAGTCGCTCCACTGCCTTATACTGTGTAGCTTTGTGTTGGCTTTTGTTACAGCCTAATCTTCTGCAGGACTAGCAGGCTGCTAGGTGAGATCAAAGGCTTAGCAACACTCGCTTGGCTGAGCACCCCGAGGACCACGTTCCCCAAGCCTGATGGTAACATGGCTGCCCCACCCTTGTTGGTGGCACCGACAGATCCTTCAACAGGAAGGCAATGTTGGTGTTTACCTTTGTTCGGCAATAGAAAATTCTCTGGGGAAAAGGATGCTACCAGCTTCAGCTATATTGTTTCAGCCCCCTCCCTCCCCAGTTCATTAGCTTTTATGAGTGAAAAAGACAGAATGAAGGCTTGATCCTTTGCTAGTGCCTTGGCTGGGTGTGTAAACAAGTGCAATGGAAAGGCCACTGCCTCTTAGCATGGTCTTCTTCGGTCCTCTGGCAGTGCCAGGCAGCAGACTTTGCACCCAGGCAACCCCCTGGGCTCGAGCTGCAGTTCCCTTTGTCTCTGCTGGGCCTGGAATTAATGTTCTGTGAGGATTTGCAAATTGGCCGCGCACAATGATGGGAAAAGGAGGAGCAGAAAAACCCTAGTGGGATTAACAGCCTTGCTGTTCCTCCAGGAAAGTGGGTGTCATCGGCACTTCTCTCCAGTTCTTGATAACCTAGATTTTGCTTCCCTCTTGTGATGTCATCCTTTCATTCTCTTGATTGCTCCCCCACCCCCGAAAAATCCACCACCCCAAAGAGGTGAGGCCATGCACATTGGATTCCAACCCATCAATCTCTCCCGAAGACCCATTTCATAGCTCTACAGTGCGATTGCAGATAGTCATAATGGGCTCATTTGACTGTTGCAGATAGTCATAATGGGCTCATATATGGCGTGTGAAGGACTGTTTAATTTTGAAGATTGTCAAACTTATGTATAAAAAAATATGAGATGCTTCCTGTCCCCAGTGAATCTCCCATCAGGATATTAGCAGTGGATAGACCTTTCTCTCGACAGTCTTTGTATATGTATTTGTGTTTGTGTGTATGTGAATGAGGGGCATTCCTCTGAGGCTGTTGACCTAGAAATAGCATAATAGGATTTGAGTCCTGCTGAGATTCAGGCCAGCCTGGGAGCAGGAAAATGGCTTGTGAGTCAATTAATAATTTTTCTCCTCTTGGTCCAGGGCTTTTGTGCCCAGAAGCTGTTCTCTCCTGGAACCATGACCTCCTCTGAGTGAGATACATCAACTATTCCATGGAGCAGGAGAAGAAAAGAGTAGAATAATTGGAATACTTTTTGAAATTCCACGTCTGTGTGCCCCTGAATATCCTCACAAGGGTGGAATTGGGAGACTAGTTTTCATCTTTGGAATTTATGTGTATGTATATATATATATATATATATATATATATCTGGTCAAACCCAAGTGAAACAGGTTCCCCTTGTCCCTACCTGTGTCATCTTGATGACACACCAACAGCACACTGTGATGGAAGTGAGACTTGTCATTTGCCTTGGACTGAGGCCAGAATAATCAGGCTTGCTAAGCCAATGCTGGGTTCAGAGTTCAGTGGAAAGTAGAGAATGTGTTTCCTGGGGTTGGCAGAGACTTAAAGCACTATCCAGTCTAGGAGTCAAATCCTTCAGGGTGCAACTGCTCCTTGTCCTATAACCCCAAAATAAACATGGCACAGTTACCAGCTGTTCCAGAAATTGGCTGCTGGTGAGAGTTATCAATAGTTCAAAGCAAGTTATTTGAGGGATTCACACTAGTGAAGGTGCAGTAAAACAAAACAAAATTTAACATCCTTTTTAAACATGAGTATTAGCAAGTGATTTCATCAGATACCTTGTAGTCTAACCTAATGCATGTTATATCAGAAATATTTTTTGTCTGCACTTTTTCGCATCTATATGTAAAAGTAATCTGGAATTATTTATATTGATTATTCAAGAAAAGGGCCCAGATTCTCCTCAGGAATGTCTCCATTTCTGGCACAATCTGTGGATACAAATCTAATCATTCCTATGGGTTAGACCTTCTTGATTTACCCATACTGTAACTGATACTTTCCTATAAACTAGCTATCCCCTGACAGGTTTTCTGGCTGAAATGAGAAAGTTGGCTATGATTATATAAATGAAGGTAGCCTGCTGAGATTAATTTATTGGACAAATTTCGGCCCTTGTATGTTTGATCACAACTTGGAACTTTCCATACCTTAGAAGAATTTTGGCAAAGGAATGGGCAGAGATGGGAGAAGACATGAGTGAAAGTGACTGGATCAAAAATAAGCAGCAGAAATTGACCCAAAATTTCAATTGTTTGTTTGGCTGACTAATTGGATGGGATTGAATTTTGCAACTCTTGTTACCACAATTTTGATAATGTCATGCTCTGAATAAACAGACTGAACTGTAGCAGTTTAATCCAGTCCTATATGAAAAATGTATTCTTCACTGGACTAGCTATTTCTTGATAATATGGGAATATAAAATGCTATTATAATTTACTGACTTGAGAAATGGAATGCAAAGAGAAAAATTAACTCCACCTAGTTTTTATCCAGTCCATCTCCAAACTATCAAGTAGTTTTGTAGTTGAGCAAATTTGCCTTATTTAAAGTCTATGCTTGCAAATGAGATGTGCAGAGAGCCTAATATGAAGCTGGTGAGAAAAGAACAGAAAGACAATTGGTCTGTATATAAACGTGTATTTGATTATCCATTTCAACCAATGTTAAATTAACTAGACCTCTCCTTGCTCCTTGCTCTCTGTTGTGGAATCCTGTTTAAAGTAACATCACACTGCTGACTCATTACACTGATGTAAAAAAATTGTTCAGGTATTTATTAGTATACTCAGTTTTTTAAAAAATGTAAAGAAATGTGAGAACAGATCTATGTGCCTTAATTGTATGTGATAACTATATGCCTTGGGCTGCAATATAGATTCTCATCAGCATCAAAAGGCACATGGAGATGGTCTAGACCAGGGGTGTCAAACTCGATTTCATTGAGGGCTGCATCAGGGTTGTGTTTGACCTTGGAGGTGTGGCCAGGGGGTGTGGCCAGCTTGACATCACTTGTGTTGGGGGCACCTGTGGTGGCCCAAGCACTCTGCCAGCGAAAACAGAGCTCCGTTTTTGCTGAAGGGGCCCAACAGGCCAGTCCTTCACTATTCCCAGGGCAGCCCCACAGGCCAGATCTAAGCACCCCATGGGCTGGATTCAGCCTGCAGGCCTTGAGTTTGACACCCCTGGTCTAAAATAAAATGTTGTCCTCTAAATATGCTGGGATCACAATCCCCAAATTTCTGAGGTCAGAATCACTTGCCATGCAAATTTTTATGATACCAGTTCCCAGATTTTAAGTAACAATTTAGTCTTCATTGCTCACAATTTACATGTTATATTTTACTTTATGAAACCCTTAAAATGTTCACTGGAATTCCTGAGAAGTTTTCAGTGAAATCTGCTTGCTAAATAGTACCGGATATACTCGCATATAAGCTGATCTCGCATATAAGCCGACTCTTAAAAAACTGCCCCAAAATGAGGAATTTTACAAAAACTCGCATATAAGCCGACCCCCAAATACCATGGTTTGTTGTTTGGGCTAATAACAAAAGAGTATTAATATGCAATGCACTGATGAAGGTTCATTATCAAAGCATTTGTGTAGGAAACAATATTAAGTTAATTACCCATTATGTAAAGCATCTGATGTTATATAATGGTAATATATGCACTTATCGTAGCAAAAGCTTGCAGAAGAGCATAAATGAGTATAAAAGCCATTATTGTTGTGTTTTACTTTTATTTATTTTCACAAATTAAACAGTGTCTCAGAATCCTTCAAATTCATCCTCACCATCACCCTCGTCCTCAGATTCCCCAAAGAGATGTTTCCAGTCCTCCAATGTATATTTGACATTATCTTCATCCCACATTTGTTCATCTTGATTTTCATTTTCATTTTCTGCCACTTCATCACTGTCTTCATTTTCAGTTTCATTGCTATCCTCCTGCCATACAACATCATCTTCAGTGCCATCTAATTTGTTGCTAATGCAACATTTTAAAAAGGATTTCTGTACCATTTCTTGTAAAATCATATCCCATGCAGTCTTCACCCAAGACACAACTGTGGGCAAAGGAGGGCGTTTGAAGTTTCCTTTGGCAGTTAGTTCAGCCTTGCCATCTGCCATCCACTGTGTCCACAGGTTTCACATGTGTGTCTTGAAGGGTCTGTTCAGGCTGACATCTAGGGGTTGTAGCATTCCAGTCAACCCTCCTGGTATGACTGCCTGAACGGTGTTTGACTCCTTTAGACTCCCTTTTACCTTTTCGGTTAGGTGAGCTCTGAATTGGTCCCAGACTAGCATGGAGTGTTTCTTGAGAAGACCTCCATTTCTGCGCACCCACACTTGATTTATCCATTTGATTACGCCTTCTTCATCCATCCATCCTTTGGGATGCTGATGGATGACCACACCACTGGGAAATTTGTCCTTTGGAGGGGTTTTTCGTAATATTTATTCAATCTTGAAAAATGATGTTAATTCTGTTTTCTTCTTCATGCTTAGAGGTTTTGTTAGTAAATGTTTTGAGTATTTCAATCGTAAAAACTAAACTAATTTTCTGAAGTCTGTGTCTTTTTTTGTTAAATATAGTAACTGCTGCCTTTTTCTTGTCTGCTGTATATTTTAAAGATTCCTCCAAAAAGACTGTTAGTGGCTTTGTTTGTTCCTTCATTCTCTTAACATCTGGGAGTGTAGTTGGTTAGGAGCTAGGTTCTTTTAACAATATGCCCACCTTTCATACATGGCTGTTTAATCAATTTATTGGACATCTGAGGTTTATTATGAGGAAACTACTGAGAAATATCCATACTGAAAAGCTATTGCTCTTATTCCCTTTCGACACTATATGGCTCCCTTTGCTGAATATTCTCATTGAATCAAGTTCTTGATCAATCTTTTGTTGAATTTGCCTTTTATGTCAAGACTGGTCATTATACATTGAATTCTCAGGAAAGTGCTTGCCATGGTAGCTTGATTGAACACTTGTCTTGTCTCTTCTTGGTATTTTTCCAAACTCTTCCTGGTCTTTTTAACTAGACCATGGATGCTTGGAGCTTATATCCTCCATTATTATTATTTTTCTCTTAATTATATTCTCAGGTAGGATCCCATGAGACATTGCTAGAGTCATTGAACCTCTCCTACCAAAGTTGATCATTGTTTTCTATCAGTTGGGATATCAGGTCTCTTTTAGACTATAGGGATGCATATCACCCCTTAATTATTATAATAGCGACTGCATGGCTGATGTAGTAATGATTTCTGCAGCAGTTTTGAGAAGGCTGCTGACTTGCACTGTGATTTGGAGGTCTTTGGGGAGATGCATTTGTCATCATGGCTTCAGAAGCTGAAGAATATTTTATTAGTTACTTGGCTTAAAATTGAGATTGTGGGTGCACACACATATATATCTTGGCATATATATCTTTTCACAAAGTAAGAGGTTACAGCTTTCTGATTGTGGAACCTGCCTTTAGGTTCATTCTGCCTCACAGGCTTTCCTTTCTTATTGCTTCTTGCTGACTTAACTGTATATTGGACTTGAATGGCTGAATTTTCTTTGTAAGCACTTTCTCTTTGGTCTGCAGACTGGAAAGTTCAGAGGTGTTTGATAACGGAAAAAAAGGCCCTGATCTGTTTTTAGCTAGCAATAAAGGTATTGCAGGTAGAAAAATATCTGAGTCTTGCTATGTCTTACCAGCCAAAGTGGGAAAGGAAGATTAATCTGAAACTCTTTTCCTCGATTGTGTTTCCACTCCAGAAACTGACAATTCAGCCTCTGATTATTTATAATCTTTCTTTGGCAAAGTAGATTAAGTTTGTTTTTTTCATAGTGACTGAAAGATTTGAGTTTTCTTTCAAAAAAGTAGTCCACAGCACTTTTGTGTCAAGTTGCTTTGTGTGGAACTGGCAGTAGGCCTTATAATGTTTTTGCAGTATGATAACCATCACAGTAATATTACCATGAATAAAGGAAACCTTGGAACAGAATAGAAAACACTCTTTGATACCAATTAAAGTAGAAAACTATTACTGTAAAATGAAACGAGGGCTTCTAAGCTTGTATACAAATTTCAAATTCAAGTTCTGACTTTACAGGAGTTGTTAGCTTTAGAAAAGTGTTTCAAATAGCTGCATGATAGCTCCGTGCTTATAATGATAATTATTGGGATACATAAATAGGAGGATGCTGTTGCCCTCATATCCTGCTTCCAGGCATATGGTTATTTATTGTCTAGAAATAAAGTTCTGCATAGACCTTCAATCTCATTCGGCAAAACTCTGCCTTATGAAACAGAGTATGTATGACCAACCAGATCTCTGCAGCGTGGATATTGTCTTACACCTGGCACATCTCTGAGGTCCATTAAATTTGTCTTTATAGACTTCTGCTTGCTTCCCATCCTTGACTGTAGCCCTAAATGGTGACCTTTGCATTCCAAGGGGGAGGAGTAGGTAACTGTGGCTAAGTTGCTTGTTTTTCTCTGTAATCTGGCTGCTTTGCTAAAATTCCCACTTGGGATTTTACAAAACAGCTTCCTGGTTTGAATTAAATTCCTGTGCTTTGGGCATATAGTTCAATGTATTTTTGGCACAGTTTAGGATATTTGGTCTCATCTTTCTGTCTTTCGGCAGGCCTGGGATCTTAGTATAAAAACTGTCTATGAAACTCACTTTCTGGTCTCAGTAGGAAAAACTCTGATTGTCAGATGCCTTGGGGGCAAAGGCTGTTTGCTATTTTAAATAGTGTAGCTTCTTCCTGTTCTTCTGTGCCATTGACCATCTGTCCTTGTATGCCTAGTACAGTTCTTCCCTCCCTGATTCACCCATAGCCCTGCAAACTGTCAGAATTCCTGGTCAGTGGGCTGGTTGTGGAGTCTGGGAGGTGTAGTCCAAAAAATCTGGAAAACAGCCAAATGGGGGGAAGTTATAGTCTAACACATCTGGAAAGCATCTAAATAGGGTTGGCTGGGTTTTTTAAAACTTCTGTTAGGGACTTTGGTTTCAATAACCAAGAATTTTTTTTTCTTGTAATTAAATTGTTCTGATCATATTTACAAGGACAGTGGGGTTTGACTGTAAAAATGAATACTTGAATTACCACCAGGGTGTGCTTGATATACATTTTTGAGTATTTTCTCATACTAAAAAACAGCAACGTCTTCCACCCTCTCCAAATATTCCGATAACAAGTTCCAGGCAACATCCTCACTTATTCTGCTGTAGCTTAGTTTTTTACTTGCAGGCATGTCTGTGTCTGTGCGTACATATATGTATAGAAGTACATGTAGATATCATATGTATGTAATAGCTGGAGTTATTTCCTCCTGAAGATAGTAGTTGAATGAAAGGTCATAAGTGAAACTTAGATAAGGTAGAACACCCTTTGCTGCATGCAATGAATTTTTGCAACCCAATCTAGTAGCCTTATCCAAGCTTTAGGGAAGGAAAGGACAGACCAAAGTCTACCGGCAGAGTGGCTGTTGAAGTTGTAGAAGCCCCTTGTGCATGTTTCTGCTTACTAGCAGGCTACATCACTGGTTTTCTGCCATTAATGGCTGTGATGAGAAACTAGCCATCTCCAGAAGGAATTTTCTCATTTCTCTGAGTGATCCTGCCCAAGATTGATGGTTTTCTGTTGCCAGTGGCAACCTCAGGGCTGAAAAGGTTTCCCATCTCCTGCTGTTGCAGTGAAATTGTATGTGTTTGGAGGGGAGGAACATTTAACTCTTTGCCCTTGCTGTATTCATATTAGAACAAAGTCCTTTACCCCCCACCCCTTGCCAGGGTCCCATCAGCTATGCAGGTCTACATCTCATGATGAAAGTCATATTTAGTGGCACCCGAGTGCTTGAATCATGACCAAATGGCCATAGAGGTGCTACATGGCTGGAACTTGGAGGGTTCATCATATGTCCATTTTTTCAGTGCTGCTATAACTTTTGAGTTTTGTTGAGCAAATGGACATAAGCTGAGGACTGCTTGTACTGAAGAGATCAACGTAAAGTAGAAAATTTGTTTTATGCCTTCTATTTGGACGTCTGCAAAGTCAGGACTTACAGCCATGAGTTGTTAAGCAAGCCATAGTGGGCTTGGCTCTCACAGTAAAACAAAATGGTTGGATTTATAATCAGCTGGGCAAAAAGAAAACTGACCAGTGTTTTTTCTGTGAACCAGGCCATTGGGCATGCCTACCATGCTGTGATATACTTGGCATTATGACTAATCTTCCACTGGTTCACTGTCAGGGCAAAGGTAATTCTAAGAAACATTTGCTTTGGAACTTAGCCATTTAAAAATGGTCTTAATTCCCAATCTTTACTGTTTGTGCCACACCTTCTGAATCAGCTAAGTGGCCAATTGCAAAATTGTCACTTTATGGCAATCTGGGATCCATCTTGAATGATAATGGGTTGTACAGAAACCGAAACCTACTCAATAAATTGGATACCTGCTCTATCAATGGCAGCTGTACTTCAAGACCCAGGATGTGAATCACATTAGGACTTCCTGGCTTGAAGGAAATGGGTGTCCTTGTGTTAGGGCAACAATCGAGTAGGGCTTGGTTTATGAGTTTAAGACTTTGGCAGCAGTATCCTAAAAGCTTTCTTGTTGGCTAAATAAATAGCCTTTATTGCTGAAAGGTTTGTGAATTTCAGATGCAGAAAGGATAATAGTTTACTTAAAGTGAGAAATCTACTTGGTCAGATTTATGCTTCACAAGTTTTTCACAAAACTTGTGCTGGGAAATGATTGATTCATAAGGAGAAAAAGTAGGTGTGTAATCAATTATCTGTAAATTTAAATGTTGCCCTATGGGGACAATAAGCTGTGGGTCCATTTTGCTCTGTGGCCTCTCTCATGCTGTATCAAAGCATTACTGCCTTTACTTATATATTTTGATGTTAGATTCCCTTCTAAACTGAAGCTCGGCTCAAGAAAATATAGGAACAATATAGGAACTGTTGATTAACTGAAGTATATCTCACAGGGAATTTATGCCTTCTCCCCCAAGCTAGCTCTTCCTAAGATTGGATGCCCCACAGCCTTGGAGGGGGTGCAGTGGGCTCCTAGTTAGGGTAAGTCTGCTCTATCAGCAAGAAGGAGCTGGGCTTTTAGCCAAGTTTGCAGTAGTGGCTGTGATCAGGTGATGCTGAATCAGCTGGTGAAGCTGTTCCACCTGTTCTCCTTCCCTGCTTTCTTAACTCAGGGACATCCAGCCAGCTTTACTGGCAGGAGCTGACACGTAGATCCTGATCCTGAGTCTCGTGGCCTCTTGAGGAAGTAGCCAATAGAGCATGTGAATGTCAGCTCTAGCAGTTTTTCCCCTCCACAGAGTAATAAATTATGATTTGCTTTCTTATACTCAGTCAAGAGTATCAGAGGCTCTGAGGAATGAAATTTCACTATTCCCAAAAGAAGAAAAAGTATCCATGAGCCTGCTTTCTGATCTACTTTCTGGGTTTTTTTTTTGCAAACCACTCCTTTTGCAAACTAAACAGGTGAAACTAAGGGTGAAATTTGAAGTTCTGACTTTCTTCACTTGTTCTTAGAAATTGGATACAGTATTCCTAAATACTTTTATTTCATTGTAGCTATAAGCTCTGTAACTTTCTTCATCTAGAGTGGCTACATGGACCGTTGCTAATAATCTTACCAGGTATATAATCAGATATTGCAGGTGATACTACAACAGTGGTTGTTTCTAACTATATTATTTGATGGGATGTGTTTGTGTGTCAACCTCACATTTGTGTGAGACAGGTGTTTTGAAGCTCAGTTTTTTCCTCATCCCATTTAATATTGATCATATAGTCCTAAGAATAGATTGCCGAAGTAATTATCTGCCCATTCTCTTCTTTGCTGCTCTATTTCTGCTCTATTTTCTTCTTGTTATATGGGAATAATTTTAAATAAGAATGATAAGCTGTTGCAGATAAAGCTTCTGCAAGGAAGATGAAGACAGGGAAAATTCCAGCTCCAAATCTCAGATGTTGCCAAGTCACCTGTATCGAGAAATGTTGGGCTAGCATTCACACATGTATCTTTGTGCTAGATGCCTTGTTGTGCCTGAACAAATGGACATTGATCTTTTCCTTGCTGTATCCATCCCATAAAATATATTGATTGATGATTTCTTGGTTATTAGTCTAGGAACAGGAATGATTTATTCTTTTCCCTGATACTCAGAAAACTGCCAGGTTCATTCCTCTTAATAAGAGAGTTGGGAAAAGCAGTACTTTTCCTTCTATGTTGCTGTTGATCTCTTTATGGTTTTATAATGGAGAAAGAAGTTTTGTGATGTGAGGCAGGTTCTTCTTATAAGTGGGTAGGAGCCCAACCCTTGTCTTTCTCTATCAAGATCTGATGTACTCCTGGACATAGTAAAGGCAGGGGTATCAAACTAAATTTCATTGAAGACCACATCAGGGTTGTGTTTGACCTTGGGTTGCTGCGTGGGTGTGGCCAGCTCGACGTCACTCCTGTTGAGGATGCCTGTGGTTCAACCGCTCTGCCAGAGAAAATGGAGAAGCCCCCTCCCAAGCTCTAGGTTTGCTGGCAGAGGCACCGTGGGCCAATCCTTTGCTGTTTCCAGGGCAGTCCCACGGGCAAATCTAAACATCCTACAGGCCGAATATGGCCCACAGGTCTTTGACACCCCTGATAAAGGAATAAAAGTATGCCAGGAATGGAATCTTAACTATATATCACTGTGCTGGTACTGGTCTAAGACCACAATAAACTGAAATTGGATTAAAAAATAACCCTCACTTTAAGAATATTGAAAGTGAGCCTAAAAGTAGATTTCAAAAATGCACATTGTACAGTACACATACATTTGAAAAGTACTGCTATTCACTTATGGTCTTATTTGCAAGCTGAGTGTGCTAGGTGTATCACGGAGCAAAATTGCAGCTTCCTGTCCAACTCCCATTCACCCCAGGCTCAGAAGAGCAAAGAAACCAACCTCCATTATAAAAAAAATCTTACTGGGCTTTACAGCTGGAAGACTACACAGTTTCTTCTTCTTCATTCACAGTTAGGCCAGAAAAAGCCTTCTGCACAACTATCTTGTTCTAACTATCTGTAATCCAGGAGACAAATCAATGGAGACAGTGGAAGATAAAAGGCACTGAAAGGCCTGGAGAACAATATACCTCACAGCTCTTCCTCTTCTCTGATGCTGGTTACTTGTCATTGTATATGAAGCCTAAACTCCAGTGAAGGGTGCAGTTATTTCCCTCCTTTATTCATATAGCAAGCTTCCCTTTGATCTCTTAACAGATGTATCATTCTCTATCATCCTAACCAGGGGAAAGATGGAGATTGCAACCCAAGATATCTGGAGGCCCTCAGAAAGGAGAGAAAAAAAATAGTTATGTGGAAGGAAGTGAGATGGAGGGCTGATAATCTGCCCTGGCAACCTGTTGTGTTTCGGAAGGATTTGAACCTGTATGCTGTGCCCAGATCCAGGGTTCTCATCTCTGATTGCAGCTCACTGAACTGGGGGCCAAATCAGGGGCCAAAGCTAATGGAGCTTTCAAGGCAACTAGACATGGGCACCACATTTATAGGGAGATACCTTCAGTGTGACCGCTTGCTTCTTCTCTCTTGCAGAACACATCCCTGCTGAACTGCGTGAGCCCTTTTATACAGACCAATATGAACAGGAGCATATGAAGCCTCCTCTCATCCGCCTGCTGCTATCTTCTGATGTCTACTGCCGTGCCTGGTGCCAGGCCTTGCCTTCAGGCCCTGACGGCACCCTTCCTCCAAAGGATAATGCTGCCTTGCTGCAACTTTTGGCCCACCGAGGCTTGGTGCCCACCTTTCAAGACAAGCCTGTTAAGGAAGCTGATCTGCATCACAAACCAATCAAGCTGGTAAGTCTGGAGGGAAGGAGGGTGGCTCTGCTCCCAGAAGCAACTTTGATCTGGTACTGCAGGATAGGAGACTGCCTTTCCTTTCAATTGTGCAGTGGGGATGAATGAATGAGTGGTTCTCCAAATCTTTAGCTGGAGCAGGTAGTAGAGATCTGAAATGTGGTAGTACCAATGAAGGATTCCTTGAAGGGTTAATTCTACTAATTTACTCAAATCTCTTGGGTTGTCTAGGGACAGGAGCTCGGAAATCTGGATTAGTGTGCTTTTATTTTGCTTAGTTCTATCTCACCTCTCTCAACCACTACATTATCATAAAGAAGCTACACTTTTTAAAAATTAAATAAGTATTTTAGATTTGGAATAGGGTTGGCCTGTGCAGGTGGGACATAACACCTAGATGCTTAAGCCTCATCTGTGTTATTGATGAGAATGCCTCCCAAAGGGAGCTTCTGCCAAAGGAGCCCATGCATGCAGTGGATCTTGGAGCAGATGGTTTTGTAAAAGGACCCCTCCCAAAGGCATTCTGGTAAATATCCTGCAGATGTGTAGAACTACAACTCCCATCAGTTGCAGCCAGTAACTGGAAGCTTGAGTAAAGGATGGAGAAGAAAGGTTTTAAATTAAGTGTTCCTCCTCCTATAGGTACGAAACCTCCCATGGCAACCTAGATGAGGGTCTTGGTAAAGTCCCTAAGGATGTCAGTCTGGACCCCTCCCCGCTCCCCCCACTGCTGAATATCAGGAGTGTCCATGTTGTGCCTCAGCTTCAGGGTGGGGCCTTTGCATGCTAAGATCTCAGCCACCCTGTGGGAACCCCTTCTCTCCTCTTTTCCGTGGGAAACAGAAGGTGTGGCTAGAGCTACCCCAGAAATAATTTTTCTGCCAGGGCTTAAAGTACTTGTTAGGGTTGAGAATCTTGCTCCAGCTTCCTGCATCCATCATATTTCAAAGTCTGATATATGTAAGAGCTAAGATGGATGGCTGGAGTTGACAGATATATACATCCACATATAGGAAAGATAAATCAAACACTTCTGTTTAATAAAAAATATATATATGACAATTCAGATTATGTTTAATGTGGGCAACATTCTGCTAATTCCCATAATGGCTAGAATATGTAGAGAAAAATACAAGAGGGAATAAATGTCTTTTTTTCCTTTATTGCTGCCCAAATCAGGAGTGAAGGAAAAGTGACTCTATTTCCTTTCTATCTTTATAAGACTGGTGGGAATTATCTCTCCTCTTCCCTTTCTATTTTAGTGCTATGTGTGGACATAAGTCCCCTAGGTGCTTTTCCAAAAGGCAGCTGGATTTTCCTGGGTTTTTTTTTTTCTTTGAAAACATCTCACATCTCATCCAAGAAGCTTCTTCAGTTCTTTGTCTTTTAGAAAAGCACCTTTGGGTGTGACCTATAATCTCCATATATGTGTGGACAGAAGATTTTTTTAACAAAATGAAACAGAATAGATACGTTGAAGACAACAACAGTAGAAGGCATCTATAAAAGTTACAAAATGTGCAGGACTTGATTCTGCAAAAGCTGGAAGCATTGTAGATTACTAAAATTCTCTTCTTCGACCTGATCATTGATGACAAAGTACCACCAAAAGAGTAACTTCTCTCAAGTTTTCTGGTCAATGCCAGGATTGCACCCTGATAAACTTGCTAACATCTATGAGAATGGGGATATCTGTTCACCACCTCCATGTGCCAACAATTGTAATTCTTCTGACTGGTGTCCCGTATATGGAAGAGATAAGGAGCATCCCATTTGTTGAGATCCTATCAGCAGGTGTCCAGTAGGATTGGTTAGCCCTGAGTTGATCTCACAGATTGATAATTGATTTTGCTTTGGGATTTCAAGACTGGAAACAGGGATGGGAGCTGCAATTAACTGCTTAGGGGATGCCCTTCTTTTGCTTATCTGTTGTGAGATTTGCTAGCAGTGGATGAAGTTTGAATAAATTATCGGGTGAGTCTTAATTCTGATGAGATTTTGGGAAAGCTCTCTCTCTCCAATGCTTTGCTTTGGATTTGATTCGGAATAAATGCTGTGGAAAACAAAAGCAAGTTACTCATTAATGTAGCTGTGTCTTTTTTTTTCCAGAATTATGAGGCTTGTGTGCCCTGCAATTCTGGAATCATCTTCAAAGATGGGATGACAAAGCTGTGAATCAGCAACTCTTTGAAGGGAATCACATTGGGTCATTGCCAGAAAAAATGTGTCACAAAAGATGTCACTTTTGAGTTGACAATGGCCATTATTCTACTCCCTTGGCCTGCGTGACATATTTTTTATGTATTTATCCTGTTTTATCATGTAGTCAGGCCTGTAGAGCTTGGCTTGGTCTAGGTTTTGTACCTTTTCCTTGGGGGGTGGGGGAGTCAAAGAAGTTAACTAGGGAGCAGCCTTTTACAATGTATATTATCTTGCATCCAATCTCTTAAAGTTTGTTTAAAAACAGCTTTGCCATGAAGAAAAAGAGAACTTGATTTCAGGTTTTCCTTCAGGCTTAAGGTGCTTCTTATCTGCTTTCTTCCTCCTTCCAATTAACTCTCTCCCAGGGTTTATTAATTACCTGGTAAATTTATTTATTTTTGCTGCTGAAGTGCTTTCTGCTGTAGTGTTTAAGGAAAGTCTGAATGTGGTATAAATGTACTTAGCAATTCAAATGTAACTCTTTCCTTATTTTTGCTTATTGAAGAGGAATCAGCTGTAACTTCAGGGCCAAATAATTTTGCAACAGTCCTCAAAGCAATATCAGGAGTTGTTTTTGAACTGTAATTTTTATTGTGATACAAGAGAGATGCTATGAAATTGATTTTTTTCTTCTTGTCTTACCTACTTTGTTCTGGCTCTACTCCCATTTTAGTTGTCATTAGCATACAACTCAAAGTTCAAGTGCCTTTTTTTCTGCTCAAAAAATATTACAGAGTTCTGGCTTCTGAGATCTAGTTGCTGCCAGGCATCCACTGAATCCACATGCTCTAGTGGATTAAAATATAAAACCCAAATGCCTTTCTAATCCAACCAGAGGCCCCTGAAATCTATAAGCTGGGCAGGAATGAATAATATTCTCTGCTTATTTTCTGAGGAACCAGTAGCCCATTGCACATGGCCTCCAATACTGGAGGTAATGTATAGCTCTTATGAATAATAATCATGAATTGCCCCATTTTTCATTAATTTATCAAATCTCAAACCTTCCAAGTTTGAGTCCTCAGCTTGTGTAAGTGAAAAGTGTCATCATAAGCAGGAGGCAGTTAGACCGATCCAGTCTTTGACTCTCAATCTTCTCTTGCATATGCTTATATATGAGAGTTCCCACTATATAAATTGTTTCTGCTAAAAAGCCCTGGGCAGAAGAAACTAGTTCTGTTCTACAAGAAGTGGGTTTAATCAGTAGGCAAGGAATGTTCTGCACTCAAACAGCTCACTTCCAAGACTTAGCATCCAACTGGATGTATTGTTGGCCTTTAGTCAACAGAGATCTTCCTTGGTGCCATCCTCTTACTCCTAGTGAACCTGTCTCGATAGGATTATATTGCTTAAATTCCCAGGTTCACTGACTGGGGCTGTGTCTGAAACAGAGATAATAGTGAAGAAATATGTACAGGATTTCATTGTCTAGATCTACGATCCTCAGAGAGAAGAATAGTATATATATTGTTTTGAGAAAATATTTACACAATGCTCATCTGGCTGGTTTCACATATGTAAAATTTAACCTATAAATGAGAAACACATCATCTGCCTTATGATGTCCTTCCTCTTCTTACCCCAGTTCTCTTTTTCCCCCATCAGCCTTTTCTTCCTCACCTTTCCCAACATGACTCTTTTCTTGGCATTTTCTTGCCCCCCCCCCCCAACACAGACACAGATATACACATGTACGCACACACACACACACACAAAAAAAACACTAGTTCAGAGTCCCCCTTGTTAGGGAGAGCTTACTCATTTGAACCTTGGTTTGCATCTAGGACTTGGGTTATGGGATAAAGTCACACCAGCTACAAATATAGATTGACTTCAGCCAGGCTCTTTGAACAAAACTGTCTTGAACAAAATTATTCAAAGATGCACACAATCAGGAGAATAAAATAATAAAATGCTTCCCACTTTTAAGACTACCCTGTTTCCTGTTTTTAGAAAGGTTTTCTTGGAAAATTAGATTTGCAGAGGGAAGAATAAAGCCTAGTCTTTCCCTATATGTAGAAAGCTTTTTTTGGTGAAAAGACTCAAAATGTTTAGTATGAGCAAATAAAGCTTTGTTATCTTATTCTGTTATTACATTAAGCTAATCATGTGAACATGGGGTGAACCAGGACCCTGCTATTTTATTCTTGTTATCATATTGCAACTGTAGAAACTTCTCTCATAAATGCTAGATGTAGGCATTTCTGTAGGTATGAATTTGTTTTCTGCTTCTCTTAAAAGTAAACGCAGTTGAGTCTCTTGCTTTCCTTTTTAAGTCAACATTGAAGGGTGGCTTAGAAATTATGGGAGCTCAGTTCAAATTTTAATTTGAGCATATCTATTTTGCACTTCCTGAACCTCTGAGAATTGGAAATGTAATTGTAGTTGATAATTGTCTCATTATAAATTCCATAATTTTAGTTATTTGGTATAAATTTGGTTAAAAATTATAAATAAATTATAAATTTGGTTATAAATTATTCAGTATAATTTGGTTATTATTTGGTATAAATTGGGTTATTATTTGGTATAAATTTGGTTATTATGTTTTCAGTGAGGCTTTGAAGAGTTGTTATTTCTGGATCAGCAGTTCTTGGATCTGATGTTTTATTGAGCAGTGTTGAGAGATTTTATATTCAAGATTCTGGAGGATTGGCAGATGGCATACCTAATGGTTTTATCCAGGTTTTTTCTTAACAATATTAAAATCTTAAAATGGCCAACCAAGCTATAGGTGGAGGTGGGATTAAGGTGGAAATTAACTTATTCAAATCAAACAGAAAGGATTGGGTTGTTGCCATACTTTTGCCAAGGTTTGGTCCTTTGCAATCTGTCCCTGATGTGTTAGTCATATTTGATGTTCCTAAACTGTTCTAATTATTAAATTTCCAAGCATATTTGTAATTCCTTATCTCAGAGTTAATTTTTATTTATGGAAAATTCTATTCAGATAGTTTTGGGTGACTTGCTTAAACCATTTGACTTTAAGACAAATAATTTGACAAAAAATATTTTTCAAATATATCGGACATACCAGGCAATGGTATGCACTTGACTGCCAGCAAAGATTGGGTTTTCAACCTTTATTGTTGAAAGTACAGTAAGTTGGAAGAATGAGAGAATCTGGTTTTGGATCTGCTGTATGTTGACACTCTTTTGGCTTCATATTTTTATGGTTGTAAGTAGGGTATTTGGAAAAAGAAATAAGGGTCAGAAATGTGAATGTATTGTTGAATTAGAGTCTGAAAATTTAGAATCTATTGAGTAATAAGCATTTGAAGACTATTCCTGCTCCTGATTTACATTCAGTTGAGATATGGAAGATCAATGTGGTAATGGGAGATTAAGCTTGCTTCTATCTACCCCATAATTGGTACTAGTCAGATAGTACAAATGATGGGGTAGATAGTACCAATGATGTGTTATTTCTAGAAGATAGTGCCAGATGTGTGTGTAGGTGACTCCCATTTGTGGGGTACGGATGCCCTTATGAGTAATATAGTTTTTCTGATTACACCTTTCTCTATTTTTTCTTTCTGCTTGACTTGTAGGGGGCACACCTGGCATTAATTGACTCTCTGATGACAGCATTTGCATTGGAAGCCACCAGCTCATTAAGTGTTGCTTTGGGCATTGAGCCAGCAGCCGTCTCCTGGGACCAGAAACTGTTACGCTGGATAGATATGGTATTAAATGTTCATTCACTTACAGTGTCTCTCACTTTTTTATCTGCATGCAAGGAGCTTATGCATAGGGATATCCCATTTTTTGCACACACAAGTCCATATGACAGAGGCCAGATTAAAAAAAAAAAAAGATCTCCCTCCTTCACTCAACTACACACTACTGATGACATGTGAAATACAGTACTGAGTTAAGTGTGGTTGGAATTGTGAAGGTTATAAGACAGGCGTCTCCAACCTTGGCAACTTTAAGACTTGTGGACTTCAACTCCTAGAATTCCTTAATCAGCAAAAGCTGGCTGAGGAATTCTGGGAATTGAAGGCCGCAAGTCTTAAAGTTGTCAAGGTTGGAGACCCCTGCTACAAGAGCAAGGCAAGGTTTAGTGGCAGAAAACTGCACTTCATCTCAAGGGTAGTGGAAAGGGGAAAAAATACAGTTAATCCTCGACTTAAGACCATAATTAAGTCCAACATTTCTGTTAAGTGAAACATTTCTTAAGTGAGTTTTGCCCCATTTTATGACTTTTCTGGCCACAGTTGTGAAGTGAATCACTGCAATTGATAAGTTGGTAACCCAGTTGCCAAGTGAATCTGGCTTCTCCCATTGATTTTGCTTGTCAGAAGGTCAAAAAAGGGGATTACATGACCTTGGGACACAGCAACAGTCATAAATATGAATCCGTTGCCGAGCATCAGAATTTTGACCACATGATCATGGGGATGCTGCAAAGGCCATAGCTAGCTGCAAATGATCGCCAGTCATAATTTTCAGAGCCATCATAAACGAACTGTCATGTCCTCATGAGAAAGATGATGAGGAAAATGTGGATGGACTAAAATTGGCCAAACCCACAAAGGGTTTAGGACCAGAACAAGGAGAAAAGGGGGTGAGGTGGGAAGGAAGCCATATCTGGCCCGTCCTTTGTGTTGCATGCTTGCACATGATTCCTTGTTTGCCTCCCTGCAGATAATTCGCAAGATACAACAGACTGCAGAACAGGAATCCTCTCAGCGTCCAGCTCCTGGAACTGATGGCCAGACTCCAGCATCCTGTAGTGGCCCCAAGGTGTGGGAGCTTTGCTGCTATGGCTGCCCTCCTGAGAGAAACCGGGGAGGGGTGGTGAGAGTGGCATTCAGACTCTGGTTTAACTTGCGGGGGGGCAGCAATAAGGGGCACTGCTGCATTCATCTTCGAAAGAGCTTTCCCCACACTGGCTTTGTTATGTTTACAAGCTGTCCCTTCACCATTGCCTTAGAGCAAGGGTCTCCAACCTTGGCAACTTTAAGACTTGTGGACTTCAACACCCAGAATTCCTCAGCCAACTTTTGCTGGCTGAGGAATTCTGGGAGTTGAAATCCACAAGTCTTAAAGTTGCCAAGGTTGGAGACCCCTGCCTTAGAGGATAGAGTTTGCTTCCTGCCACTGCCATCCTTCTTCTTGGGAGGGGTCTCTCTCTCTCTTTCTCTCTCTCTCCCTCTCTCTCTCTCTCCCTCCCTCCCTCCCTTTCTCTCTCTCTCTCTCTCTCTCCCTGACTTGCCTAGTGGGTGGCCCACTTGACCGCCAGCAAATGCTGATCATTTATTTACTCCCCCCCTCCAAGCTGTTCAGTGGGGAGGGCGGGCTCTGCTGGACTGAACTGTTGAGCAATGGGGAGTAGATGAGGGGCAACCCTGTTTCCATTCCTGGTGGGCTCAGTGCCCCCGTCCCAGCTCTTTGGTTGCCTGTGCTGAATACAGTCCGAGTTGTGGTATGTGACCGAGCTGTCTTTTTCTGCATCTCTCTCCTCTTCTCCCTCTGGCCTCTCTCCTTCCTCTGCTTCAGTGTCCCACCAGGTGGTACTGGAAACTGGTTCCTGTAAGTGGGTGGTTTTATTTATTATCTCCCTGCTGCCTTGGCTCCTGTGCTGCATGCCAGGGGGACCCAGAGCAAAGGATGCTGGGGGGTTTAGGACCCTGGGACAGAGGTCCCTTATCTAGAGCTTCCCTTGGAGAAGATTTTGGGTGACTTGGTCGGTCTGTTTCGACAGGCACCAATCTCCTGAACTGAGACAATGGGGGTAGAGGGGATGCCTGTTTGCCCTACCAGAGTCAGAGAGTTCCCATGGGAGACTCCAGCTGCTGGGATGCTTGTATATCCCAGCATCCTTTGTTCTCTAACCCTCCTCCTTCCATTTGCAATCTGTACCTGCTTTGGTCTCTCTTAGCTCCCTGTGTCCTCCTCTGGGGGCCCTGGAGGACCAGGTTATTCATTGTGTATCATATAGGGTGGATTTCCTATGTGCCTTCATTTTCTGCCTTGATTACACAGCCTTCTTGGGGTTACAGGCATTCGAGTGGGGAGTTTAATGCACTGGTTTCAGAAATCAATGAAAGCCCACTTGTTATTTATAGGGAGGGGTTAAGAGACAGCCAGAGCAGGGCAGTTCATGCTTAGAGCTGCCAGTAGGAACCGCATGCTAGTTACCTGGCATGTCTTTATCCCTTTTCCCCTTTGTGTTGCCTTCTGCCCCCTCACCCTACCCTTTGCTTGCTGTCGTGCTGTACTTGGTGCAGCTAAATAAAGGCTTAGAGCAGTCTTTTTCTCATTTGAAAACTTTTAAGATGTATGGACTTCAATTCCCAGAACTCCCCAGCCAGCAATTCTGGGGGTTGAAATCCACACGTCTTATAAGTTGCTAAGTTTGAAAAACAGTAGGGGATAGTCTTCCTCAAGGTCTGTTGAGATCCAGTGTGTTGGTGTTTAGGAGGTGGGGTAATCCAGAAGGCATAGGGGTTCTGAAGATTCCAAGTGCATGCCGGGAAGCATTCCTCTAGTTCAGGCCTAAGTTAAATATTGGTGGCCCTTCCCCACATCAGGGACTCTCTCCCCCAGCCTTGCAAGGCAGCAACCCTTCCCTTCTTTCTCCCTCCTGGTGGGTGCATTGATCAGGCTCTCTCTTTTCTTTGCTATTGCATCCAGCATGCCATCGCTTTTTGTTTGAAGGAGTCGGGGAATAAGCCTCCTGTGGTAATGTATCCATCGGCGTGCTCACCTGCCCACCCACTTTGCACCACTTTGCATTCCACTTGGGTTGCTGTTCTTGAACTTCTGGCTGTTCCTGCTGCAATGGGTCTGCCCCTTTCCCCCATGCCGCCCCCAACCTGCTTGGGTTTCTCAAGAGCCGAGCTTTCCCTTGTACCCTCCTGCCATTTTTTTCAGCTGCGGCCAAACCAACCCATAGCTTCCTTTATTGGATGCAGATGTTCATGGCAGCATGGCTGTTGGCCTTATGTCCTCATTGGGATTGAAGACTGTAATGATCTTGCATCTCTTTAGGAATTTAGAAACTTGGGGATTTGGGGGGTACATTTTCATTGTCGATGAGGTGCCTTATTACTCAATACATGTATTACTCAATACAATGTATTCTCTCCAGAATTATAAGATACAATCAAATTATAAGAAGATCACCTACAGGTGTATTGTGTTCATTGGTTTAATCTCTGCATACTTTAACTCCCACCCCACACCTGTACTATGACTGCTTTTGTCTTTGGAAGCCAGAGGAGATGTCTCTAGTTTCTCCCCATCTTCTTTCCTGGAGGAGATATCTAGAAAACAGGCTGGAAGAAGGATTTCTTTTCTGAATTCCTTGATTCTGCAGGTTATGGAGAGCAGGAGGTTGTTCTCTAAAGCTTGCTGAGCCTGGCTAATTCTTAGATGCCACCCAGCAGTTCCTGTTGAACCTCCCTCCAGCTCATTTCAGCAGGAATGGAGGTGTCCCATTTGCTTCCTTTTATTTCTCCTCTTTGCTGGCCTGTTCAGTATCTGTGTCTGCCTGTCTGTGTCCTTCCCTCCCTCCTTCCTTCCTTCCTTCCCCTCCTTGCCATGTGCACTCTTGATGTGTGGCCTGCCCTGCTCTGTGTGTGTCTCTGCTGGGAGTGCTGCCTTTGTTGTCTTGTGTGCTGTGTCCTGGGGTTGAGGACAAGCATATACAGAATGGTAAAGGATAGTTTATAATTTTCTAAGCGGGTGGTGTTGATGGAGGAACTGACAACTGGATCTTCTGCCTTTCCCTTATCTCCAAAGCCGATCTTTCCAATTGGACTTTGTGGAGTTACAGCCCACCCTGACCCTCAGCCTAGAGTCACTCTGATGGTTAGCCATGCTACCTGGGAATTTGGGGAGTTTTAGTGTTACGCAGATGTAGGGCATCTGCTTGCAAAAGGCTCTAGCCTGGGATCTAGCCTCCCTTGGACTAAATAGTGGGAAAGGATTCTTGTTCTCTAGGACCATTCAGAAGTGTTCCTGAAATGACCTTCTTCATTTTCCCAGTAATGGCCACGTCCTCCTTCATGCTTTCTGTCTGTTGCCTTTTGAAGGGCTGCTGCAAAGTTCTTGCTTGCCCATCCCCTCCCTGCTTTTATATCATGTCTCATTCCCTGCATGCAGTTTGCTCTTGGCATCCAGAGGAGGGGAGTATTGTCTTTGAGGGAACAGGGGTTGTTTTCAGTTGGTCCTTTACCCGCTGGTAGCTCTGCCTGGTAGCGTTTGCAAGGGCTGCTGCATGAGACCAGAGGAGCTTTGAACATTGGGCATGGAGGCAGGGGGGGAGCATTGTTCCAGCTTCTCTGGCACATGGAGCTAAACCCCACTATCATGGCTTTGAATTCTCCTTTCATTTTTTTCCCTTTGTCCTGCCCAGATCCGCTATCGGAAGGATAAAGCATTGCCCAAACAGACACCATGTTTCCCTGCCATCACAGGAATAAAGGACCTGGCCAGCGGAGGGGCCATTGCTGCCACAATCCACTACTATTGCCCGCAGCTCATACGCCTTGAAGGTGAGCAACTGAGTGGAAGGATGGGACAGCCCTTTAGAGTCACTATGAGTGGCCCTCGTCTCTTTGGCTACTAACTTCCTTGTGTGCTTCCTGGTAGACGTGTGCCTGAAGGAGACAATGTCGGTGGCAGACAGCTTGTATAACCTGCAGCTTATCCAGGGCTTTTCTTCGGATTATTTGGGTGGTTCCTGTTTCCTCTCATTGGAGGACCTGCTCTACATGCCACCACTGCTAAGGGTGAGTCCTGGGACTGGCTGGAGAACAGCAGGCTCTGCTACGGGAGAGTCAGAAGGGTACAGGAAGGAGTCTGTCTAATTGAAGGAAGATGAGCAAATGGCTGTCCTGGCACAGTGGGGAAGTTTAGCTCTACATCCAGAGAAGTTCCTCCTGTGGAGCAAGGAGGGATTATAGTTTTCTACCGGCATTCTGCCTGCCTTGCCTTAATAATAAGTCTTGGCTGGTATCTCAAGCCACATTAACTAAAAGTTGATGGAGCAGAAACAATAAGGCCCTCTAAAGGTAGAGGCTGGAGTGGTGCCTTAAGAAAAAAAGAGATTTGGGTGCAACGATGGAATTGTTACCCTGTTTGCTTGTTGCCTTCGGAGAATGGCTGTGCTGCTGTAGGGCAGAGACTCCAGGGCTTCCTTCCTGCTCAAATTCAAGCCAAGGGAGAAAAAAGTGGGCCTTGACTCACTTCCTGCTTTGCTTCACCAGGTCAATGTCGGAGTATTTCTGGCTGAATTGTTTCTGTGCTTTGAGGTAGTAAAGCCAGATTTTGTGTGTCCAAAGGAACTGCCAAGAGTTGAAGGTAAGAAGATAATATGTCCATCCACCACCATTCCTGGGCCTTATAAAAAAAAAAAAATCTTCATGAGAGAACCATTTGTCTCTTCACAACGACCGGGCCTTTTCTGCCTTGTAATGCAGGAGCTGCTATCATGCAGGGCAGGTTATGTAAAATGAGATAGTAGGCAGGCATATTAAGTTAATGTCTCTCTGAATATGAGGAAGTGGATATTGAAAAAAAAAAAAACCATTGGAAGATAAAGGAGGATGTGTAGAGATCTTCGCTGTAACCAGCTTAATTTTCAGTTGCATATTTTCACATTCCTTGCAGCTCTACAACTAATGTTGCTCCTTTTAAAAAAACAAAATATTCAGACTCAAGTTTTAGGGGGAGGTGGGAGCAGGGAGTCAATCACAGACTGTATATTTTTTCTTAGGGTTCCAAACCTGAAAATAATCTGTTCGGCTGTTTACTAACAGGAAGGCCAAAGCATGGCATAAATATCCCAAACATTCCATAGCAGTTTCAGCTAATTTATTTAACTAAAAGAATTAGCATTTTCCTTCATATGGTTAATATCCATTGTATCTGTGGGATTATTATTCTGTATATCTTTACCCTAGAAGTTTACATTGATTACTTCATCCTTGTTAACATCCAGGTTCTTCCATTTTTTTAGAACTTGGGGGCAAGAGATTCAGAGTTCATATATCACAAACCCTTCTGTTTCTCATGAAAATAGGATTTTTCTAATTTATTTGTTATACCTCATAGTGAATCCCTGTCTAACCAGAGCAATCTGTGGTATGTAGCCAACCAGTGTATAGAGTACATGCACATCCCCACAGCTATAATTTGGCATTTGATAGGGGACTATGAGTGTTGCTCCTTTTGCCAAATCCACATTCCAGCTAGAGCAACAGCAAAGTCTACTGTGATCTGGCATGGCTCCATTCTGGTACAATGGTCTCTTTTCTGAGCTGAGATCAGAGCAGGCTTCTTTCCTGCGTCTGGGTATAGGTGACTGATACTTCCTTTCTCTTCTGACCTTTTACCAGTGCAATTGTCAGTTTGAAATCTTTGCTTTTTCCCTTCCCTGCTCTTGTAGTAAAGCTGCCGATCTCTTTCAGATTCCCCTGGCCTGAATGATGTCTCAACACCAAATAGTGGGAAGAACAGGTGAGCAAGTCCTTGATATTTCCACCTGCGGTTACCGCTGTGTTACCTGTGTCTGGTTTCCTCTGTGCTGGTAGCAGGTGGCTAGGATTCTGTGTATCAGGAAGCAACACTTGAGGATTTCTAAAGACACAGAGAATGGATTGTGCCTCAGGAGTAAATAAAGGAATTTAACAAAACAACAGTTCTTCCTTGTCACCCCCTGACAAGGGTTCTGATTATGTATGTATGTATATATGTCTATGTATTGATTATATATGTGTGTGTGTGTGTGTATAAATATATATATATATATTGAAAGTCTGACTCACAGACGAACACAATACAGAAGCCTGATGATGGCAGATGAGATTGTGCTGAAACGTTGCTACAACTTTAAAAGCACAACTACAATGATGTGGGAAAACACTCGAAAAAAGCTGAATATCATATATTTGTATACACACACACACACACACATATATATATATATGTTTTTGTAAGCTTTCGCGGGTATTTACATGTGTGCTGTTCAGCTTCCCTCGGGTATTATCCCACGTCATTGTAGTGCTGTTAAAGTTGTAGCAACGTTTCAGCAGAATCTCATCTGCCATCATCAGGCTTCTGTATGGATGTGGGTCTCACAGCTTCTGGTTTCAAATTTGAGGCTGGTCTATTCTGATTGGTCTTTTTTCAATCTCTATGGCTTCTCTGATGATTCTGTGGTTGGGGTTTTCTATAGTGGCTAGACCTGAAAGCATGAATAGAAGAGATGATTCCAGCAGACTGTCAATCATTTGGAAGCCTGCACTCTCAAATAGAAAGATCTCCACACCACAAAACAGACAAACACCTGAGCACAAACACATTCCCTCTGATGCCTCCAACTCAAACACCCCCCCACCAGGCACCCAGGTGCAACCTGGCTTCCTAATGGACAGCAGCTGTCCTTTCACACGAAGCCAAGCTGCACCGAAAGCCTCCAAAACAGGAACAGAGTGTTGCCAGCCAATCAAAGCCACAAAACAGACAGAAGAAACCAGAAACACCAATCAATCAAACTCCAAGTCCAGTGAACACAGACCAAAACTCCCAGCCAATCAGAATAGGCCAGCCTCGAATTTGAAACCAACGGCTGTGAGACCCTGACCCACATACAAACTCCATACAGAAGCCTGATGATGGCAGATGAGATTCTGCTGAAACGTTGCTACAACTTTAAAAGCACTACAATGACGTGGGATAATACCCGAAGGAAGCTGAACAACACACACACACACACACACACACACACACACACACACACACACATATCTGCGGGCAGGGGGACAGAACTGTTTTAGGGAGATTTGTTGCTTATTGATGCAAATCCTGGCTGTTAGTCCTATAACAATCAGGTTATTGTACTGTCTTCCTATATGCAACAACCCGAAACATGATCCCTCTTTTAATCCAATCTTCGCTTCTTGCTCTTGTTTTGTAGTAGCTCCCCTGTGTTCAGCTTGCGCCACCCACTGCTGCCTGGAGGACAGGCACAGTCACCACTCTGTGGCTCCTTAGGTAAGATCTGGCTCCTTCTGTTCTTCGTCTTGCAGTTCCGAGTAACTTTCATGTAGATATAGAAAAAGAAAAGTTTGGTTGGAAGTATATGGTGTTAAGACAAGCATATGCGGCTTTTAAAAATCTAAAAGGTTATCTTGATCTTGGCTTCCAGCATTTTCCAATGATCAGGTTGGTTTTGAATGCTCAGCACTGGGTATCCCTCCAGTTGTTCTGGGATGTGGCTACACACAGATCAGGGAAAATGAGAGGCACAGTAAACTTGTTGGTTTAGTTGTGTGATAAGGATGTATTCTGCCAGGTTTTTTCAATTATGTAAAGCAATTGTGGCTTATTCCTTTAAACGCTTTCCCACTGAGTTCAGTGACACTTCTAAACCTACGTGTTTAAGATTGTACTGTATGCAAATCAGCCTTGGATTTTAATGAAATTCTAACTTCAAAAAATAATAATCAAGGAGATTAAAATGACCAAAGATTGGCCAATCTTAACATAATTGTGAAAGATACTTCTGCTAAAAGAGAATATTGTTGCAGTTTCGCCATGCTGCTTGTTTCTCCTTTCCTTACACTGATCTAATGGGGGAAATAACTGTCTTCCTGAGATGCTTGCTATTCTTTTTTAAAGCAGGCCTTGAATCCTGCTACTAGAGAAAACCATTGTGTGATCTCTTTGGAGTTGTGCTTTGTTGTGACTTTCTGCCTTTGTGCACGTAGGTTCCCTGCATCATTCCACATCCATGTCCCAAGTAGAAGGCTTTGGTAAATCATGGAGCAAGAAGCAGCTCAGGTGAGAGGAGGAACTGTGGATCATTTGCTGACACTCCTGAAAAACTAGGAAGAGCTAGCAGGAAGAATACAGAACCATTGATTATGCAGCCCATGGGATTTTAACAACCAGCAATTTGTACAACGGGGTGGCAAAAGTTAGGTGAGGCAAGGAGGGGAAAGAATAATAACAGTAAGGAAATTACACAGAAATTAAGATGAAGTGAGTTAGAATAATAGGAAGGAACTAAAAGGCTAAATTACTAAAATGGACCAGTAATGCAGTTTTCTTAGCAACATGTGGAAGTGGTTTCCATTTTCCACTCTAGCCTAAAGTCATGGCATTCCCTGATGGTCTCCCTTCCATGTACTAAATAGGAACAATACCAAGGACATTAATTTGCCTAAAGCAAAGTTTGAGCCAAAAGGCAAAACATAATGGAATAATTGACAGGTATTTGCTTACATTTTTTCAATGGTATTTTAACAGCTGGTAATAGGTTATGGTTAATTTGGCTCAGTCACCAATAGAGTCTTTTGCAAACTTGTAATTTTGAATACGTTGGCATTCTGACAACATCCAGAATTCCCAGCTAGCATATCTGTGATTATTTCAACACCTCTGGATGTGCTAATTTAGGGAAGGTGCAGCAGGACATTTTGTCCAAGATGGAGAAGAAACCAGAAGTGTTATTCACATAGTAGTTGTATTGATCAACCTCAACAACATTAAGATGTGTGGACTCCAACTTCTGGAATATCCAGCCAGCAATCCGCTAAGATCGATAAAAATTGTGGTAAATACTAAACATGTTCAAAAAACTAAATAATAATTCTTTGTTAGGCCATTGAAAGAATAGAGGTGGTGAAGAATGATCGTACAGAATTTTGGACACCAAAATGTTTAAACATGAGTTTGAACAAGACCAATCTAATTAATGTGGTTCTATTTGTTCCAGTTGTAACAATAATTATTTTTGTTATTTTGTAAGAAATAAATATGATTTTGACTTTTATTAAGGAGGAAATAATTTAAATGATTAAAAAACATTATTGGTTTATAAATGTATGCAAATTTAATTATCAAAACAATGGATTTCCTGTTTTCCCAATTTCAAAGTTGTACTTCGGGCTGGTTTGTATTTCTCTAAACTTCCCACAAAATTATCAACAGATAAACAGTTCAGTTAATTAAAAATAACACAAAACAGGATGGCAAATAATTAAATGTGAGCAATACCTACCTTCCACTGCTCAATGAAAGCTAAATAAAATATTCTACATAAAATTGTTCTGCTTTCTAGTTAAGAGAGTAAACAAAACTTTGTGCAGGTCACTGAAATTTCTACCTGTGTCTGATACCAGAGCACCTTACCTCTACGACCTCATCTCTGTGGCTTTTTAAGTTCCTTAAGAACCACCTTCAGACTTTCTTAAATTCAGGAACTTTAAAACTATAACCTGGCATTCTCAGGAGGTATGGGGAATACTAGATGTTTAGGTTAGAGTCATGTAGGATGTCGTAGCTATATGCTTGGATATAGAATTGTGGAAAAGAAGCTGTGCAATGCTGGGGTAGAAGTTGAAGTTGGACTTTCTCAGCCAATCTTTTTTTGATTTTTAATATTCTCTCCTTCTTCCTCTCTTTTTCTAGCCATCCCTTGTCACAGGCAGTCTCGTTCAGCATTCCTTTTGGCCTGGACAGTGATGTGGATATTGTGATGGGGAACCCGGTGGGCATCCTTCGTTCTGTCAGTTCTGACAGCCTGGCACCGACCCTCTACTCCTCCTTGCCTCGCTCCCCCCTCCCATGGCCTACTGAGGCTGCTGAGGCCCCCAATGGATTAGTAATGCCGTCAATCCATGGGGCTGGACACAAAAGTCAAGAGGGACCGGCTCTAGAGAACGGCCTAAATGATGGCTACCCTGACTTGCCCACCATTGAGGAAGCACTGCAAATCATCCACAGCAGTGAACGCCTGGTCCCCGAGGGAGCCCCTGATGGCTTTTATTTGCACTCACCAGAGCCTCCGAAAACATCTATGCTAGAAAAGACTCCCCTGCCCACTGTTTACCGCTGCCATAATGGGCCCCCCAATGGTGCAAAACCTGTGCAAGAAGGTAGCTTGGACTCCGATGCCGAAGAGCCCTTGAGGCTTGCAGGAGGCCCAGACGATTCCACTTCAGGCGTGAGTTCCCTGAGTTCACAGCCAGAAAGCACTGCCTCCTCCACCTCTGGTGTGCGCATGACCAGCTTTGCCGAACGCAAGAAAAAACTGGCAGCTACTGATAGCAAGTCCAGTGGGATCAGCTCTGAAGGCTCAGAGGCTGGTCAGATGCCATCAGAAGAAAGCCCTGCCCAAAGCCCTGCCCTTAGTTCTGAAATGAGCCAGTTGAGTGCCCGATTGGAGGAGAAGCGTCGGGCTATTGAGGCTCAGAAGAAGCGCATAGAGGCTATATTTACCCGGCACCGTCAGCGCTTGGGCAAGAGTGCCTTCCTACAACTACAGAAGGCTCCTGATTCTCAGTCTGAAGATAGTCGACTTGCCCTGGAGGAGCGGCTGGCTCAGCTAGAGGCTGAGGAAGAAGCTGGAAGCCCACGTACCCGTCTGGATACTAAACAGGTTACTTTCTCTCCTGATATCACCAAAGGGGGAGCGCTTGATGAGAATCTGGGTGATTACAATCGGGCAGTGGCCAAACTGAACACAGCCTTGAGCTCACTGCAGTTGGACATGCAGCGCCTGAGTGAGCAACAGCAACGCCTCATGCAGGAGAAGAAGCCAAGCGCACAAGCCTGGGTGATCCCAGCCCCAAGGACTGGCCGCGAGGGGGCTCCTCCACGTTCTTCACTGGAACTGTCCTCCCCTTCGCCTTCCCCTTCCCGCAAATCTCGCTCACCCCAGCCCACACCCAAGAAATCTCTGGCCCCCGTGCCGCCCAAGAGTCCCAAGCACACTCGGCCAGTTGAGCTAAAGCTGCCCCCCCTCACACGAGTCCTGACGCCTCCTCACAACGTAGACAACCTTCCACACCTCCGCAAATTCTCCCCTAGCCAGGTTCCTGTGCAGACCCGTTCCTCCATCCATTTTGCTGAGGAGGTGCTGCCTGTGGCAGAGGTGGAAACCCAGAATAATCTGCGACCGGTGGCCTCTGTTCCTCCACAAGGAGGCAATGCTCGTGTTTCAGGTGATGGCACCAGTGATGCCTCCTCACCCAGCGATCGACACAGTAGCCTGATTGAAATCCCCCTGTCTAGCTTAAAGGGAGAGGATGATGAAGATGTGGATGGGGATGACTCCCTGGAGGAATCAATTGCTGAGACTTTGGATTCTGAGCCTCGTACAGGTCTGGGCTTCTTTTTTAAGGTGAGAATTTAACTCTTGGCTACTAACAATTCTTTCTTACTTGACAGAGCTTTCTGCTTTCTGTAAAAGAGCTTCTGGAAGAAGGGAAGGAGGTTGGCTAGGGCTTCTGATCTATAGACTGGGGTACATTTTTTCAAAATTAGTTGGCTCAACATAAAAGGAGCAGGAGGAATATCAGATTCTATTAAGGGAAGTGTGTTCCAAAATACTACCTGGTAGGCACAAGCTTATTATGTGGGAATTGTCAGACAAAGGATTTAAACCATGTGTGAAGACGTGCAAATAATTCCTGTTTTTGAGAAATATATTGAGAAATATAGGACATGAGAAAATGTTTTCAGAGGATTTTTTTTTTGTTCTGCCATTGGTCAGCCCAAATCCCAGCAGTAGCAATAGCTTCAGTAGCTATTCTCTAGTATATGTATTCTCAGTACATATTTCTGTGGCAACTAGAATTGGAACTAGTTGTTTTACTCGTATTATGAATTGGAGATTCAAGATTTTGAAGTGCAGGTCATGTGTGCACTAATTTTTGTTGTAAGTGAATCCTTTTAAGTGACTTCTATTTGCACGACCACTTTCAAAACATGATAGTAAACACTCGGTCTCATCAATTTAAAATACAATTTAGTTGAAGTCTGCTACAAGCAGAGCATGAAACTAGCATGAGTAGCCAGAATGGAATTGTTTAAGTCCTCCAAGATGGGCAGGAGATGATTGCCAGAGTCTCCAATCTGAGGGAGGAGAGGGTACAGCCTCATTCCTTCACAACTTCAACCTCAAACTATCTACCATGGACCTCACCCCAATTACCTGTATTTACTTGCTTGTTCATGTTCATATTTATACCTGCTATCTAGTACATGTTTGACCAATAAATAAAATTAAATAAATAATAAGCGTGAACTGACTCTTTGGGTAGTCAAAACTGATGCTAATCCATTAGGGTTACTCAGCTGACATGTTTTTTTCTACACAGGATGAGGATAAGGCCGAAGAGGAAATGGCACAGAAGCGAGCCAGTCTCTTAGAGAGACAGCAGCGGCGTAGTGAGGAGGCACGGCGCAGAAAACAGTGGCAAGAGGCAGAGAAGGAACAGAAGAAAGAAGAAGCCAGGTAAGATGGGATGAGCCACCATATTGTTGATCAATACTCGCCACTCTGCCTTGTGGCATGGGAGCTGCTTTGACGTAATGAGATATCACGTATCATAGGCCCGTGACTATTAGAATTAAGCAAATGGTGCCAATGTACGCCTATTTATTCTACCCGGCCAATTACAGCAGGGTGGGACAGAGTCATGCAATTGGATAGCTAAATGGATTGATCCAACTGATTAATATCCCCTGTGGATTTGTAACTACTTCTCCCCTCCAGACTTCAAGCGGATGAGCGGGCCAGAGTAGAGGAAGAAGTTGGGCCAAGGCGTGGCGACTTCACTCGCCAAGAGTACCTGAGGCGTCATCAACTCAAACTGATGGATGATCTAGATAAAGTGCTGCGTCAGAAGCCCACAACTGTTCGCGCCCTAAAGAAAGGACGGCCTAAAACAGTCTTTTGCGATGATTCTGCCCTTGCCCGCAGCCCTGTCAAAGGACTCCTTGGTAAGAGTTTTGACAAGAGGGAGGAAAGGGAGGAAAAGCAGTCCAGTTCAATCAAGACAAGGAAAAGTCTGTAAGAGTCCATGGTTTCTCCAGAGAATTGACACCAAAGGGTCCTCTGGAGTGTGAGGAAGGGCTTTCAAAGGCTGTGATTATGTTGCTCTACCATGATGTCATCATTTGCCTGTATGCCTATCCCTTATTCCCCAGGATGATAATGAATTATTAAAGGTGATGGTCTTAGTTAGTTCTTCCTCTCTCTGAGCTGGCTAGGTTTAATCTCTTGCATGGCTTTAGGGATTTCCAGATGATTGCTGCTGGTTAAGATTCAGGTCAAAACCCTTAGAATAAGCACAGTTCTGGATTTCATTATTTTCACCAAACTGTTTTTGTTGAAGCCTGACTTTACTAACCCAACTGGGTACATGTTGGACTTTCTTTAACTGCGGCATAGATAGCTGGTGGTCTTAGAGGTGGGATTAATATAATTTCTAAACATAGATTGTCAGACAATTTTCAACACATGCATCAACTCTCTGAAAAAGTCATTTTTGGGAAAGTGTTTTTTTTAATCAGTTTGATAATACTTGGCTCCATTCTCTGTTCTTAGAATCATATCTTGCTTTTATGGTATCTGCTATAGTGGTGTCTTATTTGTTTCTACAGGGCTGGTTGTCATTTTAAAATTCTCATTGACTTAGATGAGAGCTTTGTGGGATTTTCTGATAGAGTGAAATTGTGCCATCTTTTAAGATGAGATTTATATGTAGGTCTGCCATCATTGCAACACACAAATTACTTTTTTTAAAGAGATGCTATGAAGCAGTCAGTTGGGCTCTGTTGACAATGGAGGGCATTTCTCTTTTAAAGGAAGCATTTGATTCTTTAGTTGCTTAATTGCATGCAATTGTTAGTTTTGATTTAATACCTTTGGAAGTTGCTTTATTGATTTTTTTTTCCCCCGGTAACAAAAATCAAGGTCTGCTAAACTCTCAAAATAAATGAATGAGTTTCTTTCTTAGTGTTATAAATGAGAGGCTATTATGCCAGCTCTTACTGGTATCCATTTTTTTAAGGCTCCAAGCTCAGCAAGGTATACTCTCAGTCTACTCTCTCTCTTTCAACCGTGGCCAATGATCCGGGAAACTCCCTCTTCATCAAAAGAGCTTCGCGGTAAGTAGCCATTGCTTCTCTATATTGCTGGCAAGTGGGTGAGGAAGGTTTAGACCTGAATCCATATCCAGAGAAATGCATCTGTGTACAAATGATTGATGTTCTCTTAAATCCAGGGTTAAATATATTGATCTGTTCCCCAGAGCTGCATCACCTTCTGGGCCAATGTCTCCCAGTCGGTTGCTGCCGAATCAGAACCGGGAACGTGACTGGGAAAATGCATCGACTGCCTCCTCACCAGCTTCCATTCCAGAATATACCGGTAAACCTTATTCTGTTGTTCCACAGATAATAACTTTCCTCTCCTGGCATGGCAGAGGGTGGTTGGCTAGATCCCCCACACTTCCAGGTGACCCGTCTTAAAGTAGCCTTGGCAATGCATAAGGCCCTTCTGGTTCCACCTTCTTTCACGGCAAACCATTTATGAATGCCTCTTTTTTGGCCTGCTTTCCTTCAGATAGGGAGAAACGTAACCTATCTTCTAGGCTAACCTCATTGTATTTCTGCAGGGCCCAAGCTGTATAAGGAGCCCAGTGCCAAGTCCAATAAATACATAATCCATAATGCATTGTCTCACTGCTGCCTCGCTGGCAAGGTCAATGAACCCCAGAAAATCCGTATCTTGGAGGTAAGTTGAGACATGGTGAATATGAGCCATGGAAAACATACAGCCCTTCTTTCCTGAAATTGGCACAGCATGCAAATGTTGGTATCAAACATAAGAGTAATTGCCTTAAATAATTGGACAATTGTGGCTACAGGTCTGTATCAATAGCATGGAGCTACAGGTTAAATAATCAATTAAATAATCACTCACTCAGCAACTGTTTGGTTACCACAGCACTGAACATCTGGTCCTCAAAGTTCTGGCCGTTTCAGCGTCTCTGTGGTCTTGTGATCACAATCTGGACCCTTGGCTTGCACTTATGGCAGTTGCAGTGTCCCAGAATCAGGATTGCTATTTGCAACCTTCTCTCCCAACTTTCCACAAACAAAATAAATGGGAAAGCTGGCAGGGAAGGTCATAAGTTGATCTTGTCGCTCCACCTTGCAGCAACTATCACAAACCTGATTGAGGCACACCTGTTTCTTGTGTACCATCCTCTGCCTGGAAGCAGCGATCACAGGCCTTCTTGTACTTGAGCCTCACTGGCCCCTCACACGTCCTCTGCTGCTCAAGAGCAGCTGCTTTAGGCCTGGCCCCTCATGTAACACACTAGCCCCTCGTGCTCTCCCTCACTTGGCAACAACCACTTACCTGCCTGTCAGTCTGCTTCCAAATTTCCGTATTGGGATTTCTGATTTCCTGCTGCCTTGCCCATTGTCTTGGTTCTTGGAAGCTATGAGGAGGCTATAAGGAGGTCCTTGCTTAACAACCTGTGAACCTCGCTTAACAATGGCGCAATAGAGGCTGCTAGGATTGCCATCACTAAGCAATGCAAATACATAATGTCATGTTCTATAGTTGCATCACTTAGCAAATGAAATTCTGGTCCCAATTAGCCTGATTAACTGGGGGCTACCTGCATATATATTTGTATTGGCTTAATTTAGTACACTGGGTGCTGCTTCTTCATACACAGATTTTCCTTCTGGTCTCCTTCAGTATATAATAGCCTGATCTACTGAGATGTAGTACTGGAATCATGGTCTGGGTAGGCAACTTGATCTCTAGAGATTTTTTTTTTTAATAAAGTTTTATTTGGGTTTTCACACATACAAAATACAAGTAAAGCATCTTTTTTGAAAATGGCATGGTCCCAGGTTGAACTTCTTTATACAGACACAAAACTCAATTTCATGATCCTTTTTGTATTCTATTCCATATCTTATGCTATTCTACATTTTCTATATAGTTTTTCCCCTCTTTTAATTTTCTCAATTTTATTTTGATTATCGTATCTCAGTTCAAATCATTATATTTATACTTTTGTCTGTTCTGTTTCAATTTCATATTATCTTTTCCATTCTCTTTCCCCCCTTTCCTTTTTTCTCCCCATCTAAGATTACTTGTTCATTAAAGATGGCTTCTTTTTTGTCGCAGTCTTCTTGTTCTGCAGGCATTTCTTGTTGTTTCTCATAATTCCAAATCTCCATTTCTAAAAACTGAAATACTAAGCCAGAAGAACCTCTCCCTTCTTGTGCATCTTCTTTGTACTTTTTAAGTTCCATTTTCAGTTCTTCTAAAAGTGAAGCCATTTTAAAAAGTTTTAAACAACCACCTGATTGATTTTAGTCATTCAAATACAATAACCAAAAATCCAGAAATCATCAAGAAATCCAAATAGTCCCAAGTTATTTCTTCTTACTTCTTTTTCTCTTCCGGGGGCTTTGGTTGTAATATTTCAGTTAAAATGTATCTTTTGGAAGTTTTGTTGAGATTTTGCTGTCAGTTCTTTTTAATTCCAAATAGTATCCTCCCTTCCAGATCCTGCCCTTTTTATTCTTTTTCTCTCCTTTCTTGTTTTCAAAAGCTTTTGATTATCCAGAAATCTTTATTATCCCTTTGACTTTTTATTTTCAGCATTAAATACCTATTAATGTCAAAGTGGATTTTTTTCCAATTTCTTGCTTAAGTCTCTTAGCTTTCAGTATAGGAAAAGGAGAAAAAAAACCCAAATCTTTTCCCTTTTCTCTCTCCTTCACAGCTTAAAATTCTTCTTCGGGAACAATGTTATTTTTTTTTTAATAGTTAATTTTTAATAGTTTTTTAAATAACTATTTTTTAATAGTTTCAATTCCAGAGTACCTTATTTGTTGCTTTTGCTGTTTGACCCGGTCAACCAAAACTTTCTCTTCTGATCTTCCTCCTGCACATTCTCTTCCGGTCAAGTTCTTCTTCGTGGTGGCCATTTCTGACCACCGCTACAATCGCTTTTGGGAAAGGGAGTAATGGCCAGCTGGGGAGGAGAGATGCAGCTTTCCTCAACCCTGCAGACAGGCTCCCCCCTCTTCACCACCTCTACAGGGTGGCTTAGCCCTGAAACCAGCCGGCTTGGGGCACTCCAGCGGCACGGATCGAAGCCTCGCAGAGATGAGGTTTCAGTCTGTCACTGAAGAAGCTCAAACCAGAAGTCTAATCTCTAGAGATTTTGGACAACGCTTCTGATACTCTTTGGCTATTGATCATGCGGACAATGTTAAACATCTAAAGAGCTCCAAAATTTTAGGTTTACTGCAGTTACAGAATAGTTACAGAAAGCCCTAGCTACATTCTTTAGTTGTGATGAAAAGGAGAAGTACTAGCAACTCAATCATTAAGAAATATAAATGGCTGAACTTTACTGTTGAAAACTGGTGGAGTCCTTTTAATGGATACTTGATGTTAATACTGGGTACTAGATGTTAAGCCAAGGCCAGTCTTTTCTCTTTGTGAGAAGAAATAAATAATAGCAATAGCACTTAGACTTATATACCTCTGTAATGCTTTACAGCCCTCTCTAAGAGGTTTACACAGTCAGCATATGGGTCCTCATTTTACCAACCTCGGAAGGATGGAAGGCTGCTCTCCTAATTTGACTTTACTAGTATCAATATAATTTAGAATGGTACCTTCTGGTTCTTCAGTAGTTTTTTTTTAGGAATTAGCTATAACACTTAGACTTATGTGCCACTTCAGTGCTTTCCAGCCCTCTTTAAGCAGTTTCAGAATCAGCATATTTCCCCAACAATCTGGGTCCTCATTTTACCAACCTCAGAAGGATGGAAGGCTGAATCAATCTTGAGCCAGTCAGAATCGAACTAATGACAGTTGGCAGAATTAGCCAATCATTACGCCACTAGGGCTATTGTTTTGTGTTTTATACTTTGGCCTTATCTAATCTTTTGGTTGTGTGTTTCTTTTCTCTCAAATCTTAGGAAATTGAAAAGAGCAAAGCAAACCACTTTCTCATTCTCTTCCGTGATTCAAGTTGCCAGTTCCGGGCGCTCTACACCCTGTCTGGGGAAACAGATGAATTGACACGTTTAGCAGGCTATGGGCCCCGCACCATTACCTTACCCATGATTGAAGGCATCTACAAGTATAGCTCTGATCGCAAGCGTTTCACTCAGATTCCCAGTAAGACCATGTCCATGAGTGTGGATGCCTTCACTATCCAGGGCCATCTCTGGCAAACTAAGAAGCCAGGCACCCCCAAGAAGCCAAGCACACCAAAAGAACTGTGACCTGAAGAACTTGGTATTGTTCCTACTCTCTACCTAGACTTAGACTTATGACACCTAACAACTGGCCTCTGTGATGGATGGCTTGAGTTGATGGGGCTGTTGGGCATGGGTCTGAGACTCTAATCCTGGACCAGCACTATCTCTGGCTGGATCAGAGTTATCTGGGAAATTCTTCTGGTGCCTGCTTTGAAGATGAGACTACTACTGGCTGCTTTGGGTTGTGGGGCGGTATGGTGTTGGAAGACTAGGTTCTGTGTGACCTGCAAATCCCATAAGCTAAAGTCTCAAAAGTTGCCATAATAACACTGCCCTAAATAAGGGTTTGCTTCTTGCCTCTTAACTACTACCTGAATGTTAATGTGCAGCCAGAAGGAAGAGTCTATTTTTCAGACTCCCGTTTGCCTGGAAGATTCTATGTTGGTTTTTTCATTTCTTGGGTCTCCCTGTTTATACTTATACATACTATACATATATATATATATATATGAGCTATTTAATGATTTTTCAATTATTTGTATATAAAAAACCAATTTGGAACAGCGGGTAGGGTGAATTTGTCTATGAAGTTAGCATGGTGGAGGTAGTACAGAGCAAGGTGTGTATGTACGTATGTGTGTTCATTCCTTTTTCCAGTGAACACCTCCCCTTTTTGTTTACTCCCTTATTTACAAGGGCTATTGGGTGTACATATGAGAAAGAGCTGTTAATGGGATCTCTTTTCAGCAGCTGCTATCATTTACATGTTGAGAAGCTGGTGGCTGCTCTTGTTATAGAGCAGGTCTCTGTGTACCCTGAGGTCAACTGCCAAAATAAAACTCCAACCGCTTTGGGAGGAGTGTGTTCCATCTTCCTTTTTCTCTTTCCTCCTTTCTTTCTCCAAACCCTGTTTACCTGCTTCCAAGGCTATAAGGCTGGGTATGCAGCCCTCTCAAAGGATAGAGGAGCCTGGGCACAAAATGTTAAAAAGCCCTTGATTATTTGAGCCTCATTTGCCATCCAACCTTTCTGCCTCAGCTACAAGTTGCTTGCAAAGCAGAGCAGGGGGAAGATGTGGGGGAGCCGGTCCCTTTCAGCTTGGATGCTTCACTCTGATTCTGTCTTGTTCAACCTTAATCTGGTCTCTTGTGGCTGACTGAGCATTATGTAGGTGTCTGGGGGGTATAGGACAGGGTTGACTTGATGTAAAAAGTGGGTTGGTATTTTTATCCTTCCCACTTAATAAAGTAACTTAAATGAGCTCTTTATTGGTCGTTACTCAATGAATGTTTGAATCTTGAAGCCTGTACTACTGATAAGCAGGCGAGGTGTCTTTGCAAGACTAGTGGATATTGAAATTAGAAATTGAATGCCAGAGTTCTGAAAGGTGCTCCTTCATCCCTACTTTCCATAATATATAGTAGAATTGTTTAGAATGAATACTATCCCTTGATTATTTAAAGTAAAAAATGCAAGGCATAGAGAGAGGCTGCTGAAATCTACACAAGTAGAGGAAAAATGCAGATGCCTGTGTTGAACAAGAAGTGAGATCAAGATGGGATTAACTCCTATTGTCTTGCATTTTAAGAAACTCCTGCCAGTATTTGTTAGTGGAATTGAAAGTTATTCCATGCTCTATGGATTTATTCACTTTTTCCTACTTGTTCAAATGCATTTAAAACCATACTCTTCAATTTTCTCATGTCAAAGCTAATATATAATTAGTTACAATTTGATCCTGACAAATATCAACATGAGATGGATAGAATGCGTAACTTCTATTTCTCCTGTGCCTGACCATACTGGCTGGGAATTCTGGGGGATTTAGTTCCAGCACACCTTGAAGACTCCAAATTAAAGAATTCCAATTTTAGGAAAGCTCATTTAAGAAAATCTGTAGCCTTGGTTTTGTATTGCAAAAAACTGTTTAAATCTGCAGTTCTTAATATTTATAAAACTATAGGAACATTCATTTAAAAAGTTCATTTCTATGAATGAAGGCTAATTTTACACAGTAAACTATTATTTCACCTTTGACCATGATGTACATTACGTTCCCCACTCCCCTTGTTTCCATAATTGCCTTGTTTGTAATTTTAAGATTTCAGCCCAGGCAATAATAAAGCTTTTAGTGATAATGAAATTGGTTCCGAATAGATATTACCATATTTCCAGAAAGATAAGCCTGAGTTTAAGAAAACTCCCCATGAAGAAATAGTGTCTCCATTCATTACCATCCTTTTCACAAATCTTTTAAAGGTAAATTATTTGGGATACAAGTTCCCCTTCCTGTTGGTTAAATACAATACAACTATCAACAGTATTTTATGAATTGCTTCTTTCTCTGTTAGGTTGAGTTGCCAAGAAGAACAGCAGCTTAGAAGATCACAAAGAAAAGACTTTACATGGCACACTGGTTAATCAGGAAAGTGTTGTCTCTAGTCCAGCTTAAAGCAGTTCATTAATAACAAATAGCTCAGTCTTCTTTAAGTCCACCAAACACAGCAGAGGGGACAGTCTTCTGTTCCAGCTGCACCTCTGTAAAAAGAAGAGTTAGAATGGTTAGCATGAAGGCTGGGCATATATTGGCTTTTCAAAAACAGAGCTCCTATTCACCAAAGTCAGCAGCCATAGCGGAACCATAGCAGAAGAGTGCTGCTGAGTTAACCACCTTCCCTCTTACCATCAGGCTCATTGTCTTCACTCTCATCGCTGTCATCCAAATTGATGTCTATCTCATCAGGATTGGCCCGCTTGGAAAGTTCAGCCAATTCACTGCGGGAAGCATCACTCCTGAAAATAAGCAAAGGGAAGAAGAGTGAACCTGACAGCATGATTTCCAATTGGAACTGTCCTGTACTTATCTTTCCCTAATAAAAGGAGGTTGTCTATCCTTTTGCCCCGGCTTTACATTTTCAAAAACATATTGACATTTGTACATCTAAAGCAGATATAGCCATACTGTCATATACATATTCTAATATAAGAGTGAATTCATTCACTGGTTGAGTAGGGATGATTAACCAGCCGTATAATTTGTGGGGTCTTGTGTCAGGAAAGGCAATCTGATGCCCTTTGACTGAAACTTTCACAAGTCCCAATAAATCTAATTAAAAGTTCTGGGAGGATGGGAATTTTAAGCATTTTCAAAGCACCCAGTTATCTTTACCGCCTGGAAGAACCAGCTTCACATCTGTTTAGCTATGGTGATGACAATTTGCCTTTTGGAAAGTTATTATCTCGGTCTAGGCTATTTTGGTACAGTTACTGAGGTAAGGAGGAAGATAACTTTATCTTCCAAAGGAGTTTCTAAGGATGAACGTGGAAAGAGTAGAAACCAAACTCTGGAAATTGCCATGAAGAAAGATAAAAAAAACCTCAGGAGCTTAAGAAAAGCTTCAGACAACTGTTAGAAAAGACAAGAAGCAATATAACATTTATAAGGAGGATGGAAACACATTGAAGATTGAAACCCAAGGAAATGTTCAAAATATATCTGAACTCAGAATAAGGTTCCCAACCTCTAATTGGTATGCTAAAGGAACTCCACGGACAGATAGTAACTGATTTAAAGGAGATTAAAAAAGATGGAAGGGGTACTATACTGAAACATTGCACAGTAGAGGTGGTCAGTATCCATATACCCTAAAACAGGTCGCCAATCTTTTGGACCTCAGGGACCACCAAACTCATAATTTTAGATCCCAGGGACCACTAACTGGTTCTATGGATGTGGCCTAATTTGTGGGTGTGGCTTGTATGTAAATATTATAAATATTTATATAAATATTTAATTTTTAATTAAAAAAGAGCAACTTTTATCCAAAATCAGGCAAAGCAGGCAGGCAGATTGAGTTGCTCACAGAATCACAGATTGAGAAATCTAGCTACCTGCAATCAGCTAGCTCAGTCTGTCACAAAATTTGCTTACAAGTAAACTCATAAAATTAACTCACAACACCATGCATGTGAATATTGAATTTTTTATAAAAAAGAGCAACTTTTACCCAAAATCAGGCAAAGCAGGCAGATTGAGTTGCTCACAGAATCATTCAGTGATCTATCTATCTGCCATTGGCTAGCTCAGTCTCTCAAATTTGCTTTCCGTGAGACTGCACTGAATTTGCTTGCAAGCAAACCTTCAGTCCGAAGGGAGGTTCGGCTGTACTTAAAAGCAGAGCTGAAGATCTAAAGACTAGCTAGAAAGCAAGAAATCCAACCATTTCCTGCTTCTTAGCTAATCAAAATCTCTTGGCACAGCAGAACAGATGATGGTCGGAAAAAGGAAAAATATCAATTTAGCAGGCAAACTTACCAGGTAAGGAGTGAATGGGCGGGGAGGGTTCCCACGGACCATGTAGTCTGCACAGCCTTGTGTTTCTGTGCAGCCTGGATTAATTGCTTTTGGGGAGGGTGCTCTGGGGGGTGAGATTTCTTTGCAGCCCACCAAAATTTTCTCACAGCCCACCAGTGGGCCGTGGTCTACCGGTTGGCGACCGCTGCTCTAAAAGATATTCCCTACTTACAAGAACCTCTACTACTAGAAGTTAATTATTGTCAAATTGGAGGACTACCGAAATGGATGGAACACCTACAGAAATACAACAGAAGAAGAATCAGTAAAGATTCTAATCGAGCTTTGCTGGCAAATCTGGAGAATAATATGAGGACCAAGAGATTGGAAGAGGATAGTTTTCGTTCCAATTCCCCAAAAAGGGGATTTGATAGAATGTGCAAACTATCACAGAATACCCTTCATTATACATGCTAGCAAAATAATGCTTAGGATCATATAACAATGAATTAAGAGTTTTACATGGAAAAAATAATGCTGGATTTGGAGCTAACTTTAGAAAAGGCTAAATAATAGGAGACATTACAGCTGATGCAAGCTGGATAATTGGAAAAAAAACAAAAAAATACCCCCAAAGAAATCAGGACTGGTAGTCCTTGCTTATTAACTGCTTCGTTTAGTGACTGTTACAAGTTATGACTGTGACCTTTCATATTTACAATTATCAGTGTCCTGCTGCCACATGATTGCCATTCAGATGCTGTGATCAGCGCACATTTGCAACTGACACAATATCCCACAGCAACATGATTACCACTTGTGTGCTTCTTGATGACTTGCAACAATGAGGATGCAGAAGTGAAATCACAAGTTCTGGCCATGTGATGCCTCACTTAAGTTCAACTCTCCCGCCATCTCTTTTATAGCCCAAAAAATAGAGAGGATCTGTTCTAACCCTCTTGCCCAGCTCATTATCCAACTGTAGGCTATGCTGTCTCTTATCTGATCATTTCCGAGGCAGCATCTCTTTACTCCATCACCCAAGATCTTTCTCACATACTATTACATCATTTGAAGGCATAGCTCTAGAAAAAGCTGTAATATTGGGAAAGATGGAAGAAAAGAGATCAGCAGCAAATTGGATGAACTCAGTAACAATGGCATATTGGGGGTACTGGTGGAAGACCTGAAACACCCAGTTAGGGATAGCATCATGGAGAAAATCTTATGGTCACTAAAAGCTGACATCATGTCAATGACACATAATCACATAAGTAGTCAATGAAATCAGAAAGCCAATCGTACACTCTGCTGGGTTCCCAATGTGTCATAAATCATTCAGACCACACTGTACAAAAAGTACCAAAACTATAAATGCAAAGCAGGCTGTCCTTGGCAATACTTCACTGTCATCTTTCCCGAGAAAAATGCATTTGATAGCTTGAAAGCTAAAATAGCTATTTGGTAGAAACTTGTGTCAGTTTCTCAAGGCAACACCACAGTCTTGTTCTCATTCTAGCCATGTTAGCAGCTAGAGCACTATCTATTCAACTGTTTCTTCCTGATTCTTGATGGGTTAAAATAATAAACATTGTCTTGAGCTCCTGAATACAAATCAAATAATTGGTCACATTTTTCCCATGATGATTTTTTGATGATGTTATGAATCCAAATAATCTTCATAGGGGGAAAAGATAAGTCATCTGCTTATAGTAGCCTCACCTGACAAACAAGATCTTCTCCTTAGCTCGAGGCTGATCTCTTTCTGCTTCGGCTGCCAGGTGTTCTGCTCGCTGCTCTAAGAGCTTCATATCATCCATGCCGCTCTGTCCTGGTGCTAAGTCGGACACTGAAACGACAATGTTAAAGAGGCAGGATGAGCAGAAGGGACAGAGAGAGGTTAGAAGAGAACAGGAGATGTACTCATCTCCGTCTAAGAGAAGGCAAGAAATACCTGTGCCTGTGGCATTGCTGTAAACCTTTAGCATCTGAGAAGCCATGAAGTTAACCTGAGTATTGTAAGTAGCCTGCACACTTCGCTTAATGCGCAGCATTTCTCGGATAGTGTCTTCGTTCCCATGCCGAATCTCAAATTCTTTCCATGTCTGCCAGAAGTTGGCCGTAGTCTGAGAAGAGAAACCAAAAAGACGTGTTTTGAGGACTGCTGGGAAAGAGACCGTGGCAAAATTCAACAGTTGATTCAAAGACTCCTGTTTCCACTCTTTTCTGAGCTTTCTGATATAAAAAAGGAAATATTTAATGAGGGTAAGAGGACAGAGGTCAACTATTATTGTGCTCTTTATCTTCTGCATCAGGAATGGGCAGTCATAAACAACAGAAACATAACTATTGTGTAAGCAAACGAACACACCTTTATCCATCAGATTGCAGATGGAAGAATCCACCTTTAGTTTTTCCAAACTGCATGTAAGATTGTCATGTCATAATACATATTCAGGAGTACCCTGGTACTCAACTACTTTGAAACTCATCAAATTTGGTACTCGATGCATTTTTACATGAACATTTTGTCCCGGTACTCATAGTTTGTTTGGTAGTCAACGCCCAAGCTAGAATTTGTTGGTATTGGCTGCCTTGTGACTCACTACATTATACCTTATGGGAAAAATTTGTTTGCTATACATTGTGCCAATTAATGATGTGTACCGAGGTACCACTTTATTTTGAACTGAGCAGGGAGTGATCATCTCTGCTCTTTTGGCAAAATGAGGAGCTTCTTCCTTCCTCCCCCCAACTAAATATTGCCACAAGCAGACAGTAAGCTAGTTCTCTAGTACACAGAAAAAGCCACTTACTCGGGGGTCACACATCTGTGAGCAATAGGAATAGATTGCCCGAGCTCTGTCTATTTCACCCAATTTGCATTCCATATCAGCAAAGCGCAGACACATCTCCCGAGCGTGTTCATCTGATAGCACCTGAAAAAAAGTATGGATATTTAAATGTACCACGCCCTTCAATACTTCAACTTCTAGGGTGGCATGAACTCATAATAAAGAGCTAGTATAGCATCTAAGGATTGTGATTACCCAGAGGGTTTTCAGAATATTTTAGCAATTGGAACATCTGAACTGATCCAGGAAAACAAAACCAATTTGAACAATGTGAAAAAGTCCGTGGCTATATGGATGCCACAGCCAAAGAGATAAATGCAGATGCAACTAGAAAAGAATGAGAGGTAGCTGGATTGAGTGGGAAAAATTCTCCTGGGCATCGGACAACTGACTCTGCAGAAAAACAATTAACTTTTCTTTAGATGAAAAAAACAAACCCAACAAATCTTTTCTGCTCTTTATGGAGGAACCTCTCTTCAGGCAAAGGAACTGACTTCATTCATAGGGGAATCTTACATTCTATGATTTATAGTCTTTGAAACCAAACTCTATTCAATCAACAAAAACATCATCCTCAATTATCAGGTTAACTTTCTAACCCAACTGCAAACTCTTTGCTCTTTGTTCTGGTGAGTCTGTTGTCCACTGGTCAGAAGAACATCTGAACAGCAAGTCCAAAAAACATTCACAGACTCTATGGCGCTAGTAGTAGTGTTCCCTAAGATGGGCCTACAAGTGTTACAATACTTTCTCCAATCAATCAAAAGTCTCATCTGGGAAAGCTTCTGGAAATCTGCTTGAGGCAAGTTGTCTGTGCCAATGCAATACAATCTTAGTCTGCAACTTAATGGAAGAGTCGTAGACCTGCTTAAATCGTGCTCCTAGTTTGTATACATAAAGAGACCACTGGTTTCAGTGAATATCCTGCAAATATTTAACTTGTTGAATATTTTGTTAGCGTTGGATGTATTTGGGATACAGTTGGGCAACACAATCACTTAGGAATAAAGTTACCATGCTGATGTGGGAAAATGCACAAACCTTGCAACAATGTCGACAGCTCCTTCACTTTCCTGGCTGACACAGTTACCAAGAACACTGCCTTCTAAGCTAATATTTTATCTATTTATTTAATTTTAATTTTTATTCTTTAAAAACAAAAAATATAAAAATCTCATTTACATTAATAGTCATTGTGTCATTGTATATACATGTTTCTTATGTTAGTGTTGTATGATATGATTCTTGATTCTTAGCAAATGTACCTTTATGTATACTGACAGTATTTTCACCAAGACAAATTCCTTGTGTGTCCAATCACACTTGGCCAATAAAGTATTCTATTCTATTCTTATTTTGTGACTATACATTATTTTTATCCTTATCCTTCACCCATTTGTACCACCTCTCCCATGTCGCATAGTATTCTCGACCCTCTTTGCCTTTCAGTTCCATAGTGAATTTATTTAGTTCAGCACAGAGTCCATTATGTTTTGAATCAAAACTTCATCTGATGGTATATTATCACTCTTCCAATTTTGTGCTAATGTGATTCTTGCTGCAGTTAAGATGTATACAATAAAGTATCTTTTATCTTTACTCAAATTCCCTTTAATCATACCTAATAAAATTGTTTCAGGTTCCAATTTCAATTTATATTTTGTTATCTCAAAAGGCCATCTGTATTTTCTTCCAGTATTTTTTGACCTCTATACACTGCCACCACATATGGAAAAGCTCCTCTACATCTTTCTTAAATTTAGTTTGAATTTGCAAATATATCTACCAGTCTAATATTATTCCTTGTTCTTTTAGTTTATCCAGTGTTTTTAATTCTAAGCTAATATTTTAGCTGGAATCTAAATCATAGGTTTGAATGAATCATTGTTACTCTAAATCAGTTGCAGTTCAAGAGAATCACTGAATAGCTTCCCCTCATTAAGGGCTTGCATATGGTGGTCTATTCAAGCCCCCTCATTAAGGGCTTGCAGGTGGTCTATTCATGGTTACCTATTCCAGTTTAAGGATCTTTATCACATTGTCTAGTAATACTGCATATATTTTTAATATGAAATCTAAGTTAGCTAGGTGAGCATTCCCTCTAAAAAGTTCCTCTTCCTCTTCCTCCTATTCCACAAAGAACTGCCACATGTGACATTTGCCCTGCAGAATCTGTAGGATGAGCAAGGGCACAAAATAAGTGAAATGATGCTGAGACAGCATCTGACTTTTATGGAGGCTGCTGCCTGGGCCCTGGTGCTTCTTGAACCTTTTTTTTTTTTTTTGACTTGTATTATGTGAGTGGCTTTCTTTTACTTTTCTCCTGCTCCTGGAGTGTGAGGTGGGAGAAAGGAGACAAGGAATGTTGCGGGCCAGTTGGAAGAAGTAATTTATGATGAAGCCGATGTCACAGCAAGATCCCAGAGAGACAAAAGATTCCTCTTGTTTTGCCAGGAAACTCTTATAATTGTCAAATGACTATGCCCATAGATATTACATGTTGCCCCCTTTCTTGGCTGGAGCTAGCAAGTCTGGCATCTTTCTTGGTGCCTGGCTTCTGTCATTGGGCTATAGTCTTCTCCTTCGGGTCCCTTTCTTGCTTTAGTGGGAGAACTAAAACTACCTGAGCGCCAACCATGTATCTCTATTATATCCAAAGTGGCAGGTACAAAAGGGGCTAAGGATTCCCATATTTGGGTCTCTATGACCTGACAGACCACTTCAGATAGAGGATTCCCTTTGTACCCCTGCTGATTTTTCTCATGTGAATGGAATGAAAAGCTATGGGCAGAGTCTTTCAATCTATAACAACGCCCAATTTTCCCTCTTTTGGAATTGCCAATGAAATTCCTTTTCTGGATTGATTGGGAGAGGGCAGGATGCAAAGCTATTCTCTGGCTTCACTGTCACTCTTCTGCTGTCACAAAGTACAATGAAGCTGCTAGTGCTGTATGGAAGCTGTTGCAGACTCTAGGGATTAACATTGCCTGATTCAAGTCTTAGAGGCATCTTAGCTGTTCTAGAAATTCAGTCTCCAGTCTTTGAGCATGAAGACTTTCACCATTGATTGACTTTTTCTATCCTGATGACTAATTTTTTTCTTTTCCTTTTTTAATTTTTCTTTTCTTGACAGTCACCTCCAGAAGCTGGGGATGTCATTGGGAATGTTTCCTGTTTGACCTAGTCAAGAATAAAAGTAGTCTTCTCCAAGGGAACAGGCAATTCTTCTTGGCCTTTCTGATCAACTCAACAAATACCAATCATTTCCTATTGGCTTGATTTGATAACTGACCTCAGGATACCTGCAGATTTATATAGGAGGATGCAGACCAAGATGCGTTTTTAATTGTGGCTGGCAAGCAAGAACAGATTAAGCCGTATCAGGAAGCTGAATAATATTGGTTAGGATGGGAAAACCAATAGATGCAATTTAGAGAGAATAAACTAACCTCAATCGCCTTCTCATAGATGCTACGTGTGTGGGTGACGCCATAAATTTCAGCTGCTCTCTTGATGTAGATGTTGTACATATCATGCTTCTCTGAAGGCAGCACAGCCTGAGTAGCCCGCTCATATACTGCCATGGCATGGCGGGCCAGGCCATATTCTTCCTCCAACTTGGCATATAAGAGATAGATAGCTGCAAAAGGAAAGCAAATTGGGCCCAAATTTCATCTCCCTTCAATTTCAAGCCAATGTTTTTCATATGCAGACTTATTAGCAGTCTTGTTATCAAAAAACACTCAAATAAATCCTTGCTGAGAATTTGCTCACTCTGATTCATCTTGCTCTCCTCCACTAAATGATGAAGAAATGAAGAGAAATTCTATGTCTATGGAGATGCTCATCCCAACATTGCTTTTTCAAGTGGCAACTGGACTTTTTTTGTTTTTGCTTGAAGATGTTTCACATCTCATCCAAGAAGCTCCCACTGTTCTGAAGAACTGTACTAAAGATGCTTCTTGGATGAGAACAGAAACATCTTCAAGCAAAAACAAAGTCCAGTTGCCTTTTGAAAAAAGCATCTTTGGCAAGAGAACTTCTCTTTACTTCAATTTTCTTCAATTTCCAATGAAAAAGACATTCTTGAGTCCTCAAGATCCTTCTCAGGCCAATAAAGCAAGTCCATCCATAGGGATTATTAGATAGGCTAGGAAGTTTATTACAATCCACTACTGTCCAGAAGACATGTCCCATCCAACCTTTATCATCAGAATCTGACTGAAGAGTTTGTGACTCAACTTTTTGTTAGAGAGACACTTAGTACATACTTTTTGCGTATTTCTGAGGACAGCCATCCAAGGCCTGCTCAAAAAGATCCCGAGCACGCTCCAACTTCTTGCCACCATAGCGGTCAATGAATTTGGTTAGATAGGTGTTCCAGATATCATAAACATTTGGCCACTTAAACAAGGAGATGCCTCTTTCATATGCCTGCCAAAATGAACAGAAGGTATAAACAAAACATTCAAGACTGCTTTGCAGAAAACTCTGCCCTATTCCCCACTCACTTAAATATCATAGGGGACTGTCATGATTTAACTATACTAATTCACATTTTTTTGAGAATAAACTTTATTAATTTTATAATTAAAACATGAACACAAAGAAAAAAATAAAAACTTTTCAACATCAACAGTTTGTGATTTTCTGTTCGTAACATTGTTTTGTGCAATATTTATAATTGATATCTAACACGAATATATATTTACTACAGCTACTACTAATCTACCTATACCATTTATTATATAGACTGTCTTCCCTCAATCCATTCATACCAACAGTCCCAAATTCTGATGATTCTTTATCTTTTAGGTCTAGAGTTAATTTATCCATTTCTGTACAACCTTTTGAATTATCAGTTCTTCTGGTAGAGTGAAGGCCTGTTTCCAACATTGAGCAAAGGCCAGTCTGGCTGCTGTCAATATATGTAATATTATGTATTTAACTTTTTGTCCATGTTGTTTCCTAAATATCCCTAATAAGAATAATTCTTATTAAGAATAATTCAATTTGTTCCTTCGTAATTTCTTCCAACCATTTTTTAATTCTCAGCCAATATTTTTGGGATTCTTTGCAGGACCACCACATGTGGTAGTATGTTCCTTCCTTCTTTTTGCACTTCCAGCATTTTGGGCTCATGTTGGGATACATCCTTGCCAATCTCGAAGGGGGGAGGTGCTGTCTGTAGAACATTTTATAGGCATTTTCCTTGTATGCTGCCGATATTGTAACTTTATTCACATTTTAAGGAATAATTTTCTTCCTGCAAATTGCTAACCAACCAAAAACCACTTTAATCAGAGATACTAGGGCCCTTCTACTGTGTTGGAATGCTAATTCTATCTTAGTTATGTTTCTGTTTAACTTTACAATTATACAAAAAAACAACTGATAGCAATCCCAGGAGAAAACAAATAACTTTTTTCAATTATTATAAACAATAGCTAAGGACGGCAAAGGTGCATGACAATTATTGTGCAAAGTATTTACTCTGTCCCTATAGCTGTCCCTAACCTAAGCTATGGTTTGCTCTGAAACCCAGACCATCTCAATGTAAAATATATTGGCTAGTTTGTTCAGAGTTTTAAGAAAGAGAACGAGAGATATTGAATACAGGAATCATCCTTTGCAACATACTGTACATCAGAAGTAATATTCAGCAGGTTCTGACCAGTTCTGGAGAACCAGTAGCGGAAATTTTGACTTGTTCAGAGAACCAGCAATTACCACCTTTGACTGGCCCCACCCCCATCTATTCTCTACCTCCCAAGTCCCAGCTGATTGTCTGGGTCTTCTTTTGTTGCCCTGCACAGAATGGAGCTGGAAAGCAGGTTAGTGTGGTGGGGAGGGAATGGGATTTTGCAGTAACCTTCCCCCAGGAGTGGGGAGGGAATGGAGATTTTACAGTATCTTTCCTCTGCCACACCCATCAAGCCATGCCCACAGAACCGGCAGTAAATTTTTTTGAATCCCACCACTGCTGTACATAATACAATCTTAGTGTACTGCAGCTGGTTTGAAGCTCTCTTCTGTACTTACCATCTGCAACATGCAGTGTTCCAGGTTCAATGACTTCTATGCTGATACAAACCCAGATGGTAGAAGGAAGCATTGATGAAACCAACTCACCTTGAAGCTCTCTTCAAAATATTTGTGCTCCTCCAGGAACAGACCATAGTTAATGATGATTTGTGGGGTGGCAATGCGTAGATCCAAAATACGATCGTATACAGCCTTAGTAGACTAGGAATGGCAAAGCAAAAAAAAAAAAAAAGCTTCAATACTAGGCTGGATCAGAACTCCAATCACAGGCACAGATTCTTAATACTGACTTCCTAATTATGCCCAGGTTGAGAAGAAACTCTTAAATTTGAAACTTAATGGCTTTTTGAGGGTAACCTGTTGGGCTTCTTCCCAACGGGTCAATCTGGTGCTCTCACACTCCCTATCAGTAACATGATAAGACGTTAAATTAATAGAAATACAGCAATACACTTATGGAAGACTATTATCACCATTCTTCTTTAGCTACTTAGGGGAAGGAACAGATGGCTGTGCCAATCATTCTATTCTGACCCTACTGCTTCAAGAGATTATTTCCAAGCCAAACTTATGAAATAGGAAGGAAAGGATGCTCAGATTCCTTAAAAATGAAGAGCAAAAAAAAGATTATTTTTTTATTTTGGATGACTTCTTACTCACTTGCTAAATTTAGGTTAAGAAATATCTTGATTTGATTCTCAGGGGGGAATATTATTTTTAGAACATTTCACCTGCACTTGGTTACAGGACTTTGTCCAATCTCATAACGCTTAGAGCAGAGGTCTCCAAACTTGGGAACTTTAAGACTTGTGGACTTCAACTGAAGTTGAAGTCCACAAGTCTTAAAGTTCCCAAGTTTGGGGACCCCAGGCCTAGAGAGACAAAAAGGAGAAGTTTCTTCTAGATGTCAAGCTTAGGCAAACAAATCTCTGCCTGGCAAGATGGCTCATTGTAAAAATTGCCAGAAGAAATGCAAGCCAGGATAGGTAAGAATGGAAGCCAACCAAGACCACTTACTTTGAAAGTGCCGAGACTTTCTTCCAAGTCAGCCAGCATGGACCAAACCTTGAGGGACTTATATACACGATTCTGCACAGGCTCTGTGGAATCAAAATATTCGGCTTTCTTAGCTGGGATAGCTGTAGCTTTCTGGAAGGAGAAAAAAAATGATAAGAACAGAGGAAGTAGAATCCCCGGGCCAAGCAGATTAAGAATTGAGTTCATATACAGTATATACAGATATTTGAGATCAAGTAGCTTTGTTGTCTGCAAAAGAAATCCTGACTTTCTTCAGGCTTGCTTAACTAGACCCATGCCCCTCTGATTCTGGAGTAAAAGTAATCTTTGTCAGTTTCCCAGTGATCAGATTCTTGGCCCACTATATCCACGAAAATATAGAAACTATAGAGCAGGGGTGTCAAACTCAAGGACCACGGGGTGCTTAGACCTGGCCCCCTCCAGCTCAATTTTCTCTGGCAGAGGGCTAGCAAAACAAACTAAAAACAAAACAAAAGATATGTTTCCCCTTTTGCATTTGAGTATGCAAGAAGGGAGAGGAAAGGAGAAAGGGAAAGAGAAAAGAAAAAGAAGAAAAGATGGGAAGAGAGCAAGGAAGGAAAAATAAGGAAAGAGGGGAAGAAGAAAAGGAGAAGGAAAAAGAAGAAAAGGAAGGAAGAAAGGTTGAGTGAGGGAGGGTCTGGGGGAAGTCCTACCATAGCACTTAGCCACCACAGGTAGCCCCGCCGATACAGATTGGGCATGGCGAGCTGGCCATGCCTCCCCGACCACCACCACCACCCCCGAGTTCAAACACAACCATGATGCAGCCCTCAATTAAATTGAGTTTGACATCCCTGATATAGACCATCTGTTCAAACCTAATCCTTTGTAAAAAGATTACAAGCAAGCAAGTTTAATTACAAGAGTTCAGAATGCCCTCTTCCTATTGTTTGGCTTCTTCTCACCCTCAGGATACGCAGGGCTTGATCGTAGTTCTCATGCCGCAGCTCCATCTCACCATACTCGCACCAGACACTGGCCAGTTCATCCACCTGCTTGAAGTTCACCTTGGTGGCCTTTTCAAAAATTGTTCTGGCCTGGTACAAGACAGGAAGAAAAAAAAATAAGAGGAAAAGCTAGGAAAGAAAAAAAATACCTCACCATATCTTCTCTTTCGGATCTAGTATGTAATGAAGCTGACATGACCCTCTCTCCCCAAATTGCTTTGTGCATCACCAAGGATCACCAAGGCCCTTTTCAGAAAACCTACAACCTTCAAGTACTCATTTGGAATGTTTTTATATGTTTATTGTGAAAAACCTGTAATTTAACTCTTCAGAAAGCAGCTAGGAAAGAGAGGCAGGAAATAGGCTAGGGCAGTGCTTGGCTTTGCCCAGTGCATCACTCACATCTTCTATCTGTCCATTGGTCTCGTAGAACTTAGCGAAAGAAACCCACAATGTATGTGACTTTCCAGTGGCTTTAAATGGGTCAACAGTCTGCACTGCTTCCGTGTACGTGTTGATGATCTGGTAAGAGTAAAAAGTAAATCAGAAAGGAGAGTCATAATTGGAATGTTGCTTGCTTGCTTGCTTGCTGCTTGGGTGAGATACCATGAAATATAAAACTGAGCAAATGAGAAGAAAAGACTCTTTGTCTTACCTCAGCCTCATTAAGAGACAGATTTTTAAAGCTATTTTAAGATGCAAGTACATGAAAAGAAGCCCAGATATCTCCTATTTTCAGAGAGAAACCTAATCTCCAAGGGCTCTCAAACTGGGTAGCTGACTGGTTCAAGTTAACTGCTTGAAAAGTAGTTCCATGAGCTCCAGTTCCAGAATGTTATTGTTATCTAACATCAAACCCAGCATTTAATAAATGGGAATGGTGTTGTAGGCTATTGGCTTGGAAACAGGACAATTCTAGCCATTCAGAGATGAATGTTCTCCTACCTCCCAAGGTTTGCCTTCATACAGCTTCACCCGCTTGTGCCACTCATGGACGTTGTGAGGATTCTGGCGCAGGAGGACACTGTTGAGAAGCAGAGGCCGACGTGTGATCAGCTGCTCAAAGCGTGCCAGGCGCAGTTCCAGATCTACATCATCTGTTTTCCAAACAGAAAAACAGCAGAAATGAACTTATACTGTAGGACCGTAGTTCTTTTCTATTCAACTACACAGTTCTCTAAAGGAGTGGGAAGAATAAAAAAAGAGTTGTGTAGCCTATAACTAATATATGGGATGGATAAAAAGAGAGAAACCGTTTTCTATTAACACAAGGTGTTATCTGTAATAAAACACAGGGAAACATCCAGCAATATGTTAAGATCCAGGATAGAGGTGGACAGAATGTGGCCATCTCCAAGTTGGAGAATTCCAACTTTCACCAGCCCTAGCCAGCATAGCCAATAGTGAAGAATGGTGAAATGAAGGAGGTCTGCAAGACCAAACAATCTGGGAAGTCCTGATTGGTGAAAGTCTGAAAGCTTTAAAAGACACAAAAGCTGTGTTACTTGCTCTCCTAGATCCAGCTTAAAGAGAAGGAGTAACATTTGCTTTCTTCTGGCTAAGCTGCTCTTACCATCCTCCTCACGTCCCATTTCAGAGGTGGTCTCCATCTTAGCAGCAATCATGCTCTCCTCAAACTGGGCGTAGCTGTCAAACACTTGAGTGAAATCCCGTACTGTCATCACTGTCTGAATAGCTTCTTCATACACATCACGAGCCTAAGACAGACAATAATCACAGAGGCTGATCCAGGACCCAGCTTGTTGGCTTTTCTTCTTCAGCCACCTGGTGGTTTGCACCTCTCTTCAAAAGGAATTGGTTTTATAAAAACACAGTCCATCTCTCAAGGTGCAATCCATCTTTAGGAAAACCAGATTTTCATTTATATGGAACAGCCCTGTCAGTCAAAAGGCAGCTAACTGAAATGAACATGATCTAACGGGGGGAAATCTTCCTCAGGAACTGTTGCAGTTACTGATAAGAAATTACACCTCCTATGTCAGTTCAAAGTGATGGCTGACAGCTTGGCTTAAACCTACTCGAAAAGCAAACTTCAGGCAACAGAAAATTGTGCCCATAATTTGATTTTCCTGTCAAATTCAAAGTCCAATAACTAAGAGTATTTTGGGTCCTCGTTTACCAAAGTAAGAAGGCTGCGTGATGCACAACTGAAAGGCTGATAGAGCATGTACAATAGATTTTTTTTTCAAATCTTTGGTAAGGGTTAAAAAACAAAAAGACTTAACGAAAGTTCCTAGGGCTGTACAAAATGACCTGCAAAATAACAGGTCCATTCCTAACTTTAATTCTCAATTTAGTAGGGAAAAATCAGATAAAAAACAATTTGGTGGCTGTACTCCGCCCAATCTATGCTTTGGGAATTTTCTTCCTGGGATGGGATTCTAGCCTGTATCATCATATCATGCAGACTGCTGGATTCAGTGCCTACCTTCTCAAAATGGCCACTGCGGATGTAGTAATCTGCCAGAGAACACCACAGCTTGCCCAACTGGTCAGTGAAACGAGTCAGGCCACCTCGGATGATGGCCCCTACATTGAGTGACTTCACCTTGTCTGGATTTTGAGAAATGAGATCACAGAGCTCGTGCCATAACTGCAAAAGAAACCCGAAGTGCCAAATAATAAGAGGCAATAGAAAAGCTTCTGAAAGGCACAGAAAAAGCATGCAGATTTAGATGAAGGAAATTGAATATGCAACTCTGGATGGTAGAAATGATTGACTACTACAGAAACCTACCTGATAATTAGATTTTCCCTCCTTGGAAACAAAACGCTCATCATTCACCACAGCTCCAAGACGGACAGCGGCTTCATCCAGACGGTCAATGGAGTGCAGATACTCAATATATTCCTCTGCATTCTCAGGGCTCAGCTGCAACATAAAAGAAACCACACCTATAAACCCCGTATCAACGACTCAGAGCACATAGCCATTCGAGAATTTAGGATTAATTAGAGTGATGATGGAAATGCTATTCTGAAGACTAGTCGAATACAAGAACCAATCTGCATTCATCAGCCTACATTAGATGAATATATTAGGATGTTCAGTTTATGATGATTTTGCTTTTGGGAGAGAACATCGAGAAACAACTAAGCTGTACATGGTCAATATTATGTTAACAGTTTAGGAAAACGCAAAGGGGATCAAAACTCAGGAACCCTGAACTTAAACTACTTCTAGTTATTAATACATGTAATTATCACACTATTTCAAAAGTCCATGTGCCAACCATATCAGGTCCATGTGCCAAACATATCTTTTTTTTCTGTAAATGATGTGAGAGGTTCTATTAATATGTCCACAAATCCTATGCCAATTAAGAAAGAATAGCCTTTGGAAAATGAAACTGCTGACAACCAAGCCAAGATGATAGTATTTCCTTAGCTCAGACACGTCAACAAATTTTTTGAGGTCTTTATCCCAGTTTTATCTTTAACTTGCATATGGGATCAGGTATATTCTATTATTCCCCAACTCTGGCAACTTACAGGTATGTGGACTTTTCCTCTTGAAAGTCTTAGTAATGGTCATGATGGCTGTGAAATTGTGATAGTCTATATATCTAGAAGTTGTTTCTGAGTCACATATTATGTAATCCCTTCTTTTATGTACATTTACAAGATTTTAGAGAAAAAGGACAAATATTCTATATTTTAACAGTTGTAGTATACAAGGAGGAATGATAGAACAGTAACTTGCCATGTGTGGGGACACACACACATTCAAATATGACCGTGCTCATTTGCCATATTAAAGCTGATAACATTTGAACATATTTAGACCTGATTTTTATCTTAAACAGAGAACACATAGAAGCCCTATAACAGACGACAATCAATGAGCTGAAAATCATAGGTACCTCAACGTAAACGCCAATTTTTATGCCTTTCTTGTCATAATTCACATCACTTGCATAAAATACACCAATTAAACAAACTATGTCTGTTCTTAGACTTTGTCAGAAATAGTCTTCCTCAGGCCAAAGTTTTCCAATAAAGGACTCAAGAAAACTGCAAATAAAAATAATTTCTCAGTTCCTGATCTATGCCAGTAACAAAAAGTAGTTAAAGGGCGAAGAACTATGGTATTCTCTGATTGACCCCATTTTTTAGAGTACGCAACCACTTCGGAGAGGAAAATTATAAAATATATATTACAGGTAGCTCAGGATTTACTACTACAAATGGGACCAGAATTTGTTGCTAAGCTAGGCAGTTGTTAAATGAGTTAAATGTTAAATGAGTTGCGCCCAAGTATATGACTTTTTGCCATGGTCGTAAAGCAAATCATTGTAGTAATGAAATGAATCATGCAGCTGTGAAGTGAATCTGGCTCACTCCCCCTCAAATTGACTTTACTTGTCAGAAGCCACTTGGGAATGACACAAATGGCAGTCTCATGATCCTGAAATGGTCATAAATACATGCTGGTTGCCAAGTGCCCGAATTTTGATCCTGTGACTGTGGGGATGCTGCAACAGTTGTGAGAGGACCAACTGTGACTTTTTTCAACACCACTGTAATTTTGAGTGGTCGCTAAGTGAATGGATTTTAAGTCAAGGGATGTCAAAGATTGAACCGCTTTGTTTTTTTCAAACTTTAACTCTTTTCAATTTGCCAATGAAATGGGGGGGGAGGGAGAAATCGAATGCTGAGAAAGCGTGTGTGGATCGTGAGAGCCTGGCAATCATCAAGGTCATCACTATAGTTGCTTGAGAAAGAGATGGACTGTTCCCATAACAAAAAGATGTCTCATACTTGGACAATAGTGGGAATGGGAGGACACCCTCACCTTTAGGTACCTACGGTAGACCCGTACAGCTGTCTCAGGTAATGGATAGAGTCTCACAAACTTCAAGTAAAGTGGCCAGATACGATGGTGCTGTGTGATGGGCAGAGCTCTGAGCGCCCGGTCAAATGTCCTGCGGGTACGGGTGATCCGACATTGATCCATGAGAAACTGGCAGTAATCTAGCCATATCCGAGGCATCTGTAAGAAATATAAGATACCAGAAATAAAATAATAATTTCATCAAATCAGACAAAAGTCCATATTGTCCAACAATCTGATTCAAAGATGGTTGTCTTCAGAGTCAGATACAAACACACACACACAGACACACCCTTGAATAAAAAGGGTCCACCTATAATTTCATGTTGAAATGGCCTTTATATTTGTGAACACAACCTCCCTAAAATAATTCAAATAAATGTAAATGTTCTAAATAAGAACATAACCAGTCTCTTGATGGATTGGACCTCTGGCTCATCTAGTCCAGCAGTCTGTTCTCACAGTGGCCAACTAATTGTACAAGCACATTAGTCTTCAGAAGGAGTCACTTTGCTAGTAAGACTAATAACCATTACTTTCTTACATTTTTTGAAGTCAGGCAAGCAAGTAGTCAGTAACACATCTTGAGGTAGTGAATTACACATTGTTGTTGTTGTTTTTTTTTAAAAAAACTTTTTTCTACCCTGATTCTTCCAAGAATCAATTTCATCGGATGAAAAAGTTTCTCCTTGTTCACTTTGTTTGCATCATGCATAATTTTTACACCTCAACCACATTTCCTTTCATTTGCCTGTTTTCTAGGCTCTCAAAATCTCAATATTGTGACCTTTCTTTATTGGAAAGCTGCTCCAGCCCCTTAAAAATCTTACAGATAGTCCTTGACTTACATCCACAACTCAGCAGAGAATTTTGGCTGTGAGTCATTGCAGTTGGACTTTTTTTTTCTTTTTAGCATTTGGCATTCTCAAATTCCCCCCTTGCCTTGATTTACGGGAGATGTTTTCCTCCCCGTTTTCTTCCCTTAGTCCTCCTTTTTTGTTTTTGCAAGTCCAAGAGGCACAGGAAGTAGTATGAGCTCCCTTATGTATGGTAACTTCAGATCTCTTACCTATTGCTTATATGTTACTTATGCATTAATCTCTCATCTTTCTGAGAATTATAAAATTGAGTAAATTTCTTTCTTGGAAGGGAGGGTGATCTGACTGAAATATTGTATTCTTCAGAGTCCTTCTAGCATGAGCTGTCTAATAAACACTGAAGTTTAAGCTTTGATTATTGGCTTTTTCCATAGTAAGTTGAGTTATTACATGACTGGACTCAACGTTTCAATAATTTTTACCATGGCCACTAAGTGTACACCATGGTTGTTCATGTCATGTGGTGCAATTCCTATCCAACTGGGGTCTTTGCAAAACTAAAAAAAAAATGCAAAGCGCAATTGGGATACTTCAACCGCAGTACTGCACAACTGCAAGCCAGCTTCTAAGCAACCAAAATTTGATCATATAACCACCAGAGTAGCAGCCATATCTCTGAGGACAGGTTGCAAGCAGGTAACTTTTTCTGAGTTGTTGATCATAAATCAAGGACTACCTGTAGTCATCTTCCTTTCCAATCAGAAAACTAATCAGCAAGTGTTTTAAACTGAGCCCCCTTGAACTTAATGCACAGGCCAAATGCTTTTCCTATCCATGTCATCCTGCTCCTCTCAGGCTCTACCAAACCCTTTCAGTCTGCAGGCTAATACTGTACCTTATGCATGAAGACCAGGGCACGCTCATGGCAGTTGTTAACTTCTTCATAGCAGGGATCTGTTACACATTTGCTCTTAACTTGTTTCCGCCGCTGCTTGAGATAGTTGTACCAGAGCTTGTAGCTGCAAAACAAAAGAGATTATCAACATCAAAATAAAGAATCTCGGTCTTTTCCAATTCTGACTGACAGCAAAATTTGAACCACAATCTTCACACTTTTGTTGGAAAGATTTGGCTACCCAAAGTATTACTAATCTCTTTCAGCAAAAATAAACTTTGACACTCCCCCCCCCCCCAAAAGCAGGGAGCAGAAAGGGCATCCGAGTTATTGACTTTGAAAAATTAGTGGCTTTTATAAAAAAACTGGGTGTTAAAAATATAATTTCAGTATTTGCAAAAATATAATTTTCAAAACAATCATAATGAATGAAAGATAACTATACCTTCCTGGCAATTCTTTAAGAGCTCTCTCATAGATCAGGTTCAGGATATGTCTGGGAGCATTCTGCTTGAAGTCAATATAGCGGATCCAGCACTTGACAGAAAATGGGTTGCGCAAGATTTCTTCTTCATATTGTAGGTCTTCTTCTTCCTGTGCAGGGAGGTGACATGGGTTTGGACAAAAAGCAGAGTTTTCTTTCACTGAACAGTCCTACAACCTCAATATCTCAACAGTACTATTTTCAGGTTTTTTCTATAGGATAGATGATAGCATTATGTAGTAATAACACATATATCGGGGTCCAAGAAAATGAAACACTTATCCTAATCTCAGTGTCATTAAATAGCTGCTGGCTATTTAATCCCTGTAATGTTCCTATCCATACCACTCGTTATATGGCAATAATAGGTTAATAAAAATAATTTTATAAGAGTATGTTACTAAATGTTGATATAAAAGTTGTAATAGACTTGGAAATACTATTAATTGAAATATTAATGTTATGGTCTTTCCTGCCCATCTCACAAAAGCACTGAGTAATTGCAGCTATACTTATCTTAAAACGTGCTTTCAAAAGCAACATAGCATTTTGTGATTTTCATCCATTAATTATATACTGTTAGAAGTTGGTTATACAAGCCATTTTAGGGTGCCTATATAATTCCCAAATCTTTTCTTAAAGATCAAATGCAGACAGTAGTTTCAGACAGCCAGGCTTTCCTGTCTGATCTTTCTCCGAGCAACTGTTATTCCTTCCATCACAACTTGGAATTGCGATTCACAGTTGATAATTAAGGGGCACAAGTTTTTCAACGACCAGCAAAAATCCCCACGGTATATTGACGATGTTGCAAAAGCGATCCACTGTAACTGCACTGCTTTCCCTGTTCGCGATCGGGGGCGTCTGTTCAAGTATATATACTTAACACTTCAAAAGACTCATGTCTAAGTCTATTTATCCATGTTGTAGGGCTGTAGTGTTCTTATTATTATCCTTCCCATCTTCTTCACGACCCCCTTCCTATTGGTATCATTCTTATGATCAGGATTACTCTGTGGCTTTGCAGCTTTTGCACCGGACACAAATTCCTCCAATCACACTTGACCAATTAAAGTACAGCGTTCCACTCTTATTACTCCATTGGGGGAAAAAAAAAAAAAAAAGATATCGGAGCGAGCCTCCCCTTCCGAGGGGTTGTATTGAGAAAAAAGCCTCGCCACGTAAACATCAACGGAAGCCCAACCTCCCGTCCCAGGGACCCAACCTCTTCCCCGGCCGCACTCACGAAGAAAAGCTCCCGCTTTCCGGAGACAGTCTCCGACCCCGGCATCGCGGCCTTTGCCTGTCGAGGCCAAATATGGCGCGCAAAGATGACGTCTTTTCTCCCTTCTCCGTTGCGTTCGAAATTTAACATCGAATCGGTCCCTCGTCTCCGTCTTGCATTGGACTGGCCTCCCATTGGCCATTGGAGAGAGGAGGCGGGTTCCTTTTTCCGTCGCCGGGCATCATGATGTCCAGGAACCAGCTTGAGATTTTGCGGGTCTGTATTGCGATGGCGGCGGGAAGATTGGGCCGGGGGGGGGGGGGGGAGAGAGAGAGTGGCTGGATTCGGGTTTATTAAAGGGATCGATCGGGCGGCCCGCTAGATCCCGGGGCGGCTTCCTACGTTCCGCTTTGGGGGAAGGGTCAAGGTCGGAGGACCTGCGACATAGTGGAGACTTAGAATAACTTTTATTGTCACTTTTGAATGTGCACTCATTGGCACACATTAAAATGAAATTTCGTTGCATACAGTTCTCAAAGGGTCCCTACCCCCAATATACACTACATAAGAAAATATGCATATACATACATACATACATACAAAATCATACATATACCCACATATAAGAACTCGGGAATTCTTATTTTTGACGTGTTTCAGTGCGTGAACTCTAAATTGCACTTGTTAATAGGCTTTGCAGGGAAACAACACCGCCTCCTCTCACTCCCGTTCCTGCAAGTCTTCCTTGGGGCTTAAACTGATCAGAAAGTTGGAGCTATTGAGGGAAAGAGGAAGAGTCCTCCACTTATGAGCTCAATTGAGCCCAATTTTTTTTTTTCTTGCTAAGCAAGAGAGTTGTCAAGTGAAATTTGTCCCGTTTTACCACCTTTCTTGCTACAGCTGTTAAGTTGAATCACCGCCGTTGTTAAATTAGTGACTCGGTTGTTAAGTGAATCTGTTTTCCCCATTGACTTTGCTTGTCGGAAGGTCGCAAAAGAGGATCGTGTGATCCTGGGACACTGCAACTGTCATAAGCATTTGAATTTTTGATCATGTGACCATGGGAATGCTGCAACGATCATAAGTGTGAAAAAAGGTCATAAGTCCCTTTTTTCAGTGCTGTTGTAACTTCGAATGGTCACAATATAAACTGTTGTAAGTCGAGGATTATCTGTGTTGGGTGGAATTGGCTCCTTCTCTTCCCCTGCAAGTGATGTTTGTCAACCTTGGCAGCTTGAAGATGGGTAACTTCAACTCATGCTGGCTGGGGAATTCTGGAAACTGAAGTCCACATAATTTCAAGCTGACAAGATTGAGACTTTGTCCTATTGCAGTGACTCTCAAAGGGTGGCCTAGGGCCCTTTCAGGAGATCTGCTAGGTCAAAATTATTTTCATAATAATGCAAAGATTTTTTTCTCTCTTTAGTTTTACATTGCTGCTAAACATGTTAGGTTTTAGTATGGAGTCAAAACAGAATTTCCTGAAAAGGATGCAGTGCTTCTTTCTTTTCCAACTAAAATCTGTGTGAGGCTGACTTTTCCTTATTTATTCCTTCCAAAACAGCAGATGGCAGCAGATTGAATGCAGAAGTAAATAGGACAATTCAGCAGTCTTCTATTAAATCAGATGTTAAGAAGATTTGAAAATACTAAAACAACGCTAACTCTTTTTATTATTTGTTTTTGTTTTGGAAAATGTAATTATTATTATGCTAAAATATATTAACATGAAAATAGCTTTATTTGCAAATAGCTTTATTTATGATGAACAATATATGAATTATAGGGAGATGGACAATTAAATATGAAATATAAATAAAATAAAATAAATAAATAAAATTCTCAATTTTAATTTCTAATATAGTAAATATTGATAGATACAACACATGTTAACAACAATTCTTTGACATATTCAATAATTTTTAAACATGCAAAGAGATCGTTTGAGAAAGTTTGAAAACTGCTGCCAGAGAGACAAGTACAGCTCTGGATATCACCAGTGCTAAAAAAAAATTAGTCTGGAAAGAAATATGGACTCTTTCTTTTTACCATTTTTGTAATGTCTGTCTTTTACCTAAGGATGTAAGAAAAAAAAAATCCAATATAAGTCTAGTAAAGCAATTTCTTTTCTGTGATTCAACCAATGGCATTTGGGTTTTTTTCTTTCTCTTTCAGATGATGATGTATCTGACTTTCCCAGTTGCTATATTCTGGACAGCAAATCAAACTGAATTTTTTGAAAAATATGCAATCGCAGTAAGTCTTCTGTAATCAGATGAGAAAATTTTGTGCTAATACATTTACTTCCAAAGTTTCCCTGATGTTCATCTCCTCCCCCCCCCCCCCAAAAAAAAAGGGGGGGAAAATCTGCCTGGTATCAATACCTGGAAAGATTCTGGAAAAGATAAGCAACAAATCTATGAACACCTAGAACAGGGGTTCCCAGCACCTGGTCTGTGGTCTGGTACTGAGCCATGGCCCATTGGAAACCCGGCCAAGTAAGTGGCAGATGAGCTTGCAAAGCTGCATTTGTGCAAGCAGTGTGCTCGCGAAACCATCCCCTCTCTTTTCCCTGCCGCTGGTCTGCAGAACTGGAAAATTGGAGACCACTGACCTAAAGGCAAACAAAGTCATAACCAAAAAGATGCAAGAATTGGGTATGCAATTGCAGATTGCAAGAATTGGGTATGTCTAGTTTAATAAAAAGGAGGACTAGGGGTGACATGATTAACAGTGTTCCAGTATCTAAAGGCCTGCCACAAAGAAGAGGAGGTCAACCGATTCTCCAAAGCATCTGCAGCTACCACAGGAAGCAAGGGAGGGAAACTAATCAAGGAGAGGACCAACCTAGAAATTAGCAGAAATTTCCTGCCAGTTAGAACAATGAATCATTGGAACAACTTGCCTCCAGAAGTTGTGGATGCTCCAACACTGAAGATTTTTAAGAAGGGACCAGATTACCATTTATCTGACTGGGTAGGTCCTGCTTGAGCAGGGAGTTGGACTAGAACAGTGGTCGCCAACCAGGGGGACCATTGATGGTCCGTGAGAAAATTTTGGTGGTCCACAGAGAAATGTCACCTCAAAGCACTCCCCAAAGCAATTAATCCAGGCTGCATGGGAACACAAGGTTTGCGTCACTTGCATTGCGAACAACATGAGGTAGTGAGGGGAGGGGGGAACTTGCCCCCCCCCCCCGTGCCTCACGGACCTCACCTGGCCACCAGGCTGCTCCTTTCTCTTCCTTCTGCTTTTGGCGGCACACAAGGAAAGCAGCAAAACTCTTTCTTTCTCTCCCATCAACTCTGCCAGAAATGAGTCTTTGGGACCCTGCAAGGCATCCTGCTCCAAGAGGCTGCGCCAATGTGACAACTCTCACAAAGACTCATTTCTGGTGGAGTTTGGGGGAGAGAAAGAAAGACTTCTGGTGCTTTCCTTGCATGAAGCCAAAAGTCTCTCTCTCTCCCCCCCCCCCCCCCCCCCCAAGAATGGAGCTGGAGATGGTATCCTGCAATCTCAAATAAAGAATGATCAATTGGTAGGAAAATGGGGTGGGGAATTTTCCTGCAGACTTTTTTTGGGATTTTCCCAGGGTCTCTGGTCCACGGGATTTAACATTATGAGTTTGGTGGTCCCTGAGGTCCAAAAATTTGGCGACCCCTGGACTAGAAGACTTCCAAGGTTTCTTCCAACTCCGTTATTCTGCATTTTTTCTATTTTGATTTAAATTGGACTTGCTCAAGTACTGGCTGGAGTCTATGGTCTATCATGCTAAAAGAAAAGAAATTCACAATAGTGACAAGTAGAACATTCAGTAAAACATAGTAGAGCATTTTCCCTCCTAAATGATGCACCTTGATTCCAGTTACCATTCAAATATTTCTTTTAAGCACAGCATTTTACTTGCTGATCTCCTCTCCATTTTTTCTTGGTGGCATTTTGTATTCTGTCATATCTTGTTATATCACTTCTGACACTAATTGTTTTCTTGCTACATTTTCTACAGAGCAAGATCTTTCAACCTCTAAATGAAGAGCAGGTAAATCTGTTGCTGCAATAAATGCCATTAATGTACAGTTTGGAAGGGAGAAAAATCAATGGTGAAAATTGCATTTCTGTCTTCTCCAGAGAAAAGATCTAGAAGCCTTTAGAAAGAGACTGCGGGAGATGAATGAGAAGAAACAGTTGGAGGAGGCTAAAAAATGATGGAGTGGTATTCTCCCTTTAATTCCAAAAGATTTTCGGCAATGAAATGAAATTGTATTCCACAATAAATTCTGAAATTTTGTATATATGTATTTCTGAATTGTATTCTTCTGTATATATCTAAAACATTTTGGAGATAAGAATGAGAAAAAAATGATTTTGTTTCTTCAGTTGTGATCAGTCTCTTGCAACGAATAATCATTAAAATTAATCACTGACTTGGCAACTGTCTCATGTGAATCATCTTGACTAAAGCAGCATACAGTAAGATATTACACAGCACAACTGCATCTCCCAGACTGAAGTTCAAATTGTGATATTTTCTTAAGTATCTTTGAATCAGAAGTGCAGCACCACTCTAAGAATTAGTCAACTAATAGGAGCAAAATAACTAAAGGGGAACTGGGTTGGGGAACAGTGGTGTAAGGGATTAGTAGTGTATTATCTTTTTCCAATAGCTGCTAAACAAGGTTGGTTGTGGTATGAAAAACTGGCAAGAAAGAAAACAATAGGTGGAGAACCTTAAGGTGGTTTTCCAAAAGACATCTAGATTTTCTTGGGTTTTTTTCTTGAAAACATTTTGCTTGTCATCGAAGAAGCTTCTTCAGTTTTCAAACCAAGACTTTGTTCTTGAACTAAAGAACCTTCTTGGATGAGAAGCAAAATGTTTGCAAGGAAAAAATTCCAAAAATTTTGGAAAACTAGCAGTTTCTCTGAGCACTCCTATTGCTTGGATTTTAGCTCCCCAGTACTTCCTATTTTTAATGCTTGAATATATATGGTTGAAAATGTGTGCAGATTCCATGTAGAAAGGAGTTATTAATGTCTGTTTCAAGACACAAGTCCAATTAATGAAACTTGCATAGAGACCTAGTAGTTTTTTTCCTTTCATACCTGCCTCATGGTGTCACATGTAAGGGTGTTGCAGGCTGAGATTACTTTGCAATGTGCATTTAGTCATTTTTGCCCACTTATGCCCTTGCAGATAGTAATAGCACTTACCTATATACTGATTCACAGTGCTTTACAGCCCTCTCTAAGCAGTTTACAGAATTAGCATATTTCCTCCAACAGTCTGGGTCCTCATTTTAACGACCTTGGAAGGATGGAAGGTAAACCTTAAGCTGGTCAGGATCAAACTCCTGGCAAGTCGGCAGAGTTAGCCCGCAATCCTGCATTTTAACCACTGCTCTATGAGGGCTCTTCTATAGATACTTAGAGAAGGATTATATGGGTAAGTGTGTCCTTTATGTGCTAATTCTTTCAGTAGCCTTTCTGGTTTTTTTTCCATCAAATGAAAATTTTCCATTCACCTATCTAGTACAGGGAATTTAAATTAGGAATTCAAGAGGGCTTACTGGGATTAATTTATTTGTTTTCTAAGCTATGACATGAAACTGAAGCATGAATAATGTTAGAATAGTCGTGTCATTTTCTTTTTGATGGAATTTGGGTCTAATTATCTAGTCCAGCAGCAAGAACTTTAGAAGGAGAAAGCGGGATTGGGAATTCTTAGTCTTTTGTATTCACTATTTCCTGAGCTGCAAACAGAATTAGTAGCAATGTTATCCACATTTTTGCTTTGATTATACATATGGGTGGCAAGAAATAGCTAACTTCTTCAAGCCACCAGCAGTATTGTCCTGTAGTGGCATGCCCATCCTGACTAGGATATTTGCTAAGGAAATCAACAAGGAGGGAACAGTTGGACATGTTTATTAGAATCACAGGGAGTGTACAGTAAATGTGCAAGGCTGATACAGCAGTGAGGGGATGATCTTGAGTGAGGGACATAGCACGTGCTTAGTGGCATCACATTGGTATCTCTGCTGCTTTCCCAAGCAGGGCTGGGAGGATCTCATTTCTGCAAGAAGAAAATAGGCAGAGGATGATAATGTAGCAAAAGGTAGGATAATTTTCCTCTGTATAGAGTGGCTAGGCAGAAGCAGACACAAGCATAGGCATAGACAGAATCAATTCGGAAGAGAATTTTGAGAAGTTTTGACTGGGTGCCATGAATCCTCTCATATTTAAATACGTATTTCTCATTACAGACTCTTGCAGCAAGCACATTGTCACCTTATAACAAGTACACTGGAGTTTCCTCCCCCCCCCCCCCCCCGGAAATTTTCCAACATAGTTTTTGGTCTTTGCTCAAGGCACAGTTGCCTGTTCTATCCCCTTCTGGATGCGTGACTGACTGATATCAGAGTGTTAAGGCACACTTGGAAGAGAAAACAAGCTGCTTGATAATGTGAGGAAAAAAAGAAACAGTAGTTTGGTCCACATAGGTGCTAATGAGATGATAACTATATTTGGCCAGCCCTTGAAGGCAGGGTTGCCAAGAAAGGCTTTTGAAAATAGGTTTTCTATTCTACAGGACAGGCAAGAAGCACTTGTGAGTCTTAACAGTATGGATGGTGCCAGGAGGAAAGATTCAGACTGATTGGGCACTGGAGGACTTTTTAGATCAAACCAAACCTGTACAAAAAAGAGACTGCATTTGAACTAAAATGCAACCAGATTCCTGATGGGCAACATCACAAAGGTAGAGAACAAGTTTGAAATGATTCTGGGGAGGAAAACCCAGACAACAGGCTGTCCAAAAATTTCAATGAGATATGTTGTTGCGATCAAAACCTTGCTCCTTTTCACACGTGTACAAAATGCACATGTGCAAACATGATAGGCCCATAGACAGGATTGCTGTTTCTTATGCTATTATTGTCTTGAAAAATATATTAAGTTTCTATCATGCTTCCTAAATGATAGTGGAATAGGGGCAAAGAGTGTCTCTTGTTTCTTTTAGGTTTGTGCTGCTTTTTGTTATCAAGGTTTCAGATTTTATATATTTTCCATTACATGATCCATCCTGAGAATTTTAGAGAGTTAGGGAACTCATTAAAAAAAAAGCAAAAGAGATACAGCTGTATTTATATTTCCTTTGCCTTTTTCCAGACTTAGTAAGAAAAAGCTGAGAACAGGGTGTGTGGCTTACTCCATTTGATTGATTTACCAACCCTGCTTCTTTACTGTTGAGGCAGGTTTTTAATGACCACCCTGCTCCTGCTCACATCCATTTCTGAAGAGACTCACCTTGGTGGTCCCGGAGCCTGATAGGCTGCTGGTGTTACTGTTCTGAAAACCAGGAAGGTATCTGAAGCTGACCCTTTGATCGTCCATTCGTCGGCTCTGTGTATGAGCCAGCATTTCCATGAAGTTGTCCATCTCAGGGGGTGGGCTGGGACTATCCTCTGCAGGCCCCAAAAATAGAAACAGCTATCAATGGAGGGCATAATGAAGGATAGCAAGAGTACATTATCTTTCATTGTTTTAGATGTCACTAGTCTGCAGTACGTCAAACATTGCCGTTTGTTAATTTAGCACCTTTGCTTCTTAGCATTTGATGGATGTGAGACAGCTCCTAGCTAACTTTGGCTGATTTCAAAACCACAAAGCAGGGTTAATGAAGACTACCAGGAAAATAATCATGTGTCAGAAGAAGACAATGGTAAACTACTTCTGGCTCTAAGGGAGATGGGTGATTCAAAAATAAATAAATAAAATAATTTATTTATAATAAATAAATAAAAAGAAAAACAAGCAAAAAAAGACCCCACATGGATATATCCCTACAGTCACTGAAAGCCAATGAGTATTTATCAGATGAAATTCCCAAGCAATATTGGAAATGGCTTCTCTTAACAAATAGGCCCAGTAGTTAGGGGATTTCAGTTGCACTCTAGAAAAAGGTTCAGAGTAAATGAGCTATTACTATGTTAATCTGTAGTGGAAAAAGACTTTCTCATAATATTTTACATGAATTTTGCGAGAAAACTTTCCCATATCCTAAGACATCTGTTTTGCAAATACTGAAACTAGATCTAACAGAAGATGATCTCTCTTTAGCAGTAATCGGGATCCAAAGTTTTGCTTGGTTTTGGGAAAATGTATTCACTGCCCTAGTAACTCCTGGATTTACTAAATTTTCTTATTTAGCTTAGAGAACTCACTGTTTTCGGGATCTGAGCCACTCTTGCCATGTACAATTTGAATGTTACAGCGTTGTTCATCCATACGTCCTCCTTGCACATGAGTCAGCAGATTGAAGAAGCCTTCTTGTTCTGGAGAGCCTGACTGTAACAGAAGAAGAATAAGAACAATAATCAGTTGGTTCCAACTTGGCCTGTCTTGATTTCACAAGAATCTTTCCACTGGTCAGTTTTTGTCACCAACCTCAAGAGCAAAGCCACATAGCTTTCCAACATTGCTCACTTGAAGGATTGAGCTAGGAATATACAACAATCATAGATTTACTAACTTGTTGACCTTTTGATATGATATTGAACTACAAAGGCCAATAATATAAAATGTGGTTCTCTCTCTATAGTTATGTATATAGAGAGAAATATATGCATATTTCTTCTTTTGCCTTTAAAAACTTAATGTATCAGGAATGAACATGAGTTCTAAAGCACTATTTGTGCCATCTAGAATAGATGTGCAAATGGAAAGATCGCTAGTATTTATTCAGAAGGAATCTGGCAGCATCTTTATTGTGTAACAACTTTCACTCAGAAATATGAGTTTTTGTGAGCTTTGAACTTTGCATATATGCACAGTAATGCATTTGGGTATCCAAAACACATGCTAGAGACCAGGGGTCTCCAACCTTGGCAACTTCAAGAAGAGTTTCAAGAAGAGATTGGACTGCCATTTGTCAGAAATAGTGTACAGTCTCCCGCTTGGGTGGAGGTTGGACTAGATGACCTACAAGGTCCCTTCCAACTCTGATTATCTATTATATCTGTTAACTTTAAGCCTGGTGGACTTCAACTCCCAGAATTCCCTAGCCAGCAAAGGGAATTCTGGGACTTAAAGTCCACCAGGCTTAAAGTTATCAAGATCAGAGACCCCTGCTATAGACCACTGGCCTCATAAATGTGACTAGATTACAACTCTCAATAACCTGATCACTGCAGTGGCGAACCGTGAGCACTACAGCTGGGCCTTCCCCTCAGCCCTCACTCTGAAACGCAGAGCTGGGGAAGTTTTCTCTGTATGAGGCAAACTTCTTGGGGCCCAGAAGGGCCAGGAACATCCGCTTTTCATGATCCTTGAACCGTTTCCTCAGCTGAGCGAGAATGTTGTCCAGGATTTCACTGTGCAGCTGCTGGTAGGACTTCACCAAGGCCTATGATCTTCTGTTTTTGTCCCGCCCACTTAAAATCAAACCGTGATTGGTCAGTTTTCCCATCACTCTCCAAACCAAAACACATAGCTTGGCCTTCCCCTGGATTCATGAAGTCCTAACCAATTAATGAGCCAGCTAACCGGGCTTTGATAGAGACGGACGATTCTGATTGGATAACATGTTTCAGGACAGTAACCCTTTCATTGCTGATGTGAACTTGACAGTAAACTTAACTTTAGAACATAGATTAGAGAAAATGTATTAAATGTATTGTATTAAATTAAATTAGATAGATTATATATAATAATTTAATACTTATATCTTTTGGTCCAGGTTTTTTTAAGGCCTTCTCTGAAGGTTCCCCTCTGTTGATCAGCAGGGCTATTGGTGAGGAGAACTTGGAGTGCAGCTCACAGCAATATCTAGATGGCTGAAAGCTCTGTACTGCTGGCAGAATTCCTTGCAATGTCTTTGCAAGTGGGGCAAGTTTCATTATTCCTATGATATAAATCAACGTTGCTTGTCTGCAAAAGGTGATAGTGGCTCACTCTTCTATTTAATTGATTCTGTTCTGTATGATAATAATATATGAAGTCCTGTAAACCTTTGACTAAATAAGCCTCCTTTCAGCAGACTGGATGCAGTGAACAAACTTTCCATCAGAATACTTTCCTGAATAACAATCAGGTCAGATGCATCCAAAGTAGTTGAAATTTATATTAGTTTTTGTTAACATCATTTGTGTAAATTATGCAGATGGTATGGGTTCTTGCAAGTCACATATTTTGCATTATTTCCTTAATAGCTTCATTACTGAAATTATGCAGATTGCACAGATGACATACTTTCTGATTCTATTGACATTTGGAAGTAAAACAGAAGCCCTTCCACCACACGATCCTTATATGGAGGTTTTACCCAAAAGTAGATTATAGATGATGACTCATCTGTTAATCATATCTCTTTGCAAAATGTAGCATCAGAAAAAGGACTCACAGCTCTTGACAAAACACAGCATCCGGAGTGTGTAGGAAAGCCAAGAGTTCATTTTTAAAACCTTAGGTTCAAAAAAAAAGAACAAAGGGTGTTTTCATTTGCTCATTAATTGAGCTTTTGTTCAATGTCTGGAAGCAAACCTTGAAGCAAAATAACTGGGATCAACTTAATGCTATTATCATCCCCTGAACAATAACTAAAGCAGATGGAGCATGATCTCTTATGGGGGAAGGGGTCTTTATATAAGGCAGAGCCATCATTTATTGAGCTGCCAGTGGGAGGAGGATAAGCTTAGAATGAATGATCTTCTGAAAAATGGCAAAAGATCTTCCTTGACTGTCCTTTTGACTTAGAACATCTGGAGAGCAAATGGAAAGACACATGGTAGGAGACTTTGTCAGAACCAGAGTAACAAACAGGTCTGAAAATACTGGAGCAAGGGAAGAAGATACACTGCCTTTAGAATAGCAATAGCACTTAAACTTATATACCCCTTTACAGTGCTTCACAACCCTCTCTAAGCCATTTACAGAGTCAGCATATTGCCCCCAACAATCTGGGTCCTCAATTTACCCACTTTGGAAGGCTGAGTCGACCTTGAACCTGGTAGGATTTTAACTGCCAAATTGCAGGCAGCTGGCAGTCAGCAGCACTCTAACCACTGTGCCACCATGGCTCAGAATAGAAATATAGAGTACTTTCTTTTAGTATCAATAATGTTTCTGTCATATTTGTTTTCAAAATAACATATAATCGATCATTGCTTTTCAAATAAATAATAGGCTTGAGGTGGTTTGTTTAGCCTCTGTATTGTAAACCCAGAAGAAAGATTAATTTGTAATCCAGATTATGTGAATTTAATAACTGTATTTAGGTAAGAAGAAATACTAATTCTTAATTTGGAAAGTTTGAATGATGGTGTGTGTACCTGCTTACCTCCTCCTTGCAAGGCTGCAATTATGAATTATTTCCAAATACTATTAAATGCCAATCAGTACTGTTCATTGTTTGAGGTTTTGTTTTCAGCTTACTCCCATCATATAGTGTCTAACTGAAGGTTCCTACTTGTCTTTGCAAACGATGCTGATTTTTGAAAAACAATGGTTAATTTTCATTTACCATAAGTTGTTTCTTATTCTCTTCATATCTTACCCAAGCATATGAGAAAGGCTGTGCATCAGCGCTGGCAGAATTCGAAATGCACAATAAAATCTGCCTTATTGGGAAAGATCCATGAGATGTTAGAATCAAAGCAAACCTACCTATGAATTCTCATGAATTTTAGCCGTTCAAAATAATACAAGACATCTCCCCATAAAAATAAGCGTGGCTTTCTCCCCAAACACTCCATGTTAGGATCTGGATCTGACTTGCAGGGGATGGGGTGGGGGCAAATCTACATGTTTGGACATATCAAAATTTAATTTTTGATCAAGTGAATTCAAGCATGGGTGAGATAGTAACCGCTTAATGGCTTCAATGAATTACGTTCCTCTAAGTGTTTAGAAACAAGGCAGCTGCTGCATTTATATTTAGGTTTTTTTTCTGCAACTAATAAGGTTATACAGATAGTCCTTGACTTACAACTACCACTGGGACCCAAATTTATATTGTGAAGCAAGGGGTTGTTAAGTGAGTTGCACCCAATTTTAGGACCTTCTTTGGCATGGTTGTAAAATGTAATTCATTAAATGAATCCCTGCACTTAAGTGAATCACATGGTTGTTAAATGAACCTGATTTCCCTTGTTGATTTCTTGTTGGAAGCTGGATAGGAAGACCACAATGGCAATCACTTAACCCTGGAATGTTGCGACTATTGTACACCTAGATGTTAAATGCCCAAAGTTTGATCATATGATCTCAGGGATGTCACAATGGTTAAAAGTGTGAGGACAGGTTGTAAGTAATTTTTTCAAGTCTATTGTAACTTCAACCAGTCACTAAAAAAAAATGGTTGGAAGTTGAGGACACAGCATGCATGTGGATTCAGACGATGGAAGTGAATAAATGAATAAAAATCCTTTTTGCCTATCCTGATCAGGCACATCAAGGCATATCTTCATGTCAGTCAAATGGTCTGGCCTTTCTCTTTGTTTTGGGGGCACCATTCTCATTTAAAGTATGAACTTTGGGATGTCTTGTGAATAAGCCCTTCATTTGAATGAGGGAGAAGTAGGAAGGGCCATCAATGTGATTCCTTCTTGTTTCTGCATCTATTTTTCATGCTTATAAAATTTCAGGACCATTCCCTGTCATAATAAACAATGTCTGGCCTTCCCTGAATTTCTTGCCATAAACAACCAATGCCAGAGGTATACTTGGAAAGGTTGATGTGATTTATAAGTAACCTGTCTAGATAAAGAAATTAATTATAGATAAAAGAAATTAAAATGGATTCTACTGGTTTTGAGTAATTTAATAACCTAGCATTTATTTTTACCCTTGACTAGCCCCAACAGAAAAGAGATTTAAAACAATTCCTAACCTTTTTTTGTCTAGGGATTATGGAGTGTATTAGCCAAACCTAAGTGAGCTGCATAGTTTACAGTCACGGATAGAGTGTATGAAACACGTATGCAGTAAGTACACAACGGATGCATCGCTTTTTCCAATGGATGGCAAGCTTTTTTGTCCGTTTTACATCCTCTTTGCATCCACTGGTGCAGTGGGACATGGGCTTTACCATTTATCTTAATAGCCCATCCATGTAATAGCCCATCCATGAAAACCAAAGACTTTCTCTGAGAACTTAACTTAAGAACTTAAGCTTTTATAGGAAGTTGGATTGCATATTTATAGATCGATGGGGTTTGATTTTTGTAGTTTTTAAATTTTCCATTTAATCATAAAAAATTACTGAGGCTGAGGTCAGTGGTCACTTACCTCTCCCAAGTGATAACCTTTTTATTATTATTATAAGGGGTAATTTAGGGATTCATAGAACTCCTATCTGATCTGAATGATAAAACCACAAGCTTCCTGTAACTAAAACAGCTGCTGAAAGTATGGATTAAAATAATACACAGTAACTACCATGTTTCTCACAAAATAAGGCCGGGCCTTATATTTTTTTGATCTCCCAAAAACAGCTAGGCCGTCTTTTTGGGGGTGACTTCATTCCCCCCCCTTGCAACCTCGGGTGGGCGGGCGGCGACGGCTTAGATGTTGACTTCAGCGTTGGTGGGGCACTTCGTATCGGGAGACCTTCCACCACTGTTGCTTTCACTTCTCCCTTGCTGCCACGGCGTTTAGAGCAATGTCGTGGCGTTTGGTGCAGCCACGTGCGACCAGCCAGGGCTCCTCCCTGCAACTGGAGCCTGGCGGAGACACTCGGCTTCAGGTGCTCCTGTCGCTGCCTTCCCTTTGCCTTCGAAGGTAAAGCCAATTATTTTAAAAACGACGCCCTACTACAACAAAGCCTCCACTGCCCGAGAGGGCAGCCCAACCCCATGTAGGGAGGTGAATCTCCTGGGGCCGCAGCACAGGATTGGCCCACCCTGGGAGAAGCGCCCAGCTGCCATCCCTGCCTGGCACTGGGCAGACCACAAAGAGCTTCGCCTGGGGCACCCAGCGCAACTGAAAGGCGGGCCCTCCTTCCCAGCGGTGGAGCTCTTGCCAAGGCAGTGAGCGTCTCCCCACTGGACCCTCTGCTCATCCCGCCAGGGCCGCGCCAAGCTATACGGGCTGGGCAGAGCCAGGAAAGCAAGCTGCGGGTGCGCGCCTGCCTGCCAAGCAAAAGAGCTGGGCTGACCTGAGCTTGGTTTCCTTCCCAAGTCCCTCCAGCACGAACCCAAAGGGGTCACCGGGAGATGCTGCCCGAGGCAGTGATAAGCGCCCACCTGTCCACGGACAGGGAGGTGAGGTGATGGCAGCCCTGCTTCTCTGGCCGGCAGAGAGAGCCCGAAGCTGTCCATCCCTTCCACCCCTCACTCAGCCCGTCCCCGTGCATCTCCAAATGTGCCGGCAGCTCCAAACGCTGCAGTGGAATGGGCATCAGGCAGAGGCACTGACTCGGCGGGGCTCAGCTTGGAGGAGGAGGACAAGTTGCCTTGCCTCCCTGTCCATGGATGGGTGGGCACTATCGCTGCCTCGGACGGCCTCTCCCAGTGGTCCCTTTGGGTTTCCGCTGGAGGGACTTAGGAAGGAAGGCAAGCTCAGGACGTCCCAGCTCTTTTGTTTGGCAGGCGCGGCTTGCTTTCCTGGCTCTGCCCAGCCCGCACGGCTCTGGCGTAGCCCTGGCGGGATGAGCGGAGGGTCCAGCGGGAAGGTGCTCACTGCCTTAGTGAGAGCTCTGCTGCTGGGCAGGAGGGCCCACCTGTCAGCTGCGCCAAATACTGCGGCGTTGCTCTTAATGTCACGGCAGCAAGGGAGAAGAGAAAGCAATGGTGGAGGAAGGTCTCCCGATATGAAGTGCCCCACCAACACCAAAGTCAACGCAGGCAGCACCATATCCAGGTATGCAACAAAAGTACTTTCTAACGGCAAGCCCCCCCCCACCATTCTCCCCCATTTCGCATGTTTAATATTGGCCTTAATTTGGGGGAGGGGCTTAATTTGATTTTAAGCTGATAAAACATGCTGGGCCTTCCTATTGGTGGAGGCCATATTGTTGGAGAAATACGGTATGAATTAAAGAATGTGTTATAAAAAGCACGATTTAATTCAGATAAATACATATAATCATTTACATTGGAGTGATTTCCAGATAGTTTTCTATCGACATTTTGAAACTGAATAGTGAGTTCTAATGCAGCCTTAAGTACAAAGCCAGCTGAATGACCTTGGGCCAGTCATTTTCTTTCAACCCGAGGAAAAAGGCAATGGCAAACCACTTCTGAAGAAACTTGCCTGAAGAAAGCTGAAGGGACTTGTCCAGGCCGTCTCCAAAAATGGAACAGGACTAAATGAAAGAAAAGTGTGTGTGTGGGAGAATTGAAACAGAACTTCCAAAGAGACAACAGGAGGGAGAAAATGCCTCATTTAAAAAAAATGTTTTTAAAAATACTTTGCTGTTTCAAACAATAAATGCTTTGAAACTGGGCACATTTGCATATTTAAAATAGTCTTAATGTTGTTTTTAGAGAAACAAGAAACATGAAACAGCAGGTGTCTACAACTCAAGAGCTACAAGTTCTAAATACTCCACTTTTTCAGCAATTTCTATTTTTGTTGCTCAGCAAAAAAAGTCCTGACAAGAAATACGCTGTCAGCCTCACAAGCAGACCAGAGAGGACGCATGACAAGATGAACCAATTCTAAAATTCTAAAGGCAACATTAACAGGATCTTGCAAGTCTCAAAATACAAATCTGTTATCTCTTTTTATCACCTGATAAGTTTAGAGCTGATCCTTTTTAAGTTTCTTTCTCTGTCCATTTTTCTGCTATGGGCTCCTCCTCACATTTTATCTGATTGTTCCCTCGACAATCTCCCCTCTTCTCTCAAGTTTCTGTATTTCTCGTGCACCTCTGTATGGTTTGCCAATTGCGCAGTGGCAGATAGGAAAACACTCCAGAGGGTTAACGTTATTGCCCAGAAGATCATTGGTTGCCCTCTCCCTTCTTTGGAAGAGCTTTATAGCTCCCGCTGCCTTAAGAAAGTTCAAAACATTCTCAAAGATTCATCTCATCCTGGGTACCCTTTTTTTGAACTATTATCACCTGGCAGACAGTACAGAATAATACAAAAAAATAGGCTAAAAACAGCTTCTATCCTAGGGCAGTAGCTCTTTTGAATTCTACTGTATAGTGCAGTGTTGGTGTGGTGTTGGGGTTTTATGGTTCAATGTGTGGAGTGTGAAGGATGTGTGTTTGTGTTTATTTTCATGGTCGTGATGTGCACTGAAGATGGTGTTTGATTTCGTTGTACGAGGTGCAATGACAATAAAGTAAACTAACCTAAACTAACTTCATTCCCATATACCATTATACACACCCAGAACTATTAGCTCTAACTTTATTGTACATTGCAAGTCTGAAAGTACATCACTACCCCTTTTGCCTTTACTATCCAAGAAGGGGCCCTGCTGAGGTGTTTGTCAAACTACCATTCCTTCTGTGTATTCAGTTATTTCTTATCAGACCTTCTAGCTTGTGGCTGTTCCTCTTGTCTTCCAAGTCATTCCCACATACCATGACATTTCCTAAAATTAAGAGTTATATGCCTTACATTGGCATAAAAAAATACAAAGTGCTTGGCAGGGGCTTCTGAGCTACAAGTGTATTTTGGAAAAAAAAGTATAACTGCTCTATTTCACATATAGTTAGTCCTATCCAGGAAGTATAAAAACTAGTCCACAATATTGAGGTAGAAGGCAGAACTCTAAAAATTGCTGAAAGAAAGAGAATGAATGAATAGATGAGGGATATATACAAGCCATTCTATTTCTGCTTTCTAGCTAAGGGGAAATTCGAAAGTACTGAGTAAGTGTGCTCCTACAAGCAAAGGTTACAAAATGAATGAAGAGAAACAAGCAAAAGCAAAAGAGAACAATTCTAGGGAGTTGTGGGGCAAATAGCTAAAAGTACATTCTTCCTTTTTTATCATTTTATTTATATTTTTTATTTATATTTTTGTCATGTTTATGTAGTGAATATTGGAGGTAGTTGCTCTTTGACAGCTTTATGCAACAAAATTTCATTTTAGTATATGCCTATTAGTGTACATTTAAAGTGACAATAAAGCTATTCTATTCCATTCCATTCCATTCCATTCCATTCCATTCCATTCCATTCCATTCCATTCCATTCCATTCTATTCTATTCTATTCTATTCTATTCTATTCTATTCTGATGTCAATAAGGAAGGTGGTAGAATATATTTCCTGCCTTTGGGGTATCTTGTAATCATCTGTTGGCATAATGAACCTGATCACCTCAGCACTGCCTGAAACACTTAGCAAAAGAAGTTTCATATAAATTTTTTACTTTTTTTTAAATAAACAGCAAAAGGGTGATTACAACATTGATTTTGGAAAGTTTTAAATGGGGTTGGATGGATTGGAAATAAGATTTTGAAAATAATCATAAGAATCCTTTCTGTGAGTTCTTTAAAATCCTATTAAAATGTATTAAGATTTTGAACTTAACTGTAAGAAATCTTCCTGTGGGAAAAATTTATAGATTAGAGAAAAACATGATTACAGGAGATGTTGAAGGCTGGACACGAACAGCAAGAAGAATGAAAGATTATAATTAAAGAAGAGACTCACTAATACAGTTAGAGAAAAATAATTCAACTTTGAAAGTATTTGAGATGATTTCAGAACAGTGCACCCAGAAACTGCTCTTTATATGGTCTGCTACCATAAATATGGGTTTAAAAGAAGGGATGGAAGAGGATACAACTTAGAATCATGTTTTAGATTTGAATTTAAAAATGACAAATTACGAGAATGATATGGAAAAATGTGCTTCATTGGATTTACAAAGAAAATTGGCTGGTATCTTAATAACTAAAAGAACATATAAATAATAAATTAGAAGGGTGACTTGGATAACTTTCTTATCCTGGATTTACAAAAGAGTTGTGTTACACTGTTGAAGGAGTTCTGAAGGGGGAGGACTGAAAAGTATTCAGCTTTTGGAACACATGGTTGAGGGAAAAGTTTTATATATATATAAAACGTTGCTACAACTTTAAATATATATATATATATA
>BLBF01000003.1:108761484-108795791 GCA_015471245.1 Laticauda colubrina | reverse complement strand
ATATATATATATATATATATATATATATATATATATATATATATATACACACATACACATATACATATATGCATGCGCTGTTTAGCTTCCTTCGGGTATTATCCCACATCATTGTAGTGCTGTTAAAGTTGTAGCAACGTTTCAGCAGAATCTCATCTGCCATCATCAGGCTTCTGTATGTCTCGCAGCTTCTGGTTTCAAATTCGAGGCTGGTCTATTCTGATTGGCTAGGAGTCTGGGCCAGTGAACGCGATAACTTAAAAAAACAAATATATATATATATATATGATTCTGACAATATCAGAAGAAGCTGACTGCAGACTGATCTAAAGAAACCAGGGCCCAACTATGCCTGGATGGACACACTGGGTTGGGGAACTGAGGCAAAGAATTGTACCACAAAAGAAAGAAGCCTTCCCAGCTCTAATGAAGGCCTCTCCTGACAGGATCAACTACAGACAATATCTTGTGCCACTCACTTGTGATCCCTTCAGCCAGAAGATCTGACATCTTAAAGCAGGAGGAAAGAATGCGGGTGCTGGAATGATCCATAATGAGGACCTTCAGGGACAGAGAGGGGAAAAATATTACATGTAAAGAAACAATTTTTAAAGTTGAGCAAAGGTATAATTAAAGTAAATAGTTATGTCACAAAAAGGCATGGAACAATAAATAGCTACACTCATGTTCCCAAGCACTTCCTTCTGTGAAAATTATAAAACCAGGGAATTCTATTCTCCTATTCAGTTCTATATTGGTCTTCTGACTTTTTATTGCTACTCCGTAACTTGTAGATAAGTGAAATATGTTCACATCCATATCCATCTTTGCACTCTGGCCCAAGTCTTATTTCAAAATAACCCTGGAGGTTTTTAGTTTAGGGATCTGACCTTCTTTCTAAGGCATTTTTATCATTATGAATAGTTGGATCGTAATACTATTTTGTTAGTAAGGGGGGATGTAAGTCAGCATTTAGTAGTCCAGTTCTGAGACTACTATAGAGAAGAATTAGGCATTTACTTGCATTGGAGAGTCCTTTAAAACCCATTATCTCACCAATGTAGCTTCACTGCAGAAGGGAAGATAAAGCAAAGGATATATATGTACATGTGTGTGTGTGTGTGTGTGTGTGTGTGTATGTATGATGTAGATATGTACGTACATACACACACGTAAAACATATATATATGTATATGTATGTATGTGTGTATATATATATGTGCTGTTCAGCTTCCTTCAGGTATTATCCCACATCATTGTAGTGCTTTTAAAGTTGTAGCAACGTTTCAGCAGAATCTCATCTGCCATCATCAGGCTTCTGTATTGAGTTCGTATGTGGGTCAGGCTATCACAGCCGTTAGTTTTTAATTTTAATGACCCACATACGAACTCAATACAGAAGCCTGATGATGGCAGATAAGATTCTACTGAAACGTTGCTACAACTTTAAAAGCACAACTACAATGACGTGGGATAATACCTGAAGGAAGCTGAACTGCATTCATGTAAGTACCCGCGAAACCTTAAAAAAACATACATAGATAGATAGATAGATAGATATATGTATATGTGTGTGTGTGTGTGTGTGTGTGTGTGTGTGTGTATGTGTGTATACACTGTATAAGCCTTTGCACATGATCTTTGGTGACAATGCCAGGCTGCAATAATGGATTCAATCAGCTCCTACTTGGTCTTCGTATGCTTCTTATTTCATAACCAATCTTGGCTCACAAGTTCTCAATTGGGTTCAAATCTGGGCTCTGAGCTGGCCAATCCAGGAGTTCAACACCATGCTTCTTCATCTACTGCTGGATGGACTTGGCTTGATGACAAGGAGCGTTGTCATCCTGGAAGTAAAAGTCCTTCCCTACAAGTTGCTGAGCTGAGGAATCATGGTTTTTTCCAGGACTTCAACATACTGCTTGGAATTCATGATTCCCTGCATTTGTATTCGACCAATACTAGAAGCAGTGATACAGTCCCAGGTCATCATGTGCAATGGATGCTTCACAGATAAGATTCAGGCAGTATGCCTAAATTCTTCAACTGGAAATCTTCTGACATACTTATTGCACTTGTAGAAATTGCTCTTGTCACTGAAGATGACCTTGGCCCACTGTTTGTTGGTCCACTCGGCATACTGTACAGTCTATGCTAAAGCAATGCCATCTGGTGATAAGCAATAAGGGCTGGCCAATTTCATATCAGTAACCATGTTAAGTTATCTAACGGTCCTTTTCAGGGCCACAAACAATAAAAATGTTAACAAAACACTAGCATTGGCCTTAATAATTGTAACACGTATGCCACTGGGTATGCATCAGTTAATCTGTTTTCATAGTCATTGTAAGCATGCATTGTAAGCATGCAAGAAAATTCACAATCCCCATCCAAACAGCACCAAATTGCAAAAAGCTTATGCTTTTCACTTAAAAACCACCAGTATTTATTTAAATATAACAATATTTGCATAGCAGTTAGCATAAAATATCACAAAATCAATGGCCTATCCAAAAAATGTCAGAAACCACAAACCGTAAATCATGCAGGACTTTTTCACACAGTTATATTGTGGGTATGTAGCTTAAAGGGGCAACTATGTTTCAGAATATTCTGAGATGGAGAATATTTACTAACTTGACAGCAAATTGTAGGATAGATATGAGATAATCAGCATAGCCACATAACACATTTGCAAACCCAGTAGAGCAAAACTAATTTAATAACATCTTTGTCTCAGTTAGTAATTTCAAGGCTCACTTGCTACCTTGCTGCATCGGGAAAAGATATGAGAAGCATGAAGAAACTTAAGTGTCACAGTGGAGGAGGATACAGCAGGTCTACTGAATACAAAGCCCATTGTTTACTGTATGATGAATTAACTGCATCAGAGATTTTATTAAAACACACAAACAGAAAGTCCAGTGCAGATGCATACAATTTAGATTAGTAAACTGATCAGACAACTTTAACTCATCCAAGACACGAAGGTGTACTAACCTTCCATTCTCCTTCCTTCTTCATGCTGTGTATAACATCATTCAGGATCTCTGAAAAGTGAAGGTCAATTAAATTAGAATGAAGGCTTTTTTTTTTTTTTTGCTATAATGAGAATGATTAGCTGAGTCCTGTGTCAGATAAATAATTTTCTTGTCACCCGAGTATAGCTTTTTGTCACAATAAGAGAGATTGTTCTTGACATTGATACAAGCCAAAATGTAGGACTTTGAGTAAAAAATCACAAAACACACACAGCAGGTGTTTTTGCATGGGTTTTAGAGCAGAAGCATGAAGCAGCAGCAAGTGTTCAGGTTTCTGACATACAGCAACATCTCTGAGATGAATCTCAAACTATCTGGAATCAACTATTTAAAAGACCATTCCTGCAACAACCTGGACAGCACCTCACCTCATCTGTTGACCTGGTCTTCAAGATCTTCAGTAGCTTTCCCCTACTGTGAGAAATAAGAGGGTAGCTATTTGAGAGGAATGCCCCATGATAGGACCCTGGTTGAGGAATTCGCTTAGGTTACCCTGAGGAATTTTATACAGGTGACAAAAATATTATTCCATGGCAACATTTTGCTATTTAAAGGCAAGGACATGCTGTTATAAGCCTGTTGTCATCATGAGACAAAATGACTATTAGTAGTCCTAGTAGTTCTGTTTTTTAAAGATTTTTGGAGGCTGTTATTAAATGTTTTAGATATTATAATAAAATACTATATATTTTAGACTGCCCTCCTAAGAAAGGTTCATCTTATAGTTGTCTTTTCACTCTTCAGTGAAGTTTTTTTTGTTTTACCTTAGGTTTATAAGTCTGAAAGCTTTTCAATGCATGTAAAATCTTGTATTTGTGGCTTTCTGCCGGAGGATCTAACTTTAGATATTTTGCTACATACAGTATTTTAGGTTTTCAACTGGTACTGTGGACTCTGCATTGGATTCTATTTGTAAAGAGCAGACTATGTACATTGTACAAAAACACAATTTTAGAGGCTTGATTCCACCTCCCCCTGCAAAGTGAGGCAGATGGGCAGGTCCTTTTTAATACTGCTGCTTTGTCTGTGCAACAATACTCGGCTAACATCTTTCCAATGCAGGATTCATCTTATTTGGATGCTTGGTTGAATTTTCCCTGAAGTCAGTTTGAAGACTACTGTTATAAAAACATCATTTAATAATTAAGCTGTTAATTTGAATTTGGACTATATTATGTGTGATTCTTAAAATATTTTGCTGAAAAAAGTGAGATAAACATGGTTGTAAATAAACAGGATGCTGCATTACAATGACATGGAGGGTAAGCAGCATTCAATAATGCATTTTCTGTACCTCCATGTTAATTTGACCAAATACTAAAAACAGAAGGATTGCTGCAGCGATCCAAGGAATCACAATACTGCTTGTAATATTGTATTTTCAGGACAGCAACACAAAAATAGCAAATATTAGTAAGAATCTAGAAGCTTTTAATCAGCCTTTCAGATTTGTTGAAATTTTAACTTCCAGATTCCCCCTTCTCTGGCATCAGCAAACAGGGCACTGACTTGTCCCAAATGACAGGCAAGTATTATTTGAATATTGCTTCTCCTGCAGAAAAAAAATTGAGCATCAGCTCCCTGTTGATTGCACATTTGCTCAGAGAGGAGGTTAAATTCCAGGGATCCTTAAAGCTCATTTTCCCCTAGTCAACAAGAGAAAAGAAACGAGCCAAGAATTCTATTTTTAAAACTCATTCTGATCTCTAATTAACAAATGGCAGATGTTTCCCATGGATTAATTATAGAAAGCTGTTCCTACAACAGTAACTATATGACAGCTTGAAACAATCTCTTGAGCTGTAATTCCAAATATCTGATAATTATCTTAAATTCAAACAGAAAATTGAGCTAGTGGTTAGGAATGAGATACGTCGTCCTTCTTTACTAAAAATACTGAATATATTTATAAAGTGCCTGAGTTTATGAATCCAAACAAAATTTGATGGAATTAATCTTCAGAAAGCAGCTTGATAGTAGTGGTGTTGTTTTTTAGTAGTGTTGCTGGGGTTTTTCATTGTCTAAATTAATCATACAGGTTAATTAAATCTACCAGGCACTTAAAGTGCATAAATATTCAGATTGCACCAGATGTTTGTCTGTCTGCCTTTCTCTTGCACATGCTTATTCTAACAGGACAGATAGAATTTTTTTAAAAAAGAACTGGTAAAACTGGTTTGGTAAATTGCAGCAACAACCAGAGAATGTAAAACAAGCTCTAAAAAGTGGTTGCAAACAAGATAAACTGAAGGATTTAAGTGCCTGACCTCTGACTGAGTACACCCGGCTCCATATGACATTTTCCAATGCAAAACAGCTACTTGCAGAAAATCTTCAGATTAAACAAAATAAAACTAAAGCATGAATTTCCATAAATGTGTACCTGTAGTACATAGGAAGTAACATACTGAACCTGGAACAAAGAAGTCTGGGTTGATTTATTCAACAAAAGATTAACATAATTTATCTAGCCGGTGACTATATAAAGCAGAAGATAAAATCCTTTCATCAGATGCTAAAGTTATCATTAGGCTGTGTACTGTCTTAGGCATAAATCCATTGATTGATTGCCAATCAATGGTGGGAAAGATCTCATGACTAGAATACAGTTCAGCACAGTCCTTGATTTATGACCTGGCATTTTATGACTGCTTTCCAGTTCCAATTATGGTCTGAAGTTGAGGATTGTCTGCACTGGAAGGATATAATTTATTCAAAAGAAAATAAGCCCAACAAATTGAGAGCTGGAGTTTCATTATATGTAGAGAATGAAAGGATAAAAACCACATTGAAAGTGCCTGGGTCGGTATTAAGAGGAAAGAAACAAAAGTGACATTATTGGTATAGGCTTCGGGACACTCAACCAAACAGAAGATACAGACAAAAGTATTCCCAAACGAGATAAGGTATCTAAGGAAAGGCATCACTTTGAGAGTACGAGAATTTAACTACCCTGACATCAACTGGGAATCAAACTTTGTGGCAACTGAGACTCCTGCAAGAATTGAGTAGAGCAGTGTTTCTCAGCCTCAGGCCCCTTAAGATGGGTGAATTTCAATGTCAAGAATTCCCCAGCCAGCATGCACTGGCTGGGAAATTCTGGGAGCTGAAGTCCATCCATTTTAAAGGGGCTGAGGTTGGGAAACACTAGAGCAGAGCAAGGCTGCAGCCACTTCAATAGAATATGAATGTGCATTAACTTTGTGAGGTTGGATTTTTTTTTCTATGTTTTTATAGTTTTTATTGTTGTTCCATAAGCTGCCCAGAATTATAGTATGCAAGATGTGTGTCTATATCAGTCTTTTAAGTAAATAAAAAAATAATAATAGATCCAATACATTCTTGATATGCTTTGCAGGCAACTTCAAAGTTCAAAAGGACCAACTAGAATATCAACTATATTGGACTTAATACTAACAGGGAAGAAGTGGAAATAAGTAGGATCCTTGGAAGGCATGATAAGATTTCAACAGATTTGAGTTCAACAAATTAAAAAGAAAAAGTAGGAAGGTTGAACATCCTAAAGGGAAAAATTGTTCAGCTGAGTTGGGAAATTTTGAAAAACAAAATGATTAAGACTCAAATACAAACAATACTAAACCAGTTGGTGAGGGTTGGAATGGTGAAGGGAGATACCTGATGAGACCTGTGTGGTTACAGCAAGATCTCTTTGATGGACCAAAAAAACAAGAGGGACAAGTTTAGAAAATGGATAAAGGGCATATTACAGCAGCAGAATATCAGGAAATGGTTTTAAATCTGCAAGAATGGGGTCAGGAAGGCTAAGTTGATCATAAGCTAAAGCTTGCTAGGAATGAAAAAAGTAATAAAAAGGGTTCTTTGGACGTAATAGCAGCGAGTAGACCTTAAGAATTAAGCAAGGACTACCTATACCAAGTTCCTTTAGGTACCCTTCATTGAATTTCCCCTCCAAGCTCCTTACCATCTTTTTCTTGTCCCACGTATAACCAAAGAACCCTTTTTATTACTTTTTGCATCGAAAATCTTTCTTCCTCCCTGCCTCCCTTGAATACCTGCTGGCTTTCCCATTTGCTGTATATGTGGGAAGATTGCAGGGAGAAAGTTGGTTTCTACACTGGCAAGTTGCAAGTCAATCTACAGTACTAGAAATTGGAAGAGGGGGGAGGAAACACTATTAAAATTCATGAATAAACATCACAAGTAGTTATTGATTTATGACCATTTGTTTAGTGCCGGTTCAAAGTTAGGAAAGCACTGAAAAAAGTGACTTATGACTACTCCTCGCACTTATGATCGTTGTGGTATCTCAGTTAAGCCCGTCACACTGCACCAACGGATGCAAAGAGGATGTAAAATAGACAAAAAAGCTTGCCATCCGTTGGTTAACGCGATGTACTCACTGCCTCCGTTTTGCTTCCTCTCTATCCGTCCAGCATCCGTCTATTGACGTTTCATCCGCTCAGAAAGTTTTGAGCTGCCCAAAACTTTTGTGCAGAAAATGTATCCAATTCGTCCATTATGCATCCCCTACCCATCCGCTCCGCATACGTTCTGCATCCGTTACGCATCCGCTATATCCGCTAGGCATCCGTTCTGCATCCGCGCAACTCGCATCCGCTCGGACGCAGGAAGGAAGCAGAACGGATGCCAAGCGGAAACAAAGCGTTTAAAACAGAAAAAATGTTCGCAGAGGGAACCTATCTCAGATATTAAGGATGTCTACAGGATGCCTAGAAGATGCCTAAGGGATGCAAAGGGACACCTATACTGCCTATAAAAAGGGGGAGCAACTCACCTGCATCTCACTTTCAGCCCAGCAGCCCAGCTGTGCAGACCTCTGCAGCCTTCATCTGACACTTCCTCTTCCACAGCATCCAGTCATGTCCACCGTGGATCATAACACAGTCCTTTTGGCAGCCACCATCCTTCTGCAACAGTGCAAAGCCATCTACAGGCTCTGTGAACTCTACTATGGGAAGAAAAGGAGGCGGCCAAGAAGCGTCTGGGTCCGAAGATGGAACGGGAGAAGAGCAGAGTACGGGCTGTACAACAAGCTGATGGTGGAGCTCAGGAACGAAGACACTCGGGCATTCCAGAACTTCATGAGGATGCCTCCAGCCATGTTTGATGAACTTGTGCAGCGGCTGACACCCAGGTTGACCAAGCAGAGCACCAATTTCTGGCCCAGCCTGGAACCTGGGCTCAAGGTGGCACTCACTCTGCGCCACCTGGCCTCAGGGACCACCTACAGGAGCATGCAGTACGGCTGGAGGGTGCCACAAACACCATCAGCATTGTGGTCAGAAAAGTGGTTCAGGCCATCATCAAAGAATACCTGGAGGAGCTCCTCCAGTGCCCCTCCACTGAAGAAGGATGGAAGAAAGTTGCAGAGCAGTGGTACCAGAGGTGGAACTTCCCACACACCGTTGGAGCCATAGATGGGAAGCACATGGCCTGCAAAGCACCACCCAAGTCGGGCTCCACTTATTTCAACTCCAAGGGCTTCTTCAGCATCGTCCTCTTTGCCATGGTCGATGCTGACTACAAGTTCATGTACATCGATGCTTCAGGCAACGGCTCATGTTCAGATGCCCAAGTATACAACGCCAGTCACCTCAAGGAGGGGCTGGAAGGCAACCTCATCGTGGGCTTTCCAGATCCAGACCCCCTGCCCAACGCCACACAAGATGTGCCCTACTTCATCGTGGGGGATGACGCCTTCTCCCTCAGAACCTACCTCATGAAGCCCTACACTTCAAGACACCTCACCCGTGAAGAGAGGATCTCAACTGCAGGCTGTCCAGGGCAAGGCGAGTGGTGGAGAACGCCTTTGGCATCCTGGCCAATAGGTTCCAGGTACTTCTCACCACCATGCAGCATCGCCCAGAGACCGTGAGGAGGATCGTGGAAGCTTGCTGCATCCTGCACAATCTCATGCGCACCCGCTACCCGGTCTTGCAGAACAGGCTCGTGGACCTCCAACAAGGCAATGGGGACATGGAGCCTGGGGAATGGAGGCAAGGGCGAAACCTGATCGACACTCAGGATGTGCAAGGCCCCAACAGAGCCTCACGTGAAGGGAAGAAGCAGCGCAACCTCCTGAGACACTGGTGCAACTCCCCAGCTGGAGCAGTGGAGTGGCAAGACAGGATGATAGATGATTAATGAGTGCTTCCTTCAGCCTGTCTCATCACACTGATGAGATTGGGCCATGTATGTTGGGTGGGCCTACAATGAACAGGGCGTTTAATAAAGAGTTGTGTTTGTGTTCAAATGTGTGGATGATTATTACATTATTATTGATAATAAAGGGCCATAGGTGTGGCACCAGGGAGGGTGGACCATACAGTCCCACTATGCTTGCACTGGAGGCTTATCTATCCCACTGCTATCCTTACCCATCCCACAGCTATTACCCATTCCAAAGGTATCCCTGCCCATCCCACTGCTATCTTAACCCATCCCACAAGCATGCAAAGGCTTAAACCATTTCTAAAAGTTTCCACCAAGACTTTATTAAAAAAAAGAAATGAAGCAAGTGTGTGAATCAAAGATAAACTTTATTGAACAACAAGCTGTAAAACAAAAATGACCCAAGTCAAGTGTCCAAATAAACTCTACAGGTAGCTAGCTACCCAGTCTCTGGCACTCTTTTTGGTCACTTGGAGGTGTGCCCAGTCTCAGGGGTGAAGGGTCCAGGTGCTGTGAAGGTGGGTGCTGGAGTGCTGGTCTGTATTGTCATTGGGGTGCCAGGCCCTGAGAGGACAACAGGGGACGGTGTGTTGAGGAAGCTCTCAGACAGCTGGCTCAGACCTGCGATGCTGAGAGGTCCTTCCTCCATGCCATGGGGTGTCAGCCCCAGTACTGATGACAGATGTACTGAGGCCGGGCTTGGCTGTGGGGTGGAGGAAGGAGTAGTGTAGTGGGGCTGTCTGGTCTGCAGCTGGGTGAGGACTGGCGTGGGTAGCATCGCTGTCGTTGGTGGCATCATTGGCATGGGTGGCATTGATGGCATCAGTGGAACTGGTGGCAACAGTGTCGCCCGATGACTCTGTTCCTGGGCTGGGAAGGACTGCTGCCTGTGCTGCTGGACCTCCTGGTAGCCGTAGCCCTGGTAGGTGAGGGCCTGTGGGAAGCCTTGGTATGGGAGGGACATCACCTGGGGTGGAGGAGCAGACCTGGACTGGGTGGGAGCAGGTTCCTCTGGGTCTGGAGGGTTGTGAAGCAGCTCCGTGATCCAGTCCTTCACCACCTGGTACTGGGGTTCCTCCATGTTCTTGAGGGTCTGGTTGACATAGGTGAGGAAAGGCTTGCGGTTGGAGGATGAGGAGTTGGTGTGGACCAGCTGAGAGAGGAGATCTATACTGGTGCGGATGGTGTCCCTGATCTCCAGGAGGACAGTGTGGCTCTGCCCCTCCTGCTGTCTGGCTCTCTGCCTTTCTGTGGAGGCGGAGCTGGGGGAGGTGGATGCGGCTACGACTGTGGTGGACTCGATGTCTCCTCTCTCCCACCGCACCAGGGAGTCCTCCACGCTCTCCACCACGGTGACAACAGCTGTCCGCGGGTTCTCCGCCGTGGCACGCTCCAGAGAAACCTGCCTGGAGACAGGGACTGACTCTCGGCTGGAAGAGGACTGGCTCTCAGCAGGCTGCCGGAGAAAGAGGGTAGACAGAGGGGCTCCTGGTGCTCCTCGGTGGCGGATCTCACCCTCCAGGAAGCTGCACCTGGCCATGACATAGGTCTCTCTGTCCGTCAGCTTTACTGTGGGGCCTGGCCAGATTTCTTCAGGTGCAGCTTCCCGTACCAGGTGTGCATATGTTTCCACCAGCCGAGGAGCACCTCCGAAGTGTAACCCATACTCTCCGCCCTCTCTCTCCAAGCAGCCTGCTTCCACTTGATGTCCCTGTACAGCCGGTGTCCCTTCCGCCACAGATAGTCGTTCTCTCTCAGCCACTCCAGCACCTCATCCTCGTGTTCCTCCTCATTGAAGTATTGCCTCCTCTCCCGTCCCCGCATACGCCTCTTCCTCCCTTTGCCAGGACCAGATGGGCCCTCATCAGAGGGGCTCCCAGGTGGTAGGGGCTGCTCCTCCACACCACCAGCAGCAGCAGCACCAGCAGGATCATCATCATCATCATCATCATCATCATCATCATCATCATCACCAGCAGGATCATAATCATCATCATCAGCAGCAGCAGCAGGATCATCATCATCATCAGCAGCAGCAGCAGCAGGATCATCATCATCATCATCATCATCAGCAGCAGCAGCAACAGGATCAGCAGGACCAGGATCAGCAGCAGCAGAGTAATCACCAGGAGCCCCAGCAGTACGAGCAGGACCAGGAGCACGAGCAGGACCAGGAGCACAAACAGGACAAACAGGACGAGCAAGACCAGGAGCACGAGCAGTGCGAGCAGGACGAGCAAGTCCAGGAGCACGAGCAGGACGAGCAAGTCCAGGAGCACGAGCAGGACCAGCAGGACCAGCAGCAGCTTCAGCAGAGTACGCAGCAGAAGCACCACTGCCAGGAGCAGCTTCAGCAGAAGCTCCAGCACCAGAAGAGCGAGCCTGAGCAGCAGAAGCCCCAGCAGAAGCAGAGTCAGGGACAGGGGGCGGAAGGGTGGCCCTGTCCCACTTGCCAGGGATGGCGGCAGGTTGCTGAGACTTTCGCTTCTTCCCCATGGTTGTGGGGTTGCTGGCTGGCAGGGAGGCTGGCAGGCACCAAGGCTGGCAGGAAGCCTGGCAGGAAGGTTGGCACGAAGCCTGGCAGGCAGGCAGGCAGGCACCAAGGCTGGCAAGCAGGCAGGCACCAAAGCTGGCAGGGAGGCTGGAAGGCAGGCTGGCAGCAAGGCTGGCAGGCAGGCAGACAGCAAGGCTTGCAGGCAGGCATGCAGGCAGACAGCAAGGCTGGCAGGGAGGCTGGCCAGGAGGCTTGGAGGCAGGCTGGCAGCAAGGCTTGCAGGCAGGCATGCAGGCAGGGCAGGCAAGGACTCGATGTATCCTGCAGCAGGTCTTTCCTCCGAATGCTGGCCACTTGCGAGCTGCTTCCCTTTATATCCAGGGGGCTTGTGCAATGCATCCCCCCCGCATGCGCAATTAACGCCAGGCATCCGCTAGGCTTCCGCTGTGCATCCGCTAGGCTTCCGCTGTGCATCCGCTAGGCTTCCGCTGTGCATCTGCTTCATCCGCGCTGCATCCGCTTCATCCGTTCCGCGTCCGCTTTGCTGAGCCCCCCCGGAAGCCCTGCGGATGTGCCATCTGCTCCCATCCGCTTCCATCCGCTAGGCTTCCGTTCCGCATCCGCTTTCCATCCGCCCTGCATCCTCCCCGCGTCCGTGTTATCCGCTCTGGTTATGCAAATTTTTGCCCCTTTTGAGAGCGGATAACAACGGATGGAACATTTTGCTCGTCCATTGTGTCCGTTTTGCATCTGTTGGGCAGTGTGACAGGGCCTTTACCATGTGATTAAAATTTGGGCATTTGGCAACTGGCATGTGTTTATTATAGTTCCAGCATTTTGGAGGCATTTGGGAGTAAATTGTGATCTCAGCCAGCTTCTGACAGACAAAGTCAAAAGGGAAGCTGGATTTATTTTATTTTTGTAAATTTTATTTGAGTTTTCACATACAAAAAAAGCATAATACAAATAAAACATCTGGTCTGAAAGTAGCATGGTTCTGGGTTACACTTCTTCGTACAGATACAAATTCAATTTCATTCCCATTTTTATATTCTGTTTCATATCTTATTGCTATTTTACATTTTCTACATAGCTTTTCCCCTTTTAATTTTCTCAATTTTACTTTGATTATCTCATCTCAATTCAAATCATTATATTTATACGTTTTGTCTGTCCTGTTTCAATTTCATATTATCTTTTCTCATTAAACAAATTTTCTCCTGTAATTACTAATTGGAGTATGACACCTTTATATCTTTTGTTTTTATCCATTTAACTCTTATTTAAGCTTCAATATATACCTTAAAGTTATAACATTCAATGTAATACCTAACTTCCATTCAAATTCTGCTTGGTCCATTCTTAAAATACACACTTTCTTTAAAAAAAGATAATAAACATGTAATTAAAACACTCATTCCATTCAAATTCATTTCTATCATTAATATTAATGTTCATTAAAATCTTACCTTCTTTAACATTACTTTTCAATTAAATATCATACTTCTTTGGGAACAGTTATAAGCTTTCCATAATTAATTTCCCCCCCCATTCCTCTTCACTTTTATTTATAAAACATTAAATAATTAAAATGTTCCCATCCTTTCCTAATTCAATTCTCTCATTCATTTTATTTCATTTATTTATTAACAAACATTTCACTGGGTTACAATAGCTATTTTATCCATCATTTTAATCATACATTATTTCAAATTTTCTAAAATTATTTCCATTTCTAATATAACAATACAATCTTATATACCTTTACAGAATCCCTTTCTCAATTAAATTTTCACCCATTATCTCTAAATAGGCCCTGCTTCTCTATATTTTGTTTCTGTCCTTTATAACTTCTTTTCCTTTCTTTCTTCCCTCTCATCTTCTCCCTCCCCTTTTTACCCCCTTGTCTCTCTAGTTCTATTTCTCTCTTCTGTATTCCCCTCTTCTGTTGCTTTCCAATATTATACTTATTTTTCAAACTATTTTTTTCTTTGTTTGGTTGTTTTCTTTGTTTGGTTGTTTTTTTAAATCTTAAACTTTTCATTCTCTTTCCCCCCTTTCCTTTTTCTTCCCCACATAAAATTACTTGTTTAATAAAGATGGCTTCTTCTTTGTCCCAGTCTTCTTGTTCTGCAGGCGTTTCTTGTTCTCATAGTTCCAAATCTCTATTTCTAAAAATTGAAATTCGAAGCCAAAAGAGCTTCTTCCTTCTTGTGCATCTTCTTTATACTTTTTAAGTTCCATCTTCAATTCTTCTCAAAATGGTGCCATTTTAAAAATTTCTAAACCACCCAACTGATTTTAGTCATTCAAATGCAATAACCAAAAATCCAGAGATCACCAAGTGATCCAAATACTCCCAAGCTGTTTCTTTTTGCTTCTTTTTTCCATTTTCTCTTCTTGGGGTTGTACTATTTTGTTGCCAAGTTTCAGTTAAAATGTATCTTTTAAAAGTCTTGTTAAAGTTTTACTGTAAATTCCTTTTAATTCCAAGCAGTCTCCTCCCTTTTTTCCAGATCCTGCCCTTTTATTCTTTTTCTCTCCTTTCCCGCTTTTAAAACCTTTTAAGTATCCAGAAATCTTTATTATCCCTTTGACATTTTATTTTCAGCTTCAATGCCTATTGATGTCAAAGTGGATTTTTTTTCCAATTTCTTGCTTAAATCTCTTAGCTGTCAATATAGGGAAAGGGAGAGAGACAGAAAAAACCAAATCCTTTCCCTTCTCTCTCTTTCTCTGCTTCAAAATCTTCTTTGGGAATGTTACTTTTTTTTGTAGTTTAAATTCCAGGGTACCTTAGTTGTTGCTTTTGCAATTTAACCCGGTTAACCAAGACTTTCTCTTTTTATCTTCCTCCTGCACATTCTTTTCCAGTCGAGTTCTTCTTTGAGGTGGCCATTTCTGAGCACTGCTGCAACCACCTTCAGAAAAGGGAGTAATGGCCAGCTGAGGAGGAGAGATTCGGCTCTCCTCAACCCTGCTGGCAGTCTCCCCCTTCTTCACCACCTCTATGGGGTGGCTTAGCCCCGAAACCAGCTGGCTCGGGCCCTCCAACGGCGAGCACGGATTGAAACCACGCACGATCACTGTTTCGTTCTGCCTGCAAAGAAGGTCAAACCGGAAATCCAGGAAGCTGGATTTATTTAACTGTATCAAATAAGGTTGTAAAATTAGGTGTAACTCATTTAATGACCACCTTGCTTAACAGTGGAATTTCTGCTCCCAGTTGTGGTGGTAAGTTAAGGACCATCTATACATACTGTATCGTTATTTCCTAAAGTGACACTCTGACTCTTACATGTGAGTGGAAAGATTTTGTAAAACTCCTCAAAACATCTTATCAGTCTATTCATTGCTACTACCATATAGTTCTAGATCACTTAGATCTCAGGTCTGGCAACTCTCAAGGTAAAGGATCCCTGGCTAGGTATAGTTATTTTCTAAAACAAACATTCTACTCAAGAGTGTGGTCTATTTGCTAGTCTTTCTTGCTGGACAGGCTCTGATATAAATCTTGGATGTGAAATCTACATCTGCATGAAAGACAGTTACATGCCCTGGGCTACTTATAAAGTGAGGTCACCATGCTCTTGCTTTCTGTGGAGAAAAAAACCAGGTTGTCTCTATAAAACACAGAGAGAAGATAGAATTCAGACTGAGAAAATGGAGGCCTTCTCCATTTCCCCAGCAGCCTTCAAAATAATTGACTGGACTCTTCTACACTGAAACAGAAGGAAATCTGTTTCACAAAAAGCAGCTTTCTTTAAAAGGTTAGGCAAAAAAACCCAACAACCATTTAGTTAGAAATATTGTGTAAAAAATTTTTTCTGTGTTTTTTAAGTGCACCGTAAAGTGTCTGGTGATTATTTTCTCAACTACATTATTTTTGTATGTGCTCAATAAATTGTGCTCTTTTAACCAGCTTCGAATCTTTTTACAGGAAAGTTCCTCTAAATTAGAAACAAACCAATATTATTGGGTGTCGGTCCTGAATATTATATTCACCATTGTAGTATTCTATGATAGATCCTTTGAGGTCATGAATTATAATTTAAATAACAATTAATAATATTTTATCCTGTGTGCCAGTGAATATTTCATCTAGATATTTTTTATTTTTTTCTTTAAATAAAAATTAATTCTGTTTATACCTTGTGACTTTGATTCATCTCCCAAAGGGGAGGGTCCTGTATGTCTGTTTTTCCTAGCAATATGCATCAACACTATGGATTTTTATTGTATCATATTTTTTCCTCCTACTTATCAATAATATATACAGGCTATTGAATCCTATAGGATGAAGGAACCATAAAGACATTCCCTTGGAAGATAGATGATAGGAACAGTTCTGCACCCAAGAATGTGATTCTAGGATGTGTAGACTGAGAGGGATTCTGTGAGAGAAGACAGAATTTTTCACACTACAAGCTTAGCCCATCAGCCTATAAAACAGACCAAACACTAAGAAACAGACACTATGTGGACCTAAAGCTATTATTAGAATAGCTATAGTAACAAAAACCTGCAAGTCTGAATGTGCTTGTTCATCTTCATGTGAATTAGGATGGCCATCCTAATGTGTAAAAGTTTGTGTCAATTTTTTTTTGGTATGGGCTCAAACCATGTCTATCTGACCATTGTCATGGAAATTAACCTTCCCTGTGTTCATCAAGGCCATTTTCTGTACCCTTTATAACCATCTCAAAACAATGTATTATTTCTGTTCTGATGTGGAATCTAGTTTGTTATAGTGCTTCTAAAATTGACATAAGAATCTCAATTTCTATCATATTCACATTCCCTTCCCTCAAAGCAATTATATACAAACAAAGAAGCTGAACTAAAGAAAAAAAAGTGAGGAATGCAAATTTGAGTAAAATATAATAAAATTAAACACAATAAAAATACAAATGAAATTTTGAAAAATTGTTTAGAAAGAAAATAGATGTAATGGTTATTCTATTTGAAGAAATAGTAAAGTAAAACTAAATGTAAAACCAATAGTAAAGTAAAACCATATTTCTATCTAAAGCCCATGTCACACTGAACCAACGGATGCAAAGAGGATGTAAAACGGACAAAAAAGCTTGCCATCCGTTCGAAAACGCAATGTACTCACTGCCTCTGTTTTGCTTCCTCTCTATCCGTCCAGCATCCGTTTATTGACGTTTCATCCACTCCAAAAGTTTTGGGCTGCCCAAAACTTTTGTGCGGAAAATGTATCCAGTTTGTCCGTTCTGCATCCGCTACGCATCCGTTACGTATCCGTGATATCCGCTAGGCATCCGCTACGCATCCGCGCAACTCCATCCGCCTGGATGTGGGGAGGAAGTGGAACGGACGCAGAACGGACACAGAACGGATGCCTAGCGGATGCAGCACGGAAACAAAGCGTTTAAAATGGAAAAAACGTTCGCAGAGGGGACCTATCTCGGATATTAAGGATGTCTAGAGGATGCCTAGCGGAAAACCTATATTTCCTATAAAAAGGGGGATCAACTCATCTGCATCTCACTTTCAGACCAGCAGCCTAGCGGTGCAGACCTCTGCAGCCTTCATCTGACTCTTCCTCATCCACAGCATCCAGTCATGTCCACCGTGGATTGCAACAAAGTCCTTTCGGCAGCCACCATCGTTCTGCAACAGTGCGAAGCCATCTGCAGGCTCTGTGAACTGTACTGCGAGAAGAAAAAGAGGCAGCCAAAAAGTCTGGGTCCGAAGATGGTTCGCCAGAAGAGCAGAGGACGGACAGTACAACAAGCTGATGGTGGAGCTCAGGAACGAAGACACTCGGGCGTTCCAGAACTTCATGAGGATGCCTCCAGCCATGCCTGACACCCAGGTTGACCAAGGTAAACACCAGCTTCCGGCCCAGCCTGGAACCTGGGCTCAAGGTGGCACTCACTCTGCGCCACCTGGCCTCAGGGACCACCTATAGGAGCATGCAGTACGGCTGGAGGGTGCCATCCAACACCATCAGCATTGTGGTCAGAGAAGTGATGCAGGCCATCATCGAAGAATACAAGGAGGAGCTCCTCCAGTACCCCTCCACTGAAGAAGGATGGAAGAAAGTTGCAGAGCAGTGGTACCAGAAGTGGAACTTCCCACACACCGTTGGAGCCATAGATGGCAAGCACGTGGCCTGCAAAGCTCCAGCCAAGTCGGGGTCCACTTATTTCAACTACAAGGGCTTCTTCAGCATCATCCTCTTCGCCATGGTCGATGCTGACTACAAGTTCATGTACATCGATGCTTCAGGCAACGGCTCATCTTCAGATGCCCAGGTATACAACGCCAGTCACCTCAAGGAGGAGCTGGAACGCAACCTCATCGTGGGCTTCCCAGATCCAGAACCCCTGCCCAACGACACACAAGATGTGCCCTACTTCATCGTGGGGGATGACGCCTTCTCCCTCACAACCTACCTCATGAAGCCCTACACTTACAGACTCCTCACCCGTGAAGAGAGGATCTTCAACTACAGGCTGTTCAGGGCAAGGCGGGTGGTGGAGAACGCCTTTGGCATACTGGCCAACAGGTTCCAGATACTTCTCACCACCATGCAGCATTGCCCAGAGACTGTGAGGAGGATCATGGAAGCTTGCTGCATCCTGCACAATCTCATGTGCACCCGCTACCCAGTCTTGCAGAACAGGCTTGTGGACCTCCAACAAGGCAATGGGGAAATGGAGCCTGGGGAATGGAGACAAGGGCGAAACCTGATCGACACTGAGGATGTGCAAGCCCCCAACAGAGCCTCACATGAAGCGAAGAAGCTGCGCAACCTCCTGAGACACTGGTGCAACTCCCCAGCTGGAGCAGTGGAGTGGCAAGACAGGATGGTAGATACTTAATGGATGCTTCCTTCAGCCTGTCTCATCACACTGATGAGATTGGGCCATGTATGTTTGGTTGGCCTACAATGAACAGGGCGTTTAATAAAGAGTTGTGTTTATGTTGACATGTGTGGATAATTATTACATTCTTATTGATAATAAAGGGCCGTAGGTGTGGCACCTGGGAGGGTGGACCATACAGTCCCACTATGCTTGCACTGGAGGTTTATCTATCCCACTGCTATCCTAACCCATCCCACAGCTATTACCCATTCCACAGGTATCCTAACCCATCCCAAAGCTATCCTTACCCATCCCACAAGCATGCAAAGGCTTAAACCATTTCTAAAAGTTTCCACCAAGACTTTATTAAAAAAAAGAAATGAAGCAAGTGTGTGAATCATAAATATACTTTATTAACAACAAGCTATAAAACAAAAAAGAGTCTCTGGCACTCCTCTTGGTCGCTCAGTCTCAGGGGTGAAGGGTCCAGGTGCTGTGGAGGTGGCTGGTGCTGGAGTGCTTTTCATCAGCTTCTCCAGAAGCAGCAGAAGCCCCAGCCCCAGAAGAGTGAGCCCGTGCTGCAGAAGCCCCAGCAGAACCAGAGTGAGGGCCAGGGGGCGGGATGGTAGCCCTGTCCCTCTTGCAAGGGCTGGCAGCAGATGGCTGAGGCTTGCTGTGCTCCTGCATGGTTGTGGGGTTTCTGGCTGGCAGGAACCAAGGTTGGCACCAAGGCTGGCAGGGAGGCTGGCACAAAGGCTGGCAGGAAGGTTGGCACCAAGGCTGGCTGGCAGGCAGGCAGACAGCAAGGCTGGTAGGCACCAAGGCTGGCAGGAAGGCTGGCACCAAGGCAGGCGCCAAGGCTGGCAGGGAGGCAGGCACCAAGGCTGGCAGGCAGGCAGGTACCAAGGCTGGCAGGCAGACATGAACCAAGGCTGGCAGGAAGGCAGGCAGCAAGGCTGGCAGGCTGACCGGCTGGCAGCAAGGCTTGCAGGCAAGCTGGCAGCAAGGCTGGCACCAAGGCTGGCAGGCAGGCTGGCAGCAAGCTGGTAGCAAGGCTTGCAGGCAGACATGCAGGCAGGGCAGGCAAGGCAGCCAATCCGTCTGGCAGCAGGTCTTTCCTCTGAATGGCGACCTGCTGCTGAGCTGCTTCCGTTATATCCATGGGGCTGACGCAATGCATCCTCCCCACATGCGCAATTAACACCAGGCATCCATTAGGCTTCCACTGTGCATCCGCTGTGCATCCGCTGTATTCGTTCCGTGTCCGCTTTGCTGAGGCCCCCCGGAAGCCTAGCGGACGTGCCATCCGCTCCCATCCGCTCCCATCCGCTGGGCTTCCGTTCCGCATCCGCTTTGCATCCGCCCTGTGTCCTCCCCCCATCCGTGTTATCCGCTCTGGTTTTGCAAATTTTTGCCCCTTTTGAGAGCGGATAACAACGGATGGAACATTTTGCTCATCCATTGTGTCCTTTTTGCATCCGTTGGGCAGTGTGACATGGGCTTAAAATACATTATGAAGGCATATTAAAATAGTAGTCCCATGGAGTTTTCAACAAGGTAGATGACAAACTATTGAATTATTTTTCTATCACCTGATCTCTTAATTCAGTATATAAGTGCTCTCAACTTCTTCCCAGGCTCATTTGCTTTTGTCCTTAAGAAGTTCTCTAGCAGGAAATGATTCACACCTATCCATTCACTCTTGTACAGCCACCCCCTTGAACATTGCAACTGATAAAAGCTCTTGAAAAACTTTTATATAATTTCATTTAATGAAAAAAAATCATTTTGAACCAACTTGAGTTATCAGGCAGGCAATATGGTATCAAATCTGGTTTCCATATTTTATGTTATTTCCTGTAATCATAGCCTGCATTTCCTTGAGAAGTGCAAACTAATGTACATGGAAATCTCTGAATATTTGATATTCATCACATAGCCATATGGGGATGGGTTTGGCTAAAACAGAAGTTTTGACTGTGAATAGCTTCAGATCAGATGGGGACTGAAACTAAGATTCTTCATTGAAGTGCAATCATGAAAATATACTGGATTTGCAACTTTCACTATTTTTTTTAAATCAACAGGTAAAAACATTTATTAATTCTAAATTCTAAAAAATAATTTAAGCATTCTAAGCACTTGAAAATATTCACTATTAAATCTTCCGGCTTAATATTAACTAACATTGCATTTTACAACCTCTTTGTACTATTGTTAATTTGCAAAAAAGATACTGGCAAACAAGCACAAATCACCCTAGGCTCTGGGCAGAAAACACATGGAAAAACCCATTGTAAAAATTAAAATATACAAAAAATGTAAGGCTTAGCTTATCTGTGGGTAGTGCATTTTTCATGACATTTTAGTTAAAAATTTGAGGGTTGGTTCACCTACTGATGGAATTCTAGATGAGTTTATATGGTAATAAATGAGCGGCACAGTGGCCAAAAGATAAAGACACTTGCCTCTCACTCAGAAGGTTGGAAGTTCAGTCCTAGGTAGGGACAAATGTTTCTCTATCATGGCATAAAGAGAAATGCTGTGAACTCTGCACAGGCGTCAGTAAGTGCATCTGGCCAGTAAACACTCAGTTCCATTCAGTCATCCAGACTCCAACCCAATGCAAGTGATCCCAGGGTCATAAAAAGAAAAAAAAATCTAAGGTAATAAATAATCAAGTTATCACTTCCCAAATGTTAATTCTAGATTGATGATTGGATCAGCTCCAATACATAGAAGGGAAAGAACCTTTCCTCTGAATCAGACAGCAAAATGCCTTGGGATCCTCTTCTTCATCCTCTTCATTTATCTTTACTTTACTGACTTCCTATTTTAATTCTGGAGCCAATATTAGACCTGTGGGTTCAAGTCCCATCAAACAGGTATAACTGGTAATACTTTAATTCCTTATTAAAAAGACATCAGCCACCACTCTGGCTTTAGGGTTAGATTTAGGGTTAGGTTAGGCTCCACCTTTGTCCTATATTTTACTTATAGGAATAGGAAACAAGGAATGCAGTTTTTTCACATTTAAGGGCAGCATCTCACTGTACACAGCCCAATTGTGGCTATCATAATGTACAAATATATTTTGGCTAGAAAGCAAAAAAGTCACCAGTCTTTCACAAACATTTTGAGTGCCCATGACGTTTATAAATAGACAGAAAAGCATTTTGTTCTTTTGGCTAAAAATACTACTTGTTCAAAATGTTCAACAATGATGAACATTTTGTTAGAGGAACAAGTTGCATTGGGACTTGAACTCATTTATGTTTCTTTTTCATTCCCTTAACTTGAACTATAATGGGATTGGAAACTCTTTTCTCCAACTTCCCATGAGTCCCAATTTAGCACTTCACATGAATTCTAAAGTGTTGTTAAATCTGCTGGAAAAAAAGAAGCCATCTTCCTATCTTGGAATATGAATCTGGGTCACATAATTTGACTACATTTAACTTTGCCTAAGATTAGGACAGGGGAAACCCAAGCCACAGAAGCCCACTGGGTGATTTGGGTTTTCTCCCCCCCCCTTTTTTTTTTCTCTCCAGCTGAATCTACCTCACAGAATGGTGGAGGTGAAATTGGGGAAGGGAGTTCTCTGTTCACCACCATAAGCTCCTGGAGGAAAGGACCTCTAGGAAATCTATCAAATAAGTTAATAAATGAAAAACTAAGTTATCAAATGGACATAAAAGCACTTGATTTTCACCCCACAGCCCAAAGAAGAAAAAGACAACCTCACCAAAGTTGATTCCTAAAATCACATAACAGTTTAGATGTATTTCATTTGGTCCCCTTTCTCTCTCGTTCTTTCTCTACACACACGCTTAGATGCTCAACTAATGTATAAACTGGGAGATAACATTTGCTTAGCATATCTCATTGATTTTCCCATTGAAATGGTATATTCTGAAATGTAGTATTTAGCCAAATATAAATTGTATGAAACATATCAGTTGTTTTCCTATATTGTGGGAATTATAGTAAGTAAATCATGCTGTAGGATAGGGTCATTTTATCTAGGCATGCTGGGAGTGGAATCAGAGCAGAAACTAAATTTGAATTAAAAATTACAATTTCCCAACAATATTTGAAGGGCTCTGGAACTAAAACCTGCATGCAGCTTTAGGCTATACATCTTTATAGTTTGTTATATCAGTGCAGGTAAATGTCATTTAGATATTTTTAGAATGTTTTTATTTTGCCTTTAATATTTTTTGAAACAATTCAAGATGGCGAACATACCTAATATTTCTTCCTCCTGTTTTTCTTGCAGCAATGACCATATGATGTGAGTTGGACAGAGAGAGAATAAAAGCCCCAAGTTACCCAGCCAGCTTTCATACCTAAGGTCAAACTAGAACTCAGTTTCCTGATTACTAGCTTGGTGCCTTTATTTTTTATTTATTTGTCAAATTTCTATACCCTAAACCATCATATTTGCATGCCTCTGGGCAGTTTAGAGAAGAAGGCTGACTTCACTACACTGTACCAAACATCAGCTAAAATTTTCAACTGGGTGCAAATGGATATGTGTATCTTTACTCAACCTTGAACATGATGCTACCAAGAACAGAATGCAATATACATCAAGTAACAGTGTATGACTTCTGAACTAATTATTTCTGCTCAGTCTGATGAAGGTAAGTCCCCCCCCCCCCATTTCATAGACATCCTTTGAACAGGTCTACACCTTAATGGTAATGAGAAAGAGCCCTGAATTCAGGTTTTCATTTACAAAGGAAGATAAGACAATTCCAAGCAAACAAGGGACTAGTGGAAACAAACCACTCTTCAGTTTGTGGGTGTTTTATGTCCCACCCTTCCTTTCTGTGGTCTAGAATTAAAATAAAGCTCTAGAAGAATGAAGGCTTAGCAGACATTAATTGGAAACATTATTCTCACAATCTTTCCAAATTAGGAAATTCAAAGAACCAGAGCAAACAAGTTTTAAGTTTTAAAGACTAGAAAATGAGATTTAGAAAGCAGAGATCATTTACTGTATTTTAAGGGAAAGTGATAAGTTACTAAAATAGTTATACTCATGATGAAGGGGGAGATAATTTATATGTTTTTTTCTTTCTTATATTCTTTTCTTTCTGCATATTTTTCTTTTTTTTCTGCATTTATTCTGTCATTCCTTTTTACTTTGTATTACCTTTGAAATCAAATATTCAATAAGATTGCAAAAAATGCTACAATATTTACTTCAAGGCATAAATTCCTCCAATAACTTTTTCAAATTAATCACCTCATATACAGATAAAACATGCAGAATATTTTCAGGCATAATGTCTGGAACAGAATATTAGTGAGTTATTTTCCTCCTCTGTATTCAGCTTGTGGTTGAAGGGGAATTATGCCAATATCCTGAAATTTTAGTGATTTTTTTTCCCAATCAAATGATGATAGGTAGATGAACCAAAGTGTGAAGAAAACCAATATGTTTACTAAAATGTTATGTACTTAGCAACACAGGTCATAGGAATCAAATCATGATACACAAAAAGGAAAAAATAAATTCTAAAAGTATATGAGACATATTCCTTTTGAAGAGCTGAAATATGAAAATGCTTACTGTGTCCGATAATTGTTGAAGAGATTTATTTACAAGAGATTAACAAGATTTCAGTCTTATTCAAAATATTTTAGTTTTGTTTAAAACAATATAAATAAACAATACAATTGTGCATGTATCATTAGATTTTAGTTTGGAGTATATCCTAAATCTGCAACAAAATTGGAATATTCCTCTTTTGCTAACTGAAGATCCTGATCTGTAAAATGGCCATTAACTGTAGAATAATGCTCAACGGGAAAAGATACTTTGGATTGTAAAATACCAGCAATTAAAATCCAACTCTTTTATGATACATGAGCCAGAATATTTGTTTATTCTTAAGTCTAGTATAACAGCAACGTACTAGCCTTTCTACTGTCTCAAAAACAAATGTCAAAATTTTCAGGGTATGCAAATAATAATAATAATAATAATAATAATAATAATAATAATAATAATAATAATAATAATAATAATTGGTACCAAGTCCAAGAATTTTGCAAAATACATCAAGAAGTTGCAGCTGCTGTAGTGCTAGCCAGCAGAGCTGCAAAAGACTCGGAGCAACATACATTTTAAGAAGATATTTGATTGATACCTAGGATGCTGGCAGCAACCCATCAGAGCCAATCAATGATATGTGTGATCCATTTTTAAATGTTCAGTTGACTGAGTTTCATGTTTAATGTATAAAAGAGATGATGATGATGATGATGATGTTACGTTTTCTATCAGACATGTTACATTTGCAATAGACATACCAAATAGCTATATATCGTATGGCTATGGAGTATAATCTTTTTTTATCTGTAGAAATTAAATTTGATTTCCCTTTTCTTGTTCTTTGGGGATCAACTAATAGAAGGTTAACTAGAGTACTAAAATCCAAAAACTCTGGAGTGCAAGCATTACTTTGAATACTAGAATTAAATAACATTTTGACATTTTACTCCTTTACCCCAACCTTTATTTCTATGATTGGTTGGCTATATTATGGTGATGGAGGGGAAGCCATTTTGTTTCAACTATACTAGAAGTGAGGTGTCACAAATCCTCATTAAAATGAGATCAGTCAGTAGAACTAGACAGAACACATTAATGATCAACAAAACATGAATAAATATTTAACATTAATCAATTCCTACTACAATGTTTCTGTCTAACCTAGCCTGTTCCCTTCCTATGTGTTGGCATGACAATTTCTAAAATTATATATTTCATCAGTATATTTGGGAAACATCAGGTTGGTTTAATCAGTACTTTCCCTCGTTCAATAGCCGAACAGAGCTGAATACATCCCATGCATGGATCCTGTCAAAACTATTCTGGAGAACTACTGAAACCATTATTAGGTTTCAGGATTTATTGCAGGGCAAGAAGTACGGGTCTTACCAGGAAGATAGAAATCAAAAGGTTTTAGGGTTTGAGGCTCCACTAGTGTAGGCAGGTGCTAAATAACATCATATGGCAACAAAGACATATTAAGGGCATATATAAGAAAGGTTCAAAGCTGTACATGCTGCTTACAGATAGTGGCCTACAACTGCACTTGCAATTGTAGGCCATTACCACTGATAGATTTAAGTTAAATATTTTACTATGAAGAAATGAATTCCCAAGCACAAAAGCATGTTTATAAATTTATGAAGCTACAGAACCAGTCTGGTCTAGTCTAGTGGTAGAGGCACCAAGCTAGAAAGCAGCAGACTATGAGTTCAAGTCCTGTCTTAGCTATGAAAGCCAGCTGGGTGACTTTCGGTCACTTCCTCTGTCTAAGCCCAACCCTTTACCTCACAAGGTGGTTGTTGTGGGGGAAATAAGAGGAAGGTTTTACTTTACTTAGAAGAGAATACTTTACTTAGAATTCAAGCTTCCACTTTTAAACCTGAGTTGGAAGAAGGTATTCAAAGTCCCATTTTAAAATTACCATTTGTCAAACAAATCACAATGCCCTAGTTAAATGCCCTAAACAAATCTGTCAAACAAATCACAATGCCCTAAATGTTAAGCTATGAGTGGTGGTTCCCCAAACATGCTAAGTCGATCATAACTATATCCTGGCTTAATGTTGCTTATGACTCAAATTTACTGAGGAAGAAAACATGTGAATTTTTGAACTGCTTTTTCCTCAAACATTTTGTTGCTGTACTTTTTAATAAAACTTTAGCATCTGGTAGTTTAAGGAGAATGTAAATTAAACTAAACTAATTTGGATTTACCACAGAGTGTAGAGGATAAATTACACTGACATAAAGGCAAGGGTGTCTGATTTAGGGACAGGGGGGGAAAACAGTATGATAACCTAAAAATATGTCAGCAATGATATCTGGTGCTACTTCTCTGGGAAAAAAAAATAAGGCCACATTAAGAAAAAAAATTAAGGTTTTATAAGGAGGGGACGCTTCTCTATGATTAATGTTTGCAAATATGTTGACGGTTTAGTTAAGACAGAATAAATTGATGTGCGTGGAGGTGAAGAATTTAAGAAGCAAGCAGCAGGAAGAACGAAGAAATGAAAAAGCAACAACGAGTTGAGGAAGTTCTATTTCCATATTCGGACCTTCGTGGGCCACGAGAAGCAGGTAAAGGAGGAGGCGACTGGATTGTCAACCCGCCCTTCCCCCCCCCCCTCCCCCCCCGTATAAGCCTGCTCCTATCAGAGAAGCCCCTGTTGCTACCAAAAGCGTAGCACAAATAACCCCCGGGAAAAAGAGACGTGGAACGGAAGGCGCTCCTCGCACCCCCCCACCCCCGGTCAAGAAAGGCTCACGGCCACGAATTCCGCAGGCGTTAAGCGACCCACACGGCCCGTTCGCACTCACTCTCGCCAACGACCGCCTTCAACCCGGTCGGCGCCATGTCCCACCCAGTCCCTCTTTGGGTCCTTCTGTTGTTGTCGCTGCTGCTCCGCCGGAGGCTGCCACTTCCGCGTCTTCAGGCGGGAGGAGTGGAACTCGAACCTCGCCACCTCTCAGGCCGGCCCGCGGGGACACACCCCTCACCCGCCTCAAGCGCGCCTGGGCTTCCCGCCTTGGCGCTGCGGGCCGGATGTGGAAGCCCGCGTCGGCTCGGAATGGGTGGCTTGTTACGGGTTGTACCTGCAATTGCGGGTCAGCTCGAGGCGAAGGTCTTGGGGCTGCAGCTAATCGGCCAAGAGAAGCAGCCTTTGCACGAGCAGCGCGCGCTGATGAAAGGAGCAGAGGTGATAAATCCAAAGGCGTCATTTATCTATCATTTGTCTATCACTGGCGATAGATAAAAGAAACCACCCAGTATTGCTTCGATTTGTTCGGTTTGCACTTCGGAACTTTAATGTTTAACTTTAACTTTCTCACTTTAATATTAATGCTGCTATTTAGCTTTGGTTTGGTTGTTTGGTTTGGTTTGGTTTTTTTTTTTTTTTGAATAAAATAAAAGATTTGAAGGAAAAAAAAAAAAAGAACTTTCCTCTTTCTCACTTTAATTGGATCGAGGTGTCATTTGTTTCGGGTTATGGAAACTGCAAAGCGAAGGAAGGTTTTGAAGGAAAAAAGAATAGTTTCATCGGAAGAAACGAGTTGTAAACTAAAGAAGGAGGTGGGTTAGATGGAGAGAGACAATCTAGGGCCACAGAATCAAAAGAGGGTCCTGCCAACTTGTTATTAATTCCCTGAAAAGCCATATGATTTGGGACTTTACCCAAGAATGGACAGCCTTGTATTTTACCCGACACAATTTGAGCGAATAATCGGGCCTGAGATAGGAAACTGCAGTTCAACACTATTTCTGGGCAGAATTAAAGTTAAAGAGAAGTATGATGTCCTGTCAAAATACTTTTATCACTTGTTCCTAATTTTATGGAAGACATGGCAGGTTTAGGCTAACATCCCATATATAAGGAGTGTACTTAATTGGCTGAGCTTTTCAACCTCTGATTTTTTTTTTTAATGTGGTCATGATTAACTTTCTACTTCTGGATCTTTGCCTGGACAGTCTTGATCAATTCTTGATCACAATTTAATATTATTACCTTTCCTTGTTGTAATTGATCCACTTGCAACATTCTTCAGCACAGCTACAAAAGGCCAGATAGACAAACACTTCTACAACTGAAGCATTTGTGGTCAGCCTCTTTGGCTTCTGGTGTCTAGGTGCTATTGCTAATGGCTGATTCTAACAATGGCTACATCAAACAAAAGCATGGACAAACTGATTAAAATGGACTAGCTCTGGTTGAAGCTACTTCATGGCTCACTTGCAAAAGAACCCTTCAATAGTTTGCTAATAAATCAATAACAGGCCAGGCCCTCAGCCCAACCCTGAAAACAAATCCTGGAATTCTGAAAAAGAAGAGAAGAATATCTTCTTCTCCCTCTTGAGGCCTGGAAAGGATGGAATAAAGGTGCAACCTAAAAGATGAGAAGAGAGCTAGAATCCAATTCTTGGGGATTTTTAGGATATTTCAGACATCCATTCTAGGATGAGCACTGTGCTCTTGTATTCTGCTTGTTCTTGGCAGCTGAGCCAATTAAAGTCCAACTGGTGCCAAGCAGGTATATGGTGTCAAACAGATATATGCAGATGTCACTTCATGGTACCTATCCTGGGGTGAATAGTTTTAATTAGAATTATTATTATTTGTCTCATCTCATCTTCTGACCCCTGGGCTTCTTCCTCCTCATGAAGGTTAAATGCTACACTATTGTTGCACACTATTGTTGATTGAATGTCAGTTTTTGCTTTCCAGCTGAAGATCAGCTGGAAGGCATACTAGACAGCTTTTGTAGAGGTTTTAGTGGACTCATCCTTATGTTCCACTAAACATGTATGAAATGCCTTGCACAGAAGACATGTCTGCCTGTACATCACCAATCCACTTGAAGAGTCAGTTTAGATCTATCGTCTCTACAGATTTTAAGGAAGTGCTTCCTTCCTTCTCCAATACATGTTTAGAGTGCCAGATTGACAGTCTTAGTGATGATGTGGTTAGTAGCTAGGATCTTCTTAGCTCTCATTGGCCGCTGATCAATTCCTTTCTAATGACGATATAGTGCCTTCTATGACCATTTTAGCTTGGACCTCTGAGGAAACTGGGCCCCTGACTCCTGCAGAGAGATCTATCCATGTAATATGGATACTTTGCAAAAAACAACAACAACAAGCATTACAGAGGCTCCTTATGCATTTTGGGAGGCCTTATTTTGAATCTACATTTAGCAATCTTGGGAAGCACAACTGAGTTCTGTCCTTCAGTGAATGTATAACAACCTTTTTTCTGCTTTTTTCAACAGTAAGTTCATGGAGTTGTACTTTCCATTGTGACTTTCGCCTACTCCTGTACCATTTTGCTTCTTGCTGGGCTGCTTTGGATGCTGCTAGTCACAGTCAGTTGCTGCCTAATTGATCTGCCATTTTTGCTTCAACACATAAGCTTTCAACTCATATGGTGGAGATGGAGTGAGATCAGACAAATTGGAGGCAAGAGAGCACATCTAATGGGCCAAATCAATCTTCTTTGATTTCTGATCAGGCCCCTATCTGTCAGTCATGTGGTTCCATGAATGCTATTAATGTAACTGTAAGGAAGAGCCCACTGTTTGGAGAAGGCTGGTGATGATAACAATTATAAGAAACTTAAACATTCTGAGCTTAAGGATTGAAAATGATAGTTGTATGGAGATACCCATAGTTTAAAAAGAGAGAAAGGGAAAACAGAAAAAATAATTTCTTTCCCTCAAGATCTTGGTCACCAGTGGGCATGTTCACAGAAAACAAGAGTATGTAGTATAACAATCACATAGGTTTATTAAATCAAAGCTGGAATAATGTTTATTCATCCATTTATATTTCATATTTCTAAACTATCCATCTCCATCAAAGAAGGACTCTGGGTGATGTACAATAAAACATCAAAATATAAAAGCAGTATATACAAATTAAAATGTTAGTTAAAATTTAGAATTAAATTACAAATACAATTCTGAAGACAATTTTGAGAGGGTTATAGCTGTTCTTGAACAGTTCTTGTCCACAATCTGACTCTGACTCTTCCCATCAGTCATATTTTCATTTTTTCCCTGGTGTTTGGCGCATCATTGTTAGGAATATGAGTCTCCTAACAGGTATTTGGGTTAGAAATATATAAACCAGGATAAACATTTTAGTACTATCTCTTTAAGGGAATGCAAGAGCATGCAATTGGGTGTGGTTTCTCAAACGGCCATAAGATGGAGCCAGAAACCTGGTTTGTCTTAGTCTGGGTCTCAGAAGAGAAGAGAGTGTATCTTTATTTCCTTCTGTTGGAAAGTATTGCTATTGCTCCATTTTTCCTAATTGACTGATATTACTGGATTTAATGTAAGTCTGATACTTAACTGTTTTTGACACTGGACTTTGTTACTGGAATATCCCTGGATTGAAAAACTGACTGATTAACCTGTGAATGATTTTTGGACTGCCTATTTTGAACTTTGCTTAAACCTTTCTGGAAGTAAAAACCTTCATTAACTGTACAGTGTATCTGTGTACTGTGTGTGTATTATTCCAACACTACTCTCTATACGTCTCCCTGTATGCTTTCATTCTCCTAACGGGGAATTACCTCAACAATCATTATTTCACTTTATCCTAACTTTTATTATTAAAGCAACCATGTCTTTTTCCAGATTGATTTCTTTGGAAATTGCTCTCAGGTGTTCACATCATGTATGTGTATGCCTGACACATTTCCGTTTTTTTCCCTCCCAAGCATACACACAGGAAGATAGCCAGGAGCAACTTCTAAATCAGGCTGGAAAAAGATGGGCCTGCTTAATATTTAGAAAATAGGTGCTTTTGTCCAGGCTCTCTCGACTCTGAAATGGTTGTTCTGAACATTTTGAACATCTCTGTTCATGATCAACAGGAAGCCAAATAACTTTCACTGGCAGATCTTCATTAGGTAGGTTCACACCAATTAGAATTAGAATAGAATAGAGCTGGAAGGGACCATGGAGGTCTTCTAGTCCAGCTTGCTGTTCAAGCAGGAGAACCCAAACTTTTTCAGACAAGTGACTGCCTAGTAGTCCCTTCTTAAAAACCTCCAGTGGCGGAGCACCCACGATTTCTGAAGACAAGCTGTTCCACTGATTGATTGTCCTCACTGATCGGAAGTTTCTCCTTAATTCCAGGTTGCTTGCGTTTACATATGTCCTTCTAAGAGCTGCTCTAGTGATCCCTAGATATAGTCAGCAAAACAAGCCCATTGAAACTAGGCCCCTCTTTCTTTAATGAAGGAAAGTAGTGCTCTTCTTCCTCAATGGGGCCAAAATGCATCTTGCTTTTCCATTTGAGAGTTGTAATGCATTGCTTGCTTTCCTTACTGAGATCCTGTAATGCTCTGACACTCTAGATTAGACTACAGTATCATAACAAAGGATTAGAAAACTAAGCTGTACCACACTTTGGATTCAAAAGCAGTATGAAAGGTATTTTAGACTAAACAGGGATGTTCATGTATGACTTTATTCAGCTCTTTAAAGCAGCTGCATCTTTTCTCAGGATCAGGCAGCTATCCTCCACAGATGTAGCAGGATCCCAGGAAATTACTCGTTTGGCTTCAGAAGTGTAGACAGTTGCTGTGTGCATTTTCTGATAAAACTCATCTTTTCCCCTAAGGATCTAAAACATTGCAAAACTTTAACAGAAAGCATTTTGAGGAAATGAAGGTTATTGAAATAGAGAACCTTCATCCTTTCCTTTATTCTAAAATAATGTACTGTGTTGGAGAGCTTTTGTTTTCCTTAAACCTGTTCACCTTTTTCAATAAAATACAAACAAAAAGAGGCAAAACGTTATTCTCTCATTTTTTTTCTATTTCCCCCCCACCCCCTCCACCCTCCTTTCGTGTCACTCCATTAATAATGGGGTGGAAGTCTATTGTTCCACTCCATTATTTGAGAATAATCCCAAAGGGGAATACAATAAAGCAAATGAATTACAAAGGTGAAAAGCATTTATCGCGGCAATGGCAATCATGACAAAAATACCCCAAAACTCAGCAGTTATTCTTCCCAAAGTAATTCAATCCCATCCTTGAGCAAGCAGCTTAAAAAACAAACAAACAGAATAGAATGGGTGTCCTACCTATTAGAGGATGGGAGAAGGGATACCTTATTTTTAGGAAGCATGTTTATTTTCTTTCTCATTATTTGTGAGAATTCATATTTTTCTCTGACTTTTCTTTAAAATATTTTTTTAATCTTCTAGCACCCAGAAAGCAGGGTTCAGATCATTAATCTTAGAAGAAATTTCCTAATCTTGCCAAGGCTATCTTGATGAGATTAGTCACTGGAGTTAACATATTCTTGAAGACAGATTTGTACCAGAGTCATCTTAAGAAAACTCTTTCACTTTTGCTCCTTCTTGTTATGTGGTTCAACAGTGAACAAACCAGGCTCATGTTTCTGGGAATATTTAAAAATATTGTTCTTTGCTGCAAACAAGAATGATATCTCAGGCAGGTATGGGGAGGAGTGAACCCACTCTTGAAACATTTAGGCCAATCAGGTGAAAAAGAGTGGACAACTATATGATATTTAAAGGTGGGTAATTTGTTTCGGACATAGAACATTTTTTGGGGGGCAAATCCTTGTTATTAAAGATAAGTTTGTACTTCTTTTGGCAAGGGAAGGAGACAATAAGAATAGCAGGCTATTCTCAGAACATAGAGATCTATAGCCCCATAAGTTTATCTCAAAATTCATCCCTCAGAATACCAAGGAACTTCTAATTGCACTGCCAAGTTATAGATTGCTTGGTTGTTGATTTGACTTCTCTCCATAGAAGATTAATTTGACTACATAAATGGATAAAATCAGTAGTGGTATTCTAATGGTTTGGCCCGGTTCTACCGAGCCGGTAATGGCGATGAACAGCGGAGACTGAACCGGTTCTCTCCACTGCTCTGCTTTTGGGCCCACCCACCCATCCGGGCTCCCATATTCACCTTTATCCTCTGAATTTGAAGCGCAGCTGCTTTGTGCAGCGCAGGAGTGCCTCACGGCAGCTACTGAAATGACCGGGATCATGCAAGCTTGCAGGAGGCAAGTTACAATGCCTCTGCGTCTGTGCAAAGTGTGTGTTTGGTACGCACGTGCATGCAAAGTATGTGCACTCATGCAAAGTGCACCCACCAAGTCACACCCACTGAACCAATAGTAAAAATATTTGAATCCCACCACTGGATGAAATGCTGTAATTGCCAGTAAAAAACTCAGTAGAACTGTCGACTTAGGAGCTGAAATATCTGTCATGGTTTATTTGGACTTTGTTATATTGATCATGACTAGAGAATCTAGTGGTTAAACATTTTGTTATTTTACCATATTAGTAGCCTACCTAAGACCAATGTTTTCTGACTGGTTTATAGCAACAGAATATTAAAATGCAATAATAATTTTAAAAAGACAATTAAAACATTAAAAATTCAACTGTAGTATCTTTGAAAGAACCCAGCATAGCTACATTTGGTGAACTAAAAATTCAGAGGAGTCAACATGCAAATATTTTCACAGCCTTCATCAGATACTGGAAGCAATCCTGTGTCAGGAAAACATTCATGGCTCTAAATTTTATCACAATAGTCAACATTCTTCCCAGTTGTAATCGTCTACATTTATTAAGTAAAAGAATGAGACAGAAACCTGCAAGAATTTATATGACAATATGATTGTTCAAGGAACTCGAATAAATAAGTAAGTAATTCCTCCCCCAATTTATAATTTATTTATTTTAGAGATCCTTTTTTTTTTAGAGATTTTTTTTCATGAATTAAACTGGATCAAATTCATCCATGAGTGTATAGATATTTCAGTATGTTTTCTCCATATATTGCATTTAATTAATATTTTCCTTAATTACAGACTGTGGTAGGGGTGATAGAGAGGGTTATGGGTTTAATTGGACAAAGGCAAAACATTTGCCTTCCAGAAGTTTCCGACTCCCATAAACCCCTTATAATGTCCCAAAGATGGGGGGTGGGGTGAAACCCTAAAACCCAGCAATGCCTCCTGGAGATGACAACAGTCAGACATCCTGATGTTCTCTAGTTCAGGAGTCACCAACCTTTTGGACCTCAGTGACCACCAAACTCATAATTTTAAATCCCGGGGACCCCTGGCTTGCTGACGTTGGGAAAGAGAGAGAGAGAGAGAGAGAGAGAGAGAGAGAGAGAGAGA
>BLBF01000003.1:108739558-108755695 GCA_015471245.1 Laticauda colubrina | reverse complement strand
TATTATTTCACCTAAACCAGTTAGGGTGAACAATGTTATCCCTAACACTGACAACTGATGGCGGAGTGTGGGGAGGGGCCTGTACCGGTGCTGCTAGGGGGCAGACGGTCCTCCAAGATCCCATTTTTTTAAGGGGGTCTTCAAACTGATGGTGGAGTTTCCCTAAGAGAAAGGAGCCTGTTCTCTGTGTGTAGGGAAAGCAGAGTCCTTTCCAGACCTTTTTTGTCTGAAAACTGATGGCGGTAGCCCGGATAAACCAAAATAATCCCCACATCAGGTAGGGAATATGGGAAGTTGTAGCTCGAGGGCAATGGAAGAGACCCCCTTGGATAAATTACTTGAGGCTTGGGACGAAAGGCAAGTGCCTGTCCTGTCTGGAATGAATAAAAGAGATGCAAAAAGAATTTGCAAAAAGTGGGCTTTATTGCAAGATGACACAGGAAGACAAATTTGGCCTGATAGTGGTACTTTAGATCATAAAACCCTAAAAGCACTTAGAACACGCATTAAACCCATCCAAATACCCTATTGGTACTGCTGGGCTGAAATGGCTAGAACAAAAAAAACCTGATTAAGGGAAAAGATCAGGAAAAACCTGAAACCCATTCCCTGGATGGACAAACTGAGGTACGGTTCATGGCTCCCCTTTTAAACAGACCAGTGCAAAATAGGGGACAATTAAAATACGTTTATACCCACACTCCCTTCACTGCCTCTGACCTCGTCTTCTGGAAAAAAGATACCCCAGCCTTCAGGGCTGATCCCCAAACAGTAATTCAAACCCTGAAGTCAATCATAGACAGCCACAATCCATCTTGGGGTGACATGACCCAGCCGCTACAAATCTTTCTAACGAAAGATGAGCTATTAAAAGTATTTGAGAAAACTGAACAAATAGCTAAACTACCAACCATCCCTGGACATGCAGCCCCAGCCTGCATTGCATGACCAGTACATCGCCCTAACTGGGACTACAATGATACCAATCATTGGGCTGAATACACAAGAGCAAAAAAATAACTTATTAGAAGCCTTAGAAGAAATTGGAAAAAAGCCTCTAAATTGGTCTGAATTCCAAAGAACCACGCAAAAGGAAAAAGAAAACTCTGATGCTTTTTGGGTCCGCCTATCAGAGGCAGCTGTTGCATATGCCCATCTAGACCTTAGCTGCCTCAAGGACCAGAGGATTTTAGCCTAAGCCTTTGTGGATCAATCCACCTTAGATATTAAACAACATTTCCATCACTTCATTTCTAATTGGGCAACTTTAGACATAGCAGAGTTGCGCAGGATCGCTAACTTTTTCTATGACCAAAGAGACAAGTTGAAAGAGGAAGAGAAAGAGAGAAAAAGATGAATAGAAAGACAGGAAGACCTGAAAATGTTTGCTGTAGTGCAACATAATGCCAGACAAATGCTGGTAGAACTTCTTATAATTCAAAGAAATGCTGGCATTGCGAAAAAGCAGGGTGGTCGCAAGGCAGATGGCAGTATTGCTATAGGTGCGGACAGGAAGGGTATTTTAGTAGGCAATGTAGGCAACACCCCTCCCACAACCAGTATCACCCACCACCTAGAAACACGAGACCACACAATTTTCCAATTCATTATACTGAGCAACAAAGTTTCAATCACCAGACACCACCCAGTGCTCCCTTTCCTCCAATACACACTAACAATAGACATCAATGGGAGCAAAGGAGAGAACATGAGTTACCCCCTTCTTGACTAGAACATGACAATGAAAGTACTGAATTCCTGGCTACCTTTAACGGACTAGCTATCCCCTTAAAAAACAGCCCAGAAGGGGAACCCATTGTTACTGTTCTTATCTGAGGAAAGAAATACAATTTCTTGGTTGATACTGGAGCCACCTCCTCATTAATTACTGAAGCACCATATAAAGCTGCAGTGGCTGAAGGGGCTCAAGATAACATAATAGGAGTGGGAGGGAAAATAATCCCTGTAGAATTTTCCCACAACATACCAGTAGAACTAGGACCTTTCCAATAGACCATGCATTCACTATTTGCCCCCAGTCGCCATTATCCCTATTAGGAATGGATCTCCTATGTAAAATGGGAGCTACCATAACATGTGGAAAACAGGGGCTGCAATTAGAAATCTCAGCAAAGGGAACGCATAAAACAATCATGCTGATAACCAACAACACGGGGCTTCATGAGGATTTAAAAAGCCTACAACGCTCCTTATGGGGCTGGGACACATCAGAGGTGGGACTACTTGAAGGAGCAACACCAGTTACTATCCAAGTAAAACAGGGGCCACCTTCATGCGTGCCCCAATGCAAAATCCCTGCAGAAGCAATTCTCCCTATAAATAAATTAATCCAAGCATACCTACAACAGGGAGATAAAAACCCTACTGGGTAAACTTTGTCAGGAGACACACCTCTCCTGGCCACAAGTGCTCCCAATTACCCTCTTTTATCTCAGAACTAGACCAAGACAGGACATAGATATTTCCCCCTTTGAAATCCTTTTTGGTCGGCCTCCTGATACCTTACAAGGTCTCGATCCTCATTCCCTCTGCCTAGATAGGGGGGATATGGATCCCTCTTCTTATCTTGCAGCCCTGCAAAAGCGATTACAGACACTCTAGACTCAGAGTGCACTAACACAGACCTTAACCTTGGAAGAAGCCCTGCATCCATATGAACCGGGAGATTGGGTGTGGATCAAGTTCTTCACCAGAAGCGAACCTCTACAACCCAGGTGGAAAGGACCCTACCAAGTTTTACTGACTACTCACACTGCCATTAAGATCGCAGAATGAGACTCTTGGATACATTGGACACATGCAAAGCCAGCAGTCATAGACCATAGCCAAACTCCACCACAATCAATCCCACCCATCAAACTCAAGAAAAATCCAGACACAGATCAATGGACGCTTGCAGCATTCTTCAACACCACTGAACCAAACAACTCTGAGGAACCAAGGACAATCATTGAATTACACAACACTGGAGTCCCAGGTGCTGAGTTATAACACTCTATTATTTTTTTGTGTCTCTATATATATTTATTTTTCTTCTGCATTTTTTTTCTTTCTTCCTTTTTTTTTTTTGTATTTTTTTTTAAACAAAGAAGAGACTTTTATAATTTTTGATACTTGACCTATACTTTTTATCTTTTTCACATTGTACAAATAAAAAAAAAAAGAGGGGGGAGGTGTGAGCAGAACCGAAGTCATGTTGGATGGCCCATTGAATTAAATAAGGAAGTGTGCCTCAAACTCAGTAGCTCTGCTAAATAAGAAAGTGTTCCAGTTTGTGCACAAGAGAAAAAAAACACAAGATGAGGCTAGAACAATGAGGAATTGTAATAAAGTGCTGAGGTGTCAGAAACCGTGTAACTGCTTTTGCTAGATAGGGAGCCAGCATAAACCTTCGAAATATATGTGTCAATTTGAAAACAGAAAGAATGTGAGCCAAGCCCTTGTAAGAGGGGGCAGACAGTTAGGGTATAAACATGCTGCTTGAATTTTGCTCTGGGTTCCTTCAATGCCTGAGGGAACCCGTCTCTGCAGATATGTGAATAAAACCTTGTTTTCCTTGGATCAACGAATCTTTTGGTGGATTTTTATCTGCTTCCACCTCACAATTTGGTGCTCAACGTGGGCCCCGATGGAATTTCGACTGGAGAAAAGGGACTGGGTAAGTGTGGTGCCACCGCCTCCCATTGTAGAGGGGCCCCTCCCCTGTCTCAGTTGGATCCCGGGGTAATTGCACTCAGCAGACAATCCTTGGAAACAAGAGAGAGAGAAGCCGGCCTAACGCTCTGGGAGTGTCATTGATCACCTGAAGTGGGGACGCCCACACTCCTTTCGTCTCTGGGAGACCAGGGGTATATCAGGTGAGTTTGTTGCCTTTCGGGATAGAAGAAGGGATATACTGTCTGGAAATCCAGCGACTGCTGGAGGACAGTGTAAATCCCTGAGTTGGGAATCTCTGGGAGATTGTTGGCGGGTAGCGTGGAAAATGGGAAAGGGACAAAGCAAGTGTAAGATGTTCCAAGAGGGAACGGGTATTGAGATAGAAAAGACCCCGAGAAGGCTGATTCCCACTGACTCCCCATTGGGTCAACTACTACAATAATGGTCGTTGCCCCATCTGAGGACTTACACTCGGAGTCTAGAGAAAAAGAAAATGATCTAACTATGCCAATATAGGTGGCCGAAATATCCCCTAGTAGACCCTGAGTTTCCTTACCACTGGAAACCCGAAGGGAATACCAGCACGTACTGGATAACTCAGTTGAAAGAGTATATAGTGAAACACCGGATGAAGGAGCAAATACCCTATGTGGAGGTATGGTATCATGTTCACTTTGAAGGTACAGTTCCACCAGAAACAGAAGTAGGACAGTTTGTCAGGGAGGTGGAGGGAAGCGAAACTGAGGACTGGATGGGGAGTCCACCGGCATCGGCTCTGGCAGTCCTGGCACCACCGCCCCTGCCAGCTCCGGTTGCCCAGGCTCCACCTCCACCTGCATATCCAGGACTCAGAAGGGAACTGCCTCAATTAAACAAGGACCTAGAGAATTTGCCTCTAGGAGGAAGGTTGGCCAATCCCGTGTTGGCCTTCCCAGTCAGAGAAGTCCCAAATGGCATGAATGCGCAGGGGAATCCAGTCACCGTTTTCGTAGCTGTCCCCATAAAATCTGCTGAGTTACGGAATCTGAAAAAGACCCTTCCGAAACTCCATGAGAATGCTCCTGAAGTGGTGGAACAGTTGGAATGGTTTCTGGGGCCCAATGAACACACATACCAAGAACTGATGTATATTCTTGGACACCTTTTCACCCCCAAAGAGAGGAACCTCATTAGGAGGGCAGCAATGGCTGCCTGGGATAGGAGACATGCAGGGCAACAGGGAGCAGTGGCTGCAGACACAAAGTTCCCCATAGCTGATCCAAATTGGAACATCAATAATAACGCTCATAGGGAGCACATGAGAGATATGAAACACATGATCATTGAAGGAATTAAATTGGCCATCCCTCAAGGGAAAAACTTGACCAAAGAATTTGAAATAACCCAAGGAAAGGATGAGTCCCCAGGGGATTTCTGTGCTTGGCTTCATGAAGGGTTAACCAAGTACTCCGGAGTGGAGCCAGAAACCCCTGCCTTCGAGACTCTCCTGAAGATGGAATTCGTCACCAAAGCATGGCGAGATATCCAGAAAAAGATCCAGAAGACAGAGGGATGGACTGATTTGGGCATGAAAGATTTGATGAGAGCAGCCCAACAAGTTTTTGTGAACCGAGACTCAGTTAAAACCAAACAGAAGTCTCAGATGATGGTAGCTGCTGTGCAAACGGCAGCCAAGAATGAAGTTAGGAAAAACAGGGAGACCCAGATGTCAGATCGGAGGCCAAGGTGGAGAGATGAAAGATCTCCCAGCAGGGAGTGGAGACCCCCGGTTAGGCAAGGAGGTCCAGGGGGCAATTGAGGCGGTCGATTCCAATGGCTGTGCCAGAGTAGAACTTGCTTCAGATGTGGGAAAGAGGGACATTTTGCGCGTGAATGTCCCAAAACCCCGGAGGAACGAAGCTATGCCCTATACGATTAGGGAGGTTCCGGCTCCCCAAGAGGGACCTGCGGGGAGCCATTGGTAAATGTGTTAGTGGGTCCTGATCATCAGGAACGGCTGTTCCTGATCGACACCGGCACAAGCCGGACATCTGTATGCGAACCAGTAGAGGGAGCATGCAGGTCAAAGCAGACTTTAAAGGTGGTTGGGATGAGTGGGAAATCCCAAGAGGTCAAGATTTTGGAAGAGGTGAGATTAGAATTGAATGATGTGGTTACTGAAACCGAAATATTGTATATTCCGGATTCAGGGGTGAACTTGCTAGAAAGAGACTTGTTGGATGTTTTTGAAATAGAATTGTGGGATAGAAGGAAAGAAGTTCCCATGTGTATGTTAACAATGGAAGATGAGGAGAAGCTATCATCAGATTTGTGGGCAAGAGGTGAAGGGGTTAGTAAGATGGCAATCCAGCCCATTCAGATCAAGATACAACCAGGGATAACTAAACTGTGGACTCCACAATATTCTCTGAGTAAGAGAGGTAGGGAAGGGTTGAAAGCAGTGATTGACAGATTATTGAAACAGGGACTGTTGGAACCTACTATGTCACCATTCAATTCACCGGTTTTAGCAGTAATAAAAAAGGATGGAAAGTATAGATTGGTTAATGATTTGAGGAGGATCTATGAGATAGTGGTTCCGAGATTCCCAGTGGTTCCTGATCCCAATACCATCTTGGGGCGGATCCCTCCCAAAGACAAATGGTTTACTGTGATAGATCTGAAGGATGCCTTTTGGGCATGCCCCTTGGAGGAGGGGAGTAGAGACTTGTTTGCCTTTGAATGGAATGATCCTGAGAGTGGAAGGAAACAGCAGTTGAGGTGGACGGTACATCCTCAGGGATATACCGAGAGCCCTTTGTTGTTTGGACAGGCGTTGGAAGAAAATTGGTGTCGTTTGAGAGAGAGAAAGGAATCACCCTAATTCAGTACGTGGATGACTTGTTGTTAACTGGGGAGAAAGAGAAGGAAGTGAGAGCGGCTTCTGTGAGTCTGTTAAATTGGCTGAAGGAGCAGGGCCTGAAAGTCTCAAAAGAGAAGCTTCAGTTTGTTGAAAAAAAGGTGAAATATTTGGGACATTACATTCAGCAGGGGATTAGGTCCTTGGACCCTGAAAGGGTGAAGGGGATCATGAGCTTGGCTCCTCCCAGGAACAAGACAGAGGTGTGGAAAGCGTTGGGATTATTGGGGTATTGCAGAATCTGGGTAGACCAATTCACAGTGCTGCCACAGTTTTTGCATAGAAAGTTGCCTGGAAAGGGAGAGCACATAGAATGGGAGGAGGGAGATAGTGAAAGATGGAAAGAGCTGAAGAAGGCTTTGTCAACCGCTCCGGTTTTAGCCTTGCCAAACCTGAAATTACCGTTTCATTTGTATGTGGCGGTGGCTCAGGGAACAGCAGTTGGAGTCCTTGCCTAAAAGAGGGGGGGCAGTATCAGCCGGTAGCCTTCCTAAGCAAGGGTTTGGAGCCGGTTGTGAAAGGATGGCCAGTTTGTGTTCAGGCTGTGGCAACAAAAGTGATGTTGGTGGTGGAGAGCAAAAAGTTAACCTTTGGGGGAGCTTTGGTGGTGCATTCGCCTCATCAGGTCAACTCAGTGTTGAGCCAGCTGGCTACCACTTGGATGACCGAAGGGAGGATATTGAAGTATGAAACCATTTTGAGAACCAGTCCTGATGTGGTAATAGGAACAGACAAGAATCTAAATCCAGCAGAATTCTTGGAGGGGAGAAGGCAGGCATGGGAACTGGAAGTCCATGATTGTCTATTGCAAGTGGATCTCATGACGAAGGTTAGAGAGGACTTGGAAGAGACTCCATTGGAGAAGGGAGAGAGGTGGTTTATAGATGGATCTAGCAGGGTGGAAAATGGAAAGCGAAAATCTGGGTTTGCAATAGTAACCGGGGAAGGTGAGGTAATAGAGAAAGGGTGCTTGGTCAGCCCAGAAATGTGAATTGCTTGCCCTGACCAGAGCTTGGAATTGGCTGAGGGGATGGAAGTAACGATTTGGACTGATTCCAAGTATGCATGGGGGGTGGTGCACACGTTTGGGAAAATCTGGAAAGAAAGAAGGTATATCAAGGTGGATGGGAAGCAAATAGAGCAAGTGCAGTTAGTAGAACAAGCCTTAGAGGCATTGCAACTCCCCAGCTGAGTATCAATTATCCATGTGAACGCACATCAGAAGGGGAACACATCGGAGGTTGTGGGAAACCGATGGGCGGACAAATGGGCGAAGGAAGCTGCAGGGGAGATAGAGTTGGTAATGGTATCTATACCAATACTGGAAAAAAAGGACAAGAGGGAGGAATGGGAGCCAGAGAAAAAGGAAAAGTTGGAGTTGGAGAAAGAGGGATGTGTCAAAGCCCCAGAGGGATGGAAGACGTCGTAGGGAGTCAAGGTGGTGTCACCCATTGTCATGAGGGGAATATTGGAGAAAGTTCATGAAGGAGGACATTGGGCAACGGAGGCCTTGGTCATGTCCATTAAACCTCACTATTGGAGTCTGAGGATGTGGACGGTAGCTCAGAGCATCTGCTGGAAATGTTTGATTTGTTTGAAAGTAAATAAGAAAGCGGCACGCAAGAAAGAGATGGGAGGGTGACCCCTAGTGGGTTGGCCTTTTCAGAGACCACAAATCGATTTCACTGAGTTGCCAGAAAAGGGGGTTGGAAATACCTGCTTGTGATCAAAGATCAACTAACGGGGTGGGTAGAGGCTTATCCCACTAGAAGAGCCACAGCTCCCACAGTAACCAAGATCTTACTAGAACAGATCATCCCACGATATGGAATGATGGAAGCAATAGATTCAGACAGAGGAACTCATTTCACCCAAAAGGTTCTGAAAAGGGTAATGGAGGTGGTGGGGGTGAAATGGGAATTACACACGCCATGGCATCCTGAATCCAGTGGGAAAACTGAAAGGGCAAATTGAAGAAACACTTGGAATTGAAGAAACACTTGACCAAACTACAACTTGAAAATGGCTTGCCATGGACAAAGAATCTTCCCCTAGCTCTGCTCAGGATCAGAACTTGTCCAAGAAAAGACACAGGGGTCTCTCCCTTTGAAATGCTGATGGGGAGACCCTATTTGGCCAAACTAGGCAATCCCATACCAGAGTTCAGGGACTTGTTCCTTTGAAAATATTTGCTGGCACTGTCCCGGTCTTTGCTTTCTCTTCACAAACAGGGACTGTTGGTGCAATGACCACCTTTGGCTGGTAGCCAACACCCACATGAGGCTGGAGACTGGGTCCTGATAAAGACTTGGAGAAGTGAAAAACTGCAACCTAGCTGGGAAGGTCCATACCAGGTGCTGCTGACGACTGAATCTGCAGTCCATACTCGGGAAGGAGACTGGACGCATTACAGCAGAGTCAAGGAAGCACCAAAACCTGAGAAACCTTGGAGAATAATCCCAGTGGACGGTCAGCCGCTAAAAGTAACTTTGAAGAAATAGCCAGCAGAAACCACCATGGAGGTGTCAGCTGAATTCTGGAGAGAACTATTTGTTACAACTATATTTACATTTATACATCAAAGAAGTTCACAATATGTTGGACCTGCGGGTGACTTGGGAACAGACTTGTGGGATGACAATGTGTTCATAAAGGATCTCAAGAAGGTCTCACATTCCTTGAACATCACCAATTGCTGGTTATGCATGCACATGCCAGGAAGAACAGGTGAAGGATTAATCCTACACGCAATTCCACTTGGTCAGAACAGACTAAGACCACAGGGGCACAGGACAGAAAAATATGGTATAGAATGAAATATAACAGGAAGGATTTTTGTTCATTTAAGGGAAATGGCGTGTGTGTTTTAGGAGAAATGAAACTAGAGGGCTCCATTTAGGAGATTGGGAAAAATGTAATAAGACTTTTGATATGCCATTATCTTGTAGTAACCATAGCTATACCAAGAATTATCATAAATTAGATTATTTTAATCAAGATCAGTATCAGATGTGCATGCATTTTGAGGAAGTGATCAATTGGACCCGAACATCACAACAGACCTATGCTATGGAAAACTTTAGGTGGGTATTGTGTGGGAAATATGCATACAGGGAGATGCCACCTTACTGGAGTGGCACATGTGCACTCGGGTATGTGATACCAGTGATATATAAACTTGATGGCCTTCCCCAAGGCCGGATACGTAATAAAAGAGACTCAGAATCTGGCCTTACCCAGAGACTCTGGACCCAAATCTCCTGTGGTATAATAACACCATTGGGAGTAGCCATGAACTACCGAGATATACATATTCTAAATAACTTCATGGTAACAATGTTCAATGATACAATAAATAATATTAAAACGATCAACACCAAGCTTTCTGAAGTAAGACATGTTGCTCTACAAAATAGGTATGCTTTAGACATTGTATTAGCTGCAAAAGGGTGTGTGTGTGCTCTGATTCATTCACATTGCTGTGTATACATCCATGATTTCCAACCCAATATTACAAAGACAATAAAAGTAATGGAAGAACGTATTCGCTCTAATCCATTATCACAAAGAGGTGACTCCTCATTGCCAGTCCTGTGGGGAGCAATATGGTCTTGGCTTCTCAGTTCCACTTGGTTTAGATCTACCATAATGGGAATTATATTGATTATTATATGCTGTGTATTGTTGTGTTGTTGTGTTCAGTGTCTCCCTGGTGCAATAACAACGTGTGGAAAGATAGGGAAATCCTTGGGTTCAAGATTTGAGAAGAAGCAGGAAGCAGAACCTCAAATGATGTATCAGAGAGAAATCACTCTGAAAGAAGCAGAGGATCTGCTACTTGAGTTTGAGACAAGAGTGGAAAAAGAAAAAGGGGGGATTGTGAGCAGAACCGAAGTCATGTTGGATGGCCCATTGAATTAAATAAGGAAGTGTGTCTCAAACTCAGTCGCTCTGCTAAATAAGAAAGTGTTCCAGTTTGTGCACAAGAGAAAAAAAAACAAGATGAGGCTAGAACAATGAGGAATTGTAATAAAGTGCTGAGGTGTCAGAAACCGTGTAACTGCTTTTGCTAGATAGGGAGCCAGCATAAACCTTCGAAATATATGTGTCAATTTGAAAACAGAAAGAATGTGAGCCAAGCCCTTGTAAGAGGGGGCAGACAGTTAGGGTATAAACATGCTGCTTGAATTTTGCTCTGGGTTCCTTCAATGCCTGAGGGAACCCGTCTCTGCAGATACGTGAATAAAACCTTGTTTTTCTTGGATCAACGAATGTTTTGGTGGATTTTTATCTGCTTCCACCTCACAGAGGGAAGAAAAGAATCTAGCAATAGGAAACATGAAATGTAATATATACTGTGTATTATTATTTTCTGTAACAATTGTAATAATTGTAACTGCGTTCCTGGAACCAAAGCTTATCCCAGAGAAAGGAAACATATGGGAATATTTAGCAGAAGAAATACTCAACACTACTAACTTTTGCCTAGCAGGGGGGAAATCAGTCAAGGATATCTTAACCACATGCCTAAGGGGAGTAGCAACTAGGCCACATAACATCATTAACTACACCACATTTAGAAACCTTCCTGACTCCTATGAAAGCATTTTTAGCTGGGGCCACTCTACAAAAAACTAAGGACCACACCATGTATGCCCTACACATTACTGCAATAGCCACCTCTGAGAAATGCTTTAATGTCACTGGGTGCAGCTCACCTAGGGTCACAAAATGCACCAGTCTTAGCAACACAGACCTAAAATGCAACTACACAGAGACCATATCATCTTCATATAGTTATCTGAAGCTCCCACCCGGGTGGTTTTTCCTTTGTGGCTTAAAAGCCTACTCATACCTTCCTGCAAATGCCACAAATGGCCCCTGCACCTTAGGAAGATTAACCATGCTTATGCCATCCTTACAGAGAAGACCCAGGAGAGCCTTCCAAACCTTAGACTCAGACTGTGATTCCAAAATCTCCCTTCCACCAAAACAGAATACATCTCATTGGCAATATTCTTGGTAGGGGTACCTGGACTGGCAGTGCGAAATTCTAAAAATTTGAACAGACTAGCATGTACCCTGGCAAAAAGTTTGAATTCGATCTCCCATGCCCTGGATGCCCTTAATAGAGAACTGAGGGAGGTCAGAGAAGCCACTCTGGAGAATAAGGCAGCAATAGACTTCCTTCCCTTGAAGCATAACTATGGCTGCAAAACATTCAAAGGGATGTGTTGCTTCAATCTGGATGAAACCTCAGAACTCGTAGGGAGGGACATCCACCACCTAAAGGAGCTAGCTCAAAATATTGGTCAGGAGCAATCATTCCTGGACTTTTCATGGCTCTTCTCATGGATGCCGGATTTCCGTTGGTTCAAAATCCTCATAACAACCACAGTCACCATTAGTGTCTTTGGGGGCCCCCTGTAGGTGCATGCCACCCTGCCTCAGATGCTTAAAGGCCTGAATTCCCTCTAAAAGAAGAAAATTAAAAAGGGGACAGGCAGCTATGATGATGATCCAGATTGATCAAGAATACCAAGTATACCAAGACATTCAATCAGAAATCACCCCTTAAAGGAAAAATAAAAATAAAAATGAGGGATTGTAGAAAGGGAACTTCATGAGGACAGTGGTGTCACCCAGGGAAAAAGCCCAAAGGGAACATCAGGCCAGCCATAAAACAAACTTGCATCGGAAAAGAAATCTAATAAAAGAAATTGAAAGGAGCCCCCTAGACAAAACCCAAGTAATTAAGAACATACCAAATCAGCCAAACAGAGAGGAATTACAAATAGAAGATTATGACAAAAAAGCAATTAAAACTAAAAGAGATTAGAGAAAAAAACCGATAATACAAACAAGCTGCCCCGCAGAGTTTATTTTCGCACCTCACTAAGTTTGCCTTCTGGAGAAAAAATAAACTCTGACAGGATTTTAATGTCTAAACCTTAAACATTAAACACTAAATGAACATTATACACAAAGGGAGAAAAAAGGTATAAAAAACTGGGAACTTACCATTCAAAGTTAGCTAGCTAGCCCCAGGAATGCAGTCACGCTGTTTCTAGCCTTCCTGAAAATAAAAAGATCCAGCTTTCAAGCAGTTGTCTGTATCCTTGCGCCAGAGCTCTCCCAGTGGGAAAATTCGAACCCTCAGGGAAAGGCACTTTCAGCCTTTCTACAGTTTTAAATTTATTTTAAAAATCTTCTGAATTAAAATAAAGTTCTGGTCCCATTATTTCTTAGTTTTGTCACAAGTCCACCAGAGATAATAAAAACTATCCTTATTTGCAATTACATTCTCAGCATACATATAAAATTATTTTATACATCTTTGATGGTTTCCTGGCATTAAGTATCAACAATACATTGTTTTGTATTTTTTTCAGATTGTAGTTCAATATCAAAGTCAATTCATTCATCCATATATTTTCCCATTGATTCTAACCAAAGTTCTTTGCCCATTGAGCTATGGAGTCATTAACCAAGCCATTTTCCAAATTCAATTTCAATATTTATAAATCTTAGCAATAACATGTTTATCATTAGCACACAATGCAATTTCAAATTCACTTTTTGCAAACTCTAGGTATAGATTCTCTTATCTAAGTTAAAGCTTTCTTTTAGTTGTAAATATGTGAGTCAGAAACAAAGATGTCCTTCTAACTCCAATTTTTCTTCAACTTCAAATTCTGTTCACCTTGAATAAAATATATGATAGATAGATAGATATAATTCTTTATTGGTCAAGTGTGATTGGACACATAAGGAATTTGTCTTGGTGCAAATGCTTTCAGTCAGGGGTGGGAGTCTACCGGTTCGGACTGGTTTGGTAGAACCAGTTATTATGATTCTGCACAGTTTGGAGAATCGGTAAATCGCACCCCTGGCCGGGCCCAACCCTTCCTGCTCCTCCCATTCATTCCTCATCTTGCCGCCCTTGCTAACCTGCCTTTGCCTGCCATTGCTGCCTGTTTCCACCGTAGCCCTGATCTCCTGGGGTAAGTGATCCTTCAAGTAAGCCCCGGTCAAGTCAACTCCTGAGACAGCCTAGACTGCTGCACTGTCCCTCCCCACTGTCCCTGGGCTTGCCTAGCTTGCTTCGCCACGACCTAGCTAGCCAGCTGCCCCACCACTGCAAAGCCATGGCCGCACAGCTCCCTTTCTCTACCAGCCACAAAGAAGCCTCGGGGCCAAGGCCGCACTGCCTGGGAGAGAAGGGAACATTTTGTTTCTCCCCTGACCATGAAGAAGCCTCGGGACCATGATCGCACTGCCCGGGAGAGAAGGGAACGTTTCATTTCTCCTCTGGCCATGGAAAGGCCTCGGGGACATGGCTGCGCTGCCCGGGAGAGAAGGGAGCATTCCATTTCTCCCCCAGCCATGAAAAAGCCTCGGGGACATGGCTGTGCTGCCTGGGAGAGAAGGGAATGTTTGGTTTCTCCACGGCCACAAAGAAGCCTTGGGGCCCTCCCCATGAGACAAATCAGATATAACATGAGAACCATAACTGATATATTAGAGTATTATGAATTCCATCCAGGAAATCAACTTGCCCTTGTCTTCCTAGATGTGCAAAAGGCTTTTGATAATCTCAATTGGGATTTTATGAAAAGCAGATTAATTTGATGGAATTTGGGGATAACTTTGTAAAAATGCTAAATTCAATTTACTCCACACAAAAGGCTAGGGTAATGACAAATGGCAATTTTACTAATACATTTGAGATAAAGTAAGGGATCAGGCAGAGATGCCCATTGTCCTCTCTGCTTTTCAGAACAGTACTAGAAACATTACTGGATAGAATTAAACTGAACAAAGAAATTAAAGGAACAAAGATTAAAAGGCAAGAATACAAATTACAGGCATTTGTGGACGATATGGTATTTATTATAGAAGACCCATCTGACTCAGGACCAATATTATGAAGGGAAACTTACAAATTTTGCAAATTAGCAGGGTTGAAAATTAACAAAGAAAAGACTAAAATGTTAGTTAAAAATTTAACAGAAAACAGACAAAAAGAATTAAAAGAAATAATGGGATTACAAATTATTAATAAGATCAAATACTTAGTGGTTAAGTTCCAAAACTTTAGTTTTGAAGGAAGATAATTATACAAAATTGCTACAACAAATTAGTAGAGATCTGGAAAATTGAAGTAAATGCAAATTTCATTACTAGGCAGAATTGCCACCAATTAGATGAATGTCCTACCCAAATTATTATATTTATTTCAAAGATCCCTATACAATTAGATAGAAAATTCTTGAAAGATTTGGACAAGATTACCATGAAATTTATTAGGGCTGGTAAAAAAGCAAGAATTAAAAAGTTATTTACAAGATAATAAAAGCAGAAGTGGCTTTGGACTCCCTGCCTGGGAGATCTATTACAGAGCGACGTCATTAGTTTAGATAAAAGACTGGATCAAATTAGAAAATAAAAGAGTTTTAACATTACAAGGTTACAACTTACAAATAGGGTGGCATGCCTTTTTGTGGAATACGAATTTTAAAAATTACATATATTTTCAGAGGCACACCCTTCGTAAATCTCTGATAAAAATTTGGTCAGGTATTAGGAGTAACCACTATACTAAAATCCTAGCATGGTTATCAACAATGGAAGCAATGCTCCATCCTAATACAATGGACATTAGTAAAAAACTCAAATACCATTAAATACTATATAAGGGAAACTTAAATCGATTTATGAATTAGAAGCCCAAGGACTATCTATTGTTCAGTGGTCTTAAGGCCCTGTCACACTGGCCGATGGATGCAAAACGTTTCAAAAAGGACACAGCGGACGAGCAAAATGTTCCATCCGTTGTTATCCACTCTCAAAAGTGCCCCAAATTTGCATAAGCAGAGCGGACAACAACGGAAAGGAACAGATGGGGGGGAGGACGTAGGGCAGATGGAAAGCGGATGCTCCATGGAAGCCTAGCAGATGGAAGCGGATGGAAGCGGATGGTACATCCGCAAAGCTTCCAGGGGAGCAGAGCAAAGTGGACGCGGAAGGGATACAGCGGATGCAGAGCAGATGCCGAACGGATGAAGTGGATGCACAGCGGAAGCCTAGCGGAAGCCTAGCGGATGCCTAGCGTTTACTGCGCATGTGGGGAGGATGCATTGCATCAGCCCCGCAGATATAAAGGGAAGTAGCTCGGAAGCAGGTCACCATTCAGAGGAAAGACCTGCTGCCAGACACAGCTTGCCAGCCTGCCAGCCTGCCAGCCAGCCAGCCAGCCAGCCAGCAACCCCACAACCATGGGGAAGAAAAGGAAGCCTCTGCCATCTTCTGCCAGCCCTGGCAAGAGGGACAGGGCCACCCTCCCACCCCCTGGCCCTCACTCTGCTTCTGCTGGGGCTTCTGCTGCCTGGGCTTGCTCTTCTGGGGCTGGGGCTTCTGCTGATACTGCTTCTGGAGGTGGTGCTTCTGCTGATGCTGCCTATGGCGGTGGTGCTTCTTCTGGTGCTTACTCTGCTGATGCTGCCTATGGCGGTGGTGCTTCTGCTGGTGCTTACTCTGCTGATGCTGCTTATGGCGGT
>BLBF01000003.1:108713261-108738750 GCA_015471245.1 Laticauda colubrina | reverse complement strand
CTGGGTGGCTACCTGTTGACTTTATTTTTGCTTTGGACACTTGACTTGGATCATTTTGCTTTTACAGTTTGTTATTAACAAAGTTTATCTTTGCTTCACACACTTGCTTCATTTATTTTTGTCAATAAAGTCTTGGTGGAAACTTTTAGAAATGGTTTAAGCCTTTGCATGCTTGTGGGATGGGTTAAGATAGCTGTGGCATGGGCAGGGATACCTTTGGGATGGGTTAAGATAGCTGTGGAATGGGCAGGGATACCTTTGGGATGGGTAATAGCTGTGGAATGGGCAGGGATACCTGTGGGATGGGCAGGATGGGATAGATAAACCTCCAGTGCAAGCATAGTGGGACTGTATGGTCCACCCTCCCAGGTGCCACACCTATGGCCCTTTATTATCAATAATAATGAAATCATTCATCCACACATGTCAACATAAACACAACTCTTTATTAAATGCCCTGTTCATTGTAGGCCCACCCAACATACATGGCCCAATCTCATCCGTGTGATGAGACAGGCTGAAGGAAGCATCCATTAAGCATCTATCATCCTGTCTTGCCACTCCACTGCTCCAGCTGGGGAGTTGCACTAGTGTCTCAGGAGGTTGCGCTGCTTCTTCCCTTCACGTGAAGCTCTGTTGGGGCCTTGCACATCCACAGTGTCTATCAGGTTTTGCCCTTGCCTCCATTCCCCAGGCTCCATGTCCCAATTGCCTTGTTGGAGGTCCACGAGCTTGTTCTGCAACACTGGGTAGTGGGTGCGCATGAGATTGTGCAAGATGCAGCAAGCTTCCACGATCCTCCTAATGGTCTGTGGGCGATGCTGCATGGTGGTGAGAAGTACCTGGAACCTGTTGGCCAGGATGCCAAAGGCGTTCTCCACCACCCGCCTTGCCCTGGACAGCCTGTAGTTGAAGATCCTCTCTTCATGGGTGAGGAGTCTGGAAGTGTAGGGCTTCATGAGGTAGGTTCTGAGGGAGAAGGGGTCATCCCCCACGATGAAGTAGGACACATCTTGCGTGTCATTGGGCAGGGGGTCTGGATCTGGGAAGCCCATGATGAGGTTGCATTCCAGCCCCTCCTTGAGGTCACTGGCATTGTATACCTGGGCATCTGAAGCTGACCCGTTGCCTGAAGCATCGATGTACATGAATTTGTAGTCAGCATCGAGCATGGCGAAGAGGATGATGCTGAAGAAGCCCTTGTAGTTGAAATAAGTGGACCCTGACTTGGCTGGAGCTTTACAGGCCATGTGCTTGCCATCTATGGCTCCAACGGTGTGTGGTAAGTTCCACTTCTAATACCACTGCTCTGCAACTTTCTTCCAGCCTTCTTCAGTGGAGGGGCACTGGAGGAGCTCCTCCAGGTATTCTTTGATGATGGCCTGCACCACTTCTCTGACCACAATGCTGATGGTGTTGTATGGCACCCTCCAGCTGTACTGCATGCTCCTGTACATGGTCCCTGAGGCCAGATGGCACAGAGTCAGTGCCACCTTGAGCCCAGGTTCCGGGCTGGGCCGGAAGTTGGTGCTCTGCTTGGTCAACCTGGGTCTCAGCCGCTCCACAACCTCGTCAAACATGGCTGGCGGCATCCTCATGAAGTGCTGGAATGCACAAGGGTCTTCGTTCCTCAGCTTCACCATCAGTTTGTTGTACAGTCCGTACTCTGCTCTTCTCCCAATCCATCTTCGGACCCAGACGCTTCTTGGCCGCCTCCTTTTCTTCCTGTAGAACAGTTGAAAGAGCCTGTAGATGGCTTCACACTGTTGCAGAATGATGGTGGCTACCAAAAGGACTGTGTTATTATCCATGGTGGACATCACTGGATGCTCTGGAAGAGCAAGAGCCAGATGAAGGCTGCAGAGGTCTGCACAACAGGGCTGCTGGACTGAAAGTGAGATCCAGGTGAGTTGCTCCCCCTTTTTATAGGCAATATAGGTTTTCCACTAGGTGTCCTTTTGCATCCTCTAGGCATCCTCTAGACATCCTTAATATCCGAGATAGGTCCCCTCTGCGAACGTTTTTTCCATTTTAATGCTTTCTTTGTGAGCTGCATCCGCTTTCATCCTTTCTCCATCTGTCTACTAACGCTGCGCGTCCGTTCTGCGTCCGTTTCGCTTGCTCCCTGTGTCCGTTTTCCGCTGGAGCGGATTTGAGTTGCGCGAATGCGCAGCAGACACCTAGCGGATATAGCGGACGCGTAATGGATGACGATGGATGTCGAACGGATGTTCCCCGTATGCGTAGCGGATGCAGAACAGACGCGTTGGATACATTTTCCGCTCAAAAAGTTTTGAGCAGCTCAAAACTTTTTGAGCGGATGGAACCTCAGTCGAGGGATGCTGGACGGATAGAGGGGATGAAAAACGGAGGCAGTGAGTACAGAACGGATGCATCGCGTTAACCAATGGATGGCAAGTGTTTCTCTCCCTTTTACATCCTCTTTCCATCCGTTGGTGCAGTATGACATGGGCATTGTCTTCAAGTAGCTATGAGATATGATAGGGATGCACAAGAATTTGGATTAGAAATAAAAAATACACAATTGGATAAAATCCTCCTTGGTCCAGAAAATAACATGATATCCAAACTATACAATTATCTCATAGAATTTGACCTAGCTGAGGAAATTGTGAAATGACCGATGATAGCATGGGCAAAATTTTTTGGTTATAATATACATTTAGATGATTGGGAAGAGATTTGGCAGAAGAACCTTACACCAACAAAATCAGTATCCAATAAAGAAAATGTATACAAAATGTTATATAGATGGCATCTGGCACCCTCTAGATTGGCAAAAATGTACCCAACAGTAAATCCAACCTTCTGGAAATGTAAGGGAAATTATGATACCTTCTTCCATCACTGGTGGAAATGTCCAGAAATTCTGGATCAGGATTAAGGTAGGGATAGAAGAAATAATCCAGGATGGATTGGAGTGGAAACTGGAATTGTTTCTCCTGAGCATAATTAAAAGGGATTACTCACTCAAAGTAAGATACTTAATTATCCACATCTTAACAGCGACACGAATTTCACTGGCATACTCCTGGAAAAACCCTAATGTACCACCTCTATATTTTGTCATTTAGAAAATATACCAATGTGCTGAAATGGAAAGGCTTACATTGAAATTAAAAGAGAAAGATGATTGGATCTTGGACAAATGGTATGAATGGATAGATCTTAAAGAAAAACAATGTATAAAATAAAAAGAAATAAGGGCTTTATGAAATATATTATTATATATAGCTCGAAGGACAGAGAATCATTGAGTATGAGTTTTTACCCTCCTTTGTTTCGATTAAGTGAAATAAATGATTTATTTATAAAATTATATAGTCATAATCAGGGATAAGAAATGATTAATAGGTAATATATATTATTAATATAGATATTTCACAATGGATAGAAAGTAACCACCACTTAATAATCTAGATGGAATAGTTAAATTACTATCAAACTGTACTAGAGGAAAATAAGATTGACTGTACTATTCATGATGATGTTTAATTGTACAATTTTGTATTTTTTTTACTTTTGTATATGTGTATACTTTTTATATGTATATAAACACATTGTATGTGTATACAATGTATACAATGTATATACACATTGTATGTGTATACAATGTGTACACATTGTATATGTGTATACTTTTTATATTTAATGAAGTTTTTTAAAATTAAAAAAAAAAGAAGAAGAAGCCTCGGGGCCATGGCCATGCTGCCTGGGAGAGAAGGGAACGTTCCTTTTTTCCCCTGGCCACAAAGAAGCCTTGGGGAGAGAAGGGAACGTTCCATTTCTCCTCCGGCCATGAAGAAATCTCGGGGCCATGGCACGCTGTCCGGGAGAGAAGGGAATGTTCTCCCATGCTCCCTGGTTGCCACACCTCCTACCCCCACTCTTACTAGGCAAGGCCTAGCAGCTATAGAGAATCCAGGCAGGACCCAAGCGGTGATGGGTCAGCCTGGTTCCCCTTCCTCTCGGCCACCAGCAAGCCAGGAAGTGGGGTGGGGAAGCTTGCTAGGCCACCAGTGCCCCATGGAGCCACGGCACTGGTGGCTAAGCAAACCAGGCAAGTGGAGGGTGGGGGTGGGAAGCTTGCTAGGCCACGAGTGCCATATGGAGCTGCGGTGCTGGTGGCGAAACAAGCCAGGCAAGTGGGGGGTGAGGGGGAAAGCTTACTAGGATATGAGCACTGAGGGCGGTGATGGCATGGCAGTGGCAGCCTAGGCTGGCCTGGGAGTCAGTACTCAGCCAGGGCTTGTGGAAGTGGTGGCAGCAGGGGTGAAGGTGTTGTCAGTGTGGCGGTGGTAGCCTAGACCAGCCCAGGAATCGGGACTCAACTGGGGCTGGTGGCAGCAGCGGCATGTAGGCAACCATGGCTTGTAGAGCCTCACTCACCTAGGAAGATCAGATGGTCGAAGACTAATTGGCTGGCTGGCTGGCTGGCTCGCTGCTGCTTCTGGAAGTGATGGCAGTGGGCAGGAAAATGTGGGAAGCAATGGAGTGCACATGTGGTACAAGGAGTGACTGGGTGGGGCGAGCTGGGGGAGAATGCCATCAGTGATTGTCGTGCATGCGCACAATGTTGTGCATGCACAATAAGGACTGACTAGGAATGGAGGAGCGGACAGGGAGGGGCAGGGCCAGGGAGGGGCAGGATCAGGGAGGGTCAGGGTCAGGGACCCATTTTACTGGTTCTCTGAACTACAGGGAATTGTAACAACTGGTTCTAAAGAACCAGTCCAAACCGGTAGAATCCCACCCCTATTTTTAGCTATTATTTTGATTTTTTTTTCTTTATTTATTTTCAATCCTGCCACTTCTCCATATTCCTCAATTTTCCCTATCAATTTAGGACCAGTTTCTAATGGTTCTTCTCATATAAAAACTAAATAATCTGCAAATGCTTGTAATTTATATTTCTCCTTTTTGATCTCCCTTCCTTTTATTTTTGGGTCTTGTCTAATATTTCCGGTTAATACTTCTAGTGTTAATATGAATAATAATGGGGAAAATGGACAGCATTGTCTCATACCTTTCTCTATATAAACATTTTCTGTCTGTTTTCATATAGTTTAATTTGCAAAAGATGTTTTAATTTTTTTTTAAAGAAGCAGGCTGCATTAACAGAGGGAAAGAATCAAGATGACATAAAGTGTTAATACTACTTTATAATGTCTTGGTAAGACCATACTTTGAATACTGAATCCAGTTTTGGTCACCACTGCAGGCGGTGCAGTTCCAGATTGTCCAGGCCCAGAATTTCAAGCCTGGAGGCATAGGGAATTCTACTGTGAGTAGAGAAATGAAGTCCTTTTCTCAATAAATACCTCTGAACCCGCTCAGTTGTGTTAATGTCTGAAATACAGTGCGGGTTCCAGGTGGACAAGCTGTGTTCAAGAATTGGTATGGCAAAAGTTTTGTGTGCCCGAGTTAAAAATTCAATGTTGCCAGAGAAGAAGCTTCGCAAAATAAGGTTAACAATTCTTAAAGCCTTTTTGGCAATGCTATTACAGTGAGCTCTGGGGATTAGTTCATTTGAGATAAGTACTCCTAGGTCCTGGACAGAGTGAGGGTCGTCTATGAGATCGCTTCTGCTTAACTTGTATTTGGTGTTCTCAATTTTTTTTTTTTGCCAATGTATAGGATAGAGCATTTGTTAGTTGAAATTTGGATTTGCCAAATGTGCAACCATTCTGACATATAGTGAAGGTACTTTGGAGGGCAGCAGCATTGTCAGTGGTGTTAAATAATTTTGTCATCGGTGAAGATGCAGCTGCTTTTCATGTTGTCACATAGGCCATTGATGTAAAGCAGGAAGAGTGTGGGTCCTAAAACACTGTCTTGGGGGACACCACTGTTAACTGGTGCTGAATTTGATAGGGCCTTCCCTATTTTGATCATTTGTTGCCTGTTTGACAGGATCGTGGCTATCCACTTGTGCAGGGGTCCAGAGATGCCGTTAAAAACTAAGTTTCAGCAGTAGTTTGTCATGCACCACTGAATCAAAGGCTTTGCAGAAGTCTATATAAATTGTGTCAGTTGCTATACCCTGGTCCAGATGTGTGGTCCAAATATTTCTACAGTGTAGGAGTTGCAGTTTACAGGGACAATTTTTCCTGAAACCAAACTGCTTGTTAGAAAGTAGGTTGTTTGTTTCTAAATGTACGGTGATGGATTGGTTTATAATTGATTCCATGACTACAGATGATGCAACACAATGAGATTGGTCTGTAATTTTCTCCTAAACTAAGGTCTCCCTTTTTAAAAATAGGTATGACTGTGGCTAATGACCATAGGAAGGAAGCTGGTTCTGAAAGATACCTCATAGATTGTGCTTAGAGGCTTGGCTAGGGCAGTGGCAAGCTTTTTCAAAAAGTAGGCACATAATCAGGGGTGGGATTCAATTTTTTTAACAACCAGTTCTGTGGACGTGGCTTAGTTGGTGGGCGTGGCTTGGTGGTCATGTGACTGAGTGGACGTGGCTTGGTGGTCAGGTTATTGGCTGGGAGGTCATGTTATTGGCTGGGCGTGGCCAACTCAATACCATTCACATCAAGGCACACATCTCCTCACTTGGCCTCTCATGACTGTGGGGATGTTGCAACAGTCATAAGTGTGAAAAATGGTCATAAGTCACTTTTTTCAGTGCCATTGTAACTTTGAATGGTCACTCCACACAAGCAAGTACCAGCAAAAGAGGGAAAGAAAACTCCAGAGAGGTTCCTGAGACAGGAAGTCTAGTCTTGCCAAGAATGTAATAAGGGTTAATGGAGAGGCAGTTTCTGTAATTAACACCAGAATGTTTCTTTCCTGCCTTCTTTACCCAGGATTAGGTCAGTAATTTCTCCTAACAACCGGTTCTCCAAACTGCTTAGAATATTAACAACTGATTCTAGTGAAAAGTTGCAAACTGGTAGAATCCCACCCCTGCACATAATCCATCAGGGCCAATAGATAGGGATGGCTTTAGGTTATGTAGTTCTTTTTCCATGTTAACTGCTGCAAAGTCAATATGTAGTCATTAGAATTTGTTGTAGTACGACTAGGAAATGGGGGCCAGCAGCCATTGCAGTCGACAAAGACTGAACTGAAGAACGTATTAAAGAGGTTGGCCTTTACAGCTTCATCGTTGCAGTCTTCTCTGTTAGGCTCTTTTAGAGGTGGGATAGTTTCCTAGTCTTTGAGTTTGGCATTAACAAAATTATAGAAGGGTCGGATATGGCAGGCCAGAAGTGAAATCGATCCCATTCTTCTCAAACTGCAGAAGCGATTGGAAATAGCAACAATTATCTTTCTGAATTTCATGTAGGAACAGGCTATCTTCTATCTTTTGAACATACAAACTACATGGCATTTTGAAAAAGGGTAATCAATGGAATATTCAGGGGATTGGTTACCATGATATGCCAGATAAGTTTAAAAATCTCTGATATCACAGAAAAACATTTTGGGATTTCTGAAGGACAAATTAATTACCTATCAATCTGAATCTCCAAGCATAAAGGATTAATTCCTTTCCTTTCCTCACCTCTCCTCTCCTGATCATGTACATACAAAGTGTAAACAATTGAATATTCATGGGACTGGTTACCATGGTATGCCCAATGAATTTTAAAAACTCTGATTTTGCAGAAAGATATCCTGGGATTTCTGGAAGATAAATAATTACTAATCAACCCTCCATTTTATCCAGAAAACCCTCAGCATAAAGGATTAATTCATCTCAGTTGTCAGTCTTCCTTCCTTTTCATGATCCTTTCCTTTCCTTTCCTTTCCTTTCCTTTCCTTTCCTTTCCTTTCCTTTCCTTTCCTTTCCTTTCCTTTCCTTTCCTATAGGCACAGTAAAAATATTTATCTTATTGATACTCCTTTTTTAAAAAATAAACTTTATTAATTTTACACATACATAAATGTGAAAATGAAAAAAAAAGAAAAGTAGAAAAAAAGATAACAGTTAAAAACACTTTTGTCCTCGACAGTTTGTAGGACCTTATTTTCAACCTTATCTTAAACCCTCTATACAATTGATCCTTGTGCGAATATATATATATGTTCATAGATTTTCATGGGTACAGGTATGTAGGTCTAGGTATGTTCGGGTCTTTTCCCATGTAAGATTAAGAGTATCTTGGTGACGTTTCGGCGAGGTCCCACTCACCATCCTCAGGCTGGTGCTTTCGACTTTGTGACTGCTTGCACTGACACGAAGCTGAAAGCACCAGCCTGAGCATGGCGAGTGGGACCTCAACGAAATGTTGCCAAGATACTCTTAATCTTACAGGGGAAAAGATCCCAAAATCCCTAGACCTACACACACACACACACACACACACACACACACACGTATGTATGTATGTGTGTATGTGTGTGTGTGAGTGATGTTCAGCTTCCTTCGGGTATTATCCCACGTCATTGTAGTGCTTTTAAAGTTGTAGCAACGTTTCAGCAGAATCTCATCTGCCACCATCAGGCTTCTGTATAGAGTTTGTATGTGGGTCAGGGTCTCACAGCCGTTGGTTTTAAATTTGGGGCTAGCCTATTATTGTAGCAGGATGTTTTTTTCTACATCCTGATTGGTTGGGAGTCTTGGTCTGTGTTTATTGGACTTGGAGTTTGTTTGATTGGTGTTTCTGGTTTATTCTGTCTTTTTTGTGGCTTTGATTGGCTGGCAACACTCTGCTCCTGCACTGGAGGCTTTCAGTGCAGCTTGGCTTCGTGTGAAAGGATGGCTATTATCTATTAGGAAGCCAGGTTTCATCTGGGTGCCTGGTGGGTGTGTGTGTTTGAGCTGGAGGTATCAGAGGGAGTCTGTTTGTGCCCAGGTGTTTGCCTGGCTTGTGGTGTGGAGATCTTTCTATTTGAGAGTGCAGGCTTCCAAATGATTGACAGTCTGGTGGAATCATCTCTTCTATTCATGCTTTCAGGTCTTTTTTCAATCTCTATGGCTTCTCTGATGATTCTGTGGCTGGGGTTTTCTATAGTGGCTAGGGTTTTAGTGCCACTGAAGTTGATGTTGTGACCTGTGGTTTTCATGTGTTGGACTAGTGAGGAGGTGTGTTCCAGCTTTTTTACTGCATTTTTGTGTTCATCCAGGTGGGTACTTATTCTTCTATTGGTCTGTCCAATGTATGTGGCCGGGCATGATGCACAGGGAACTTTGTATATGCCTTGGTTTTCCAGGTCAGTTTTATCTTTCGGGTTTCTCAGGATGGCTGCTATTTTTCTGTCTGTTTTGAAGGCAGTCTTGATGTGATGCCTGTGTAGTATCTTACTGATTTTATCTGTAGTACCTCTTATGTAGGGCAGGACAGCTGTTCCATAGGTCTGTTCATCTTCTAGGTCTCCGTTATGTCTCAGTGTGTTTTTGTGGATCAAGCCGGTGATTTTGCTTTTGTGGAAGCCATTGCCTGTCAGTACTTTAGTCAGGGTGCATAGTTCAGTCTTTATATGTGTCTTGTCTGCCAGGTGTTTGGTTCTGGCAATTCGTGTTTTGGCCACAGAGTTTATCTGTGCTGGGTAGTGGTGGGATTGGGCATTGAGGTAGCGGTTGGTGTGTGTTTTTTTCTGGTGTATGGTGTGTCCTAGTGTGCCATCTGTCTTTTTGTAGATTAGTACAAAATCTACAAAAATACAAAAAATCTAGGAATGGTAGTTGTTTGTTTGTTTCCGTTTCCATGGTGAACTTGATTTTGGGGTGTGTGCTGTTTAGGTGTGTTAGGAAATTGTTTAGGTTTTCTTTTCCATGGGGCCAAATCACAAATGTGTCATCGATGTATCTTAGCCATAGTTTGGGTTTGTGGGTGGCATTAGCCAGGGCTCTGGATTCGAATTCTTCCATGAACAGGTTTGCAATGACGGGTGACAGTGGTGATCCCATAGGGGCTCCTTCAATTTGCTTGTATCTTTGTCCTTTGTATATGAAATATGTGTTGGTTAGGCAGTGTTCTGTTAGTTCCATGAGGTGTTTAGCTGGTTGGTATTTATTTTTGATGATTTCAAGAGTTTCTTTTATCGGGACTTGAGTGAATAGTGAAACCACGTCAAAACTTACAAGCAGATCTTCTTGTTCCACATGTAGATCTTTGATCATTTCTAAGAAGTGGTATGAGTTTTGTACATATGAAGCTGTCATGTCAGCATGGGGCTGTAGTTGTTTTGCAAAGTGTTTAGCTAGGTTTTGTAATGGTGCTCCTTTGGAGCTGACTATGGGTCTGAGAGGTATGCCTTCTTTGTGTATTTTTGGGAGGCCGTATAATTTGGGGCATCTAGAAGATTTTTCTTTTGGGATGATCGTCTGTTGGATTTCTTTGCTTATGTGGCTGGTTATAATTTTCTTCTTGGTTGATTTTTCCAGATATGTGGTTGGGTCTGTGTTTATAGGTTTGTATGTGGAGTCTTGGAGTAGGCCTGTCAATTTTGTTTCGTAGTCTTTTCTATCCATTACTACTGTAGCATTGCCTTTGTCTGCTGAGAGTATTATTATGCTGTTATCATTTTTCAGGGTTTGTAGCGCTCTGAATTCATCTTTTTGCAAGTTATTTTTCGGTGGTTTGGCTGTGCATAAGATGTTAGTAACCTGGTGTCTTATTCTGTCAGCTTCATCTGTATTTAATTTGGTTAGGCTGGATTCTACTGCACATATGATGGATTCTGTGGGGATTTTTTTGAGTGCTATGGCATAATTGAATCCTTTGGTTAGGACATCTGTTTCTGTTTTGGTGAGTTCTCTGTTGGAAATGTTATATACTAATAGTTTCAGGTGTTGTTGTGAGTTGTTGGGGGTTTTCTTGTCATGTTCTAATTTCTTTAGTTTCTTTAAGAGTTTTTCATTTTTGTAAGTGGTTTCAGTTTCAGCTCTCCAAGTTGTAAGTTGTTTGATCTTATCCAAAAGTAGAGGGTGGATTTTGCTGCTCAATTCCAGGTGTAGTGCTAGCAAATCTTTGTTTAACTGATCCAATTGGAATCTTTTACTGTGAACTTCGTTCCTGAGTAAAGCCAATTCTGTTCTTTTCAAGATACGTTTAGTAGCTGCTGTGCTGTGATGAAATGTTAATTTGAAGCAGGTTGGTGTTGCATTGTTGTCTCTGCAGCTGCATAGGAATTTCAGGTCACATAATATTCCTGCTCTTTTAACTTCCAGCTTCTCATAGCTTTTGATCTGGCTATTTATTTCCTCCCCGTAGAGGTCTGATATTTGTTTTTTTAAGTTTTCGCGGGTACTTACATGTGTGCTGTTCAGCTTCCTTCGGTTATTATCCCATGTCATTGTAGTGCTTTTAAAGTTGTAGCAACGTTTCAGCAGAATCTCATCTGCCATTATCAGGCTTCTGTATAGAGTTTGTATGTGGGTCAGGGTCTCACAGCCATTGGTTTTAAATTTGAGGCTAGCCTATTATTGTGGCAGGATGTCTTTTTCTACATCCTGATTGGTTGGGAGTCTTGGTCTGTGTTTATTGGACTTGGAGTTTGTTTGATTGGTGTTTCTGGTTTATTCTGTCTTTTTTGTGGCTTTGATTGGCTGGCAACACTCTGCTCCTGCACTGGAGGCTTTCAGTGCAGCTTGGCTTCGTGTGAAAGGACGGCTATTATCTATTAGGAAGCCAGGTTTCATCTGGGTGCCTGGTGTGTGTGTGTGTTTGAGCTGGAGGTATCAGAGGGAGTCTGTTTGTGCCCAGGTGTTTGCCTGGCTTGTGGTGTGGAGATCTTACTATTTGAGAGTGCAGGCTTCCAAATGATTGACAGTCTGATGGAATCATCTCTTCTATTCATGCTTTCAGGTCTTTTTTCAATCTCTATGGCTTCTCTGATGATTCTGTGGCTCGGGTTTTCTATGGTGGCTAGGGTTTTAGTGCCACTGAAGTTGATGCTGTGACCTGTGGCTTTCATGTGTTGAACTAGTGAGGAGGTGTGTTCCAGCTTTTTTACTGCATTTTTGTGTTCATCCAGGTGGGTACTTATTCTTCTATTGGTCTGTCCAATGTATGTGGCCGGGCATGATGCACAGGGAACTTCGTATATGCCTTGGTTTTCCAGGTCAATTTTGTCTTTGGGGTTTTTAAGGATGGCTGCTATTTTTCTGTCTGTTTTGAAGGCAGTCTTGATGTGATGCCTGTGTAGCATCTTACTGATTTTGTCTGTAGTACCTCTTATGTAGGGCAGGACAGCTGTTCCATAGGTCTGTTGATCTTCTAGGTCTCTGTTATGTCTTGGTGTGTTTTTGTGGATCAAGCTGGTGATTTTGTTTTTGTGGAAGCCGTTGGCTGTCAATACTTTAGTCAGGGTGCATAGTTCAGTCTTTATATGTGTCTTGTCTGTCAGGCGTTTGGTTCTGGTAATTAGTGTTTTAGCCATGGAATCTATCTGTGCTGAGTGGTGGTAGGATTGGGCGTTGAGGTCTCCACACCACAAGCCAGGCAAACACCTGGGAACAAACAGACTCCCTCTGATACCTCCAGCTCAAACACCCCCCCACCAGGCACCCAGATGAAACCTGGCTTCCTAATAGATAACAGCTGTCCTTTCACACGAAGCCAAGCTGCAATGAAAGCCTCCAGTGCAGGAACAGAGTGTTGCCAGCCAATCAAAGCCACAAAACAGACAGAAGAAACCAGAAACACCAATCAAACAAACTCCAAGTCCAATAAACACAGACCAAGACTCCCAACCAATCAGGATGAAGAAAAAAAAACATCTTGGCACAACATAGGCTAGCCTCAAATTTAAAACCAATGACTGTGAGACTCTGACCCACATACAAACTCAATACAGAAGCCTGATGATGGCAGATGAGATTCTGCTGAAACGCTGCTACAACTTTAAAAGCACTACAATGACGTGGGATAATACCCGAAGGAAGCTGAACAGCACACATGTAAGTACCCGCGAAAACTTAAAAAAACATACATACATACATACATACATTACTACAATTATAACATATCTTCTTTTGCCCTTTTTTGTTTAATCGATCTTTGTTCTATCTATCCGTACCAACAATTCCAGCTGTCATAGTACATTGATGTATCTTTTCCTTTTAATGTCAAAATTAATTTGTCCATCTCTGCACAATTTGCTATTTTTTGAAGAATCAATTCCTCTGATGGAATATGAAGTTGTTTCCAACATAGTTGAAAAGCCAGACTTACCGCTGTCAAAATATGTACTATTGTATACTTCACTTTTTTGAGATTTGTTTATTAAAGTTCCCTAATAGAAAGAGTTCTGGTTTAAATTCGATCTGTTCTATTGTCATTTCCTCCAACCATTTTCTAATTTTCTGCCAATATTTTTGTGCCTCTATACAAGACCAGCACATATGGAAGAAAGTTCCCTCCTTTTTTTCACATTTCCAGCAATTCGGACTCATGTTGGGGTGCATTTTCACTAATCTCGAGGGGGGAAGGTGCCATCTGTAAAACATCTTATTGGCATTTTCCTTGTAGGTTGTTGATTTTGTGATTTTATTATTTCTACTCCTGACCTTCTCCCATTCTATTAAAGTGATACTATATCCTTTATTCCTACTCCAGGCTATCATATTTCCTTTGACAATTTCTTCCTCTAATTCTGCCTCTAGCAGGTAATTATAAAATTTTGTTATATTTTTTTTATCTCAGCCTAGTAGAATTTTGTCCAGTTGCTGAAGTTTATTATTGATTCCAAATTCTTTCTTATGTATCTGTTTGTACCTACTCTGTACTTGAAGATATGCCCATCTATCGACTTGGTCGCTTACTCCCTGGTCCTGAAGACCTTGCAACAATTTCAAATTTCCTTGCGCATCCAATAAATACTTATATTTAATCATCTTAATAATATCCAAATTATTTGGGTGGATCATCACTTCCATTGTTGAAATCCAGATTGATATATTTAAATCATGTTTTCTCTTTATTTTCTTCCAGTTAGTCAATAATGCCTCTCTAATTAAGTGTCTGTGAAAGTATTTCTGGGTGGTTTTCCCGATATCCCATAGAAAAGCATGCCACCCCCTCTGTAGGTCGTGGCCTTCTAAAAGTCATATTGTCTTGTTTGTTAAGTTCACCCATTCCTTCAACCATACTAAGGAGGCTGCACTATAGTACAATTCCCAATTTGGAAGGGCCATCCCTCTCCTGCTCTTCATATCTTGCATTGCCTTTAAATGTATCCTCGGTTTTTTCCTTTGCCAAATAATTTTTGTGATTATTTTGTTAAGTTCTTCAAAATACTTTTTGTGTATTTTAATTGGTATCATCTGAAATATATAAAGAAATTTTGGAAGAATAGACATTTTAATCATTGCAATCCTGCCTAATAGTGAAAGTTGCAGTTTACCCCTCCCTCCTTAGTTCAGTCCTACGTGGTGACGTAGTCTCGCAGGTAGGTGGGGCTTTTCCGGGCTCGACCTGACCTGCGCGGTTCATTTCCAGTGAAGACTTCGACCGGTTCGGATGGGGCTGCTGTGTCGTCCGTCCTCCTCTCTGGAACCGTCTGGAAGGGTGAGTCGGCCATTTTACCGCCGCCTGAGTTTCTTAGGCCGGCGGTTCTGCCGCTCCCTCCCGTTTCCTCGGGGCAGGTCGAGCTGGCTTGGCTGGCCCCTTCCGAAGATTTCTTTTCGTGGGTCTCTTCAAACGGTGAGTCTTTTGTTGGCTCTTTTTGGTCATTTTGAATGTTAGTTTTATTTTTAAAAAGTTCTTTATTCGTTTCTCGCCTTTCCCCCCCCACCTCAGTTAGCATTTCGCCGTGTTCTTTTGTGAATGTTTTTAAGTCCGCGGTTCTTTCCACAATTCGAGATCGAAGCTGGTCTATATGCCGCTTCCATTCCCTCCCATCGTCTAATCTTACCCGGTAGGATTTGGGGCCTGTAAGTTGGGTAATTTGCCCGGGTAGCCATACCGGGTCCCCAGAGAAATTTTTAGCGTAAACTAAATCCTCTGTCTCGAATTGTCTGAACCGTGTTGAGGAGTCAGGGGGGTTTTCTGGGGTGAAATTTGGGTGTAACCTATCCAGGTGAGATCTTAATTTTCGCCCCATAAGTAGTTCTGCTGGTGATTTATTTGTGATAGTACTAGGTGTTATGTGCTGCAGTGTGAGCAGCCGGTTTACTTTTTGTTGTGTATCTCCAGCGTCCATTCGTTCTAACCCTTCTTTTGTAAACCGGACCATTCTCTCTGCCCTGCCGTTCGCAGCCGGGTGAGCCGGCGCGGTTAGTGCATGTCTTATACCTAGGGAGGCTAGGTATTGCTCAAATGGTATACTGGTTAGCTGTGGTCCATTATCTGAAACGAGAATGTCTGGTATGCCATGGGTGGCAAACAGGCTGTCTAGTTGCTTAATTACGGCTTCTGTTGTCGTTGATGGCATGATTTTTACTTCAAGCCAATTGGAATAGGCATCAACGACAATCAGAAAAGTATGCCCCTTGGTAGGCCCCGCGAAGTCAATGTGTATTCTTGACCACGGTCCTCGAGGGGTTTCCCAGTCCTTAACGGGTGCTTTTGGTGGGGATGGTCTAATTGTTTGGCATTTGTGGCATGAGCTTACCCAATACTCTATGTCCTTATCAATACCCGGCCACCACACGTAACTCCTGGCGAGGCTTTTCATCTTCACCATTCCGGGGTGCCCTTCATGTAAAAGCCTAAGAACCCTGGGCTGCAGTTTAGCAGGGATTACCACCCGATCACCCCACAACAAACACCCCTTTTGGATGGAAAGTTCAGTCTGTCTGGACCGGAAAGGTTTGGAATTTTCAGTTTTTAGATTGTCCGGCCAGCCTTTACCTACCCAGCTAAGAACGCAGGCAGTCAATGAGTCTTTCGCGGTGGCTCTTGCGACATCATACGCTGATATGGGTAGATCGGGGCATGTCTCGATTTGTAGCGCTGTCATCGTTGGTGCCGGGTCTGCGTCGGTTGTTGGCAAAGGCGCTCTGCTCAAAGCGTCCGCATGGGAAATTTGTTTCCCTGGTCGGTGTGTCAGAGTGTAGGAATAAGCCGCCAGGAACTCTGACCATCTCGTCATTCTGGGTGAAAGTATGTTAGGTGTTGGCTTGTTTCCCGCCAAAATCCCCATTAACGGCTTGTGATCCGTTATAATTCGAAAAGTCCTCCCATATACATATTCGTGGAAACGTTTTACTCCAGCGACAATTGCTAGAGCTGTCCCTGTCCAATTGGCAATAATTCCGCTCGGTTTTTGATAGAGTCCTAGAATAATATGCGATGGGTGCTTCTCTGCCATCCGGTAGTTGGTGGCTCAGGACGGCACCTACTCCATATGGTGAGGCGTCGCAGGTCACTGTTAATGGCAGAGTGTCGCTAAATTGGATGAGGACGTTTGTTGATGTTAGCAGTCTTTTAATGTTTTGGAAGGCTTTTTTTTCTTTGTAACCCCAAGTCCAAGTAGCCTTTTTGTCTAGCAGGCGGTGTAGCGGTTCTGCTATGGTGGCTTTGTTTGGCAGGAATACATTATAGAAATTAATTAATCCTAAAAATGCTTGGAGTTCCGTTTTATTTTTAGGTTCAGGCGCGTCATTTATCGCCTTAATCTTTTTATCTGTGGGGTGGATGCCCTCTCCGTCTATTGAGTAGCCCAGGAATTCGACGTTGTTTTTAACTAGACAGCACTTCTCTCTTTTAACCTTGAGGCCAGCTTCTCTAAACTTAGTCAGAACCTTTTTTAGTCTGTTCCTTAATTGTGTTTCATCTCTGGCCGAGATTAGGACGTCGTCGAAATAGGGAACGACTCCTTGTATGCCATTTAGAAGGCGTTCCATTAGACTCTGGAAGACGCCAGGGGCTACGCTTACTCCAAATTGGAGTCGGTGGCATTTGAATGCGCCTTTATGGGTGACAATAGTCTGCGCTTCTGCTGTTTCTGGGTCTACTGGGAGTTGCTGATAGGCTTGTGCCAAGTCGAGTTTGGCGAAAACTTTGCCATTTCCCAGGGAATGGAGCAAATGCTGGACTACGGGCACCGGGTATGCGCTTGGTTGTAATGCGTGGTTCAGGGTAGCCTTATAGTCACCACAGATTCTGATGGACCCGTCTGGTTTAATGGGTGTGACGATAGGCGTTTCCCACTTGGCATGGTCCACAGGTTCTAACACCCCTTGGGCTACTAATTTTTCCAGCTGTTCCTCTATTTTTGCCTTTAGTGCAAAAGGAACTCGCCTGGCTTTTATTCTTCGTGGGGCTATTTGGGGGTTTAAATTGAAAGAAATAGGGTTTCCCCGGTACTTGCCCAGTGATCCGTCAAACACGTCGTGGAATTCTCTGACGAGGTCGTCTTCCCAGCCGGCTGTGGTCACTCGATCGACCCCGGTCATCCCGATGCCCAATGGCGCGAACCACTCGATGCCCAGGAGGCTTGGTCTGTCTTGGTTGACTATGGTCAGCGGAAGCACTTTGATGTGGTTTTTGTAGGCAACTTGAAAATGTCCTTTGCCCATCACAGGGATTTGGTTTCCCTGATAGTCTTTGAGGGTTAGGTGCTGCTTCATCAAGTCTTTGGTCTTGATACCTGGGACTAACTGTTTAATTGTGTCCCATGATACCATGGAGAGGAAGGACCCCGAGTCCACTTTCATTTTGCAGTGTTTTCCCTCGATTTCTACGACGATTTTAATTTTTCTTCCACTTTCCGTCTGGGAGCTTTGGATAATGACAGTTTGGTGTGTATTGGCTCGCTTTTCTTGTTGCCATTTTCTTTCGGCTCGACTTGGCTCGGCTCGTGTTGGGGAATTTCTGCGTCTCGTCGGGCTGTAAGATTTTTTATTTCTGCAGACCTTCTCGATGTGCCCTCTTTTTCTGCAATGTCGGCAGATGGCATCGAGGAATCTGCATTCGGCTCGTGGGTGGTTTCCTCCGCAGCCAGCGCATTCCAGCCACTTTCTCCTTTCGCGCTCTTTCTTGTTTGTGAGCAAACGGTGGACCTCGTCGTCCTCCTCGCTTGATTCGTTTGTTTCGCCCGACTCTTCATGATGGGTCGTTGTGGCAGGATGCTTTTTCTCTTTGGCTGATGTTTCATCGCCGTGCGTGTTCATTTTCTTAAATGTTACTGCGGATTTTTTCGTAGCTTCAGCGGCTGTGGCTTCCGCAATGGTTTCGGTAACGGTGATGTTGGGCTTGTTGAGCATTTTACTCTGTGCGGTTGAGTCTCTCAGGCCCAACACCACGCGATCTCTCATTGCCTCGTCTATGTTTGAGAATTCACACTCACCCCCAATTTGTCTGAGTGCAGCGACGAAGTCGGCAACGGTTTCTCCCTCTCTCTGGTCTCTTCGGTAGAATTCATGTCGCTTTATTAAATTAGACACCATCGGGGCATAGTGTGCTTTCAGGAGTCTCTGTAATTCTGTCCACGTTAATTGTTTAACGTCCCGAGGCTTGGCGAGGGCTTTAGCCATTTTAAAGACGGTTGTTCCGCAGTGCGTCAGGAACACGGCTCTCTTTCGTTGTTCGGAAATGCCTTCCATTTCGTTGCTCTCCAAGTACATTTGGAAGCGATCAGCATAGGAATCCCAATCCTCTTCATTGGGATTGAAGGGTGCGGGCGGTGCGTTGTTTCCAGACATCTTAGTTGCAGTCTGGGCTTCTATCACCACGTGCAGGTTTTTTTTTTGTTCCGTTCAGGACAATCCCATCCTCGTCGCCAGTGTTTTATTCGTAAAACACACGAGGTAGACCGGGTTCCAACAACAAATACTTTTATTATTAACAGTTAGTAACGGAACGCCGGCTGAAGCCGGGGCCAGCCCTTTTATACAGGCTGGCTTGCCTGCTTGCAGCCAATGGCAGCTATTTAGATTTGCCGCCTTTTTGGTATCTCTTTGGATTGGTTCCTAGTGAACTAATCCACTTGTCTTTTCCTTAGCCAATCAGAATGGTAGATTTGGAGTCATCCACTTTACATACAGAACAGCAACCCTGTCTGACTCCTTTCTCTATTTTTATTAGGCGGGTATATTCTCCATTTATAGTAACATTCGCCTCTTTTGTGTCATAGATAGTGGTTATAATATTTTCAAATTTGGTGCCTAAATTCATGTTATAAATTGTTTGGATTAAAAATTGCCAATTCAAGTCATTGAAGGCCTTCTTTGCATCTAAAAACATAAAGGCTATTTGTTTCTCGGGGTGGGCTTCATAAAATTCCAGAACATCTAATACTATTCTTAAATTATTCCTGATTTGTCTGTTCGGGAGAAATCCATTTTGGTCTTGGTGTATCAGGTCATTCAAAATTCCTTTTAATCTGTTTGCAATAATAGAAGTGAATATTTTATAGTCCGTATTTAACAAGGAAATAGGCCTGTACTTTTGTATATATCGAGAGTCCAGGTCTTTCTTTGGGATCAGCAAAATCAATGCCCCACCATGAGTTCGGCATTCTGGCTGTCAATAGGACATAGTTAAAAACTTCCACCATAAGGGATCCTATTAGTCTCCTATTGCCTTGTATAGTTCCCCTGGGATCCCATCTGGTTCCAGAGATTTACCATTTTTCTGATTCTCTGTTGCTGTTTGTTCTGTATAAAGAATAGTAGACTCCTAATACAGTATTCTGCTTGGCTAAAAAACCTGAATTGGGATTGGTTCAATAGGAACCAATCTACGAAGCTGCTCAAAGGCAGCAAAACTAAATACCTGTGATTGGCTACAAGCCAGCAGGCAAAACCCTATATAAAGGCTGCCGCAGCTTGAGCCAATGTTCTGTTTTTCAACTGCTGTTAACTAATAAAGACTTTGTTGTTGGAACCCGGTCTACCTCACATTTTTCTGGATGGAACACTGGCAACGAAGGTGGGATCGTCCTAAACGCGAGACTGAACACGCGGCAACCAATAAAACCAGACTGAAGACAATGGCTGGAAATAACGCGCCGCCCGCACCCTTCAATCCCAATGAAGAGGATTGGGAATCCTATGTAGACCGTTTCCAGATGTATTTGGAAAGTAATGAGATGGAAGAGATCTCAGACCAGAGTAAGAGAGCTGTTTTCTTGACACATTGCGGGTCCACAATCTTCAAAATGGCCAAGGCATTAGCAAAGCCCCGAGATGTGAAACAAATGACTTGGCCAGAGCTCCAAAGAATACTAAAGGCTCACTACGCACCGGTGGTGTCAAACCTTATCAAGCGGCATGAATTTTACCTAAGAGACCAGAAAGAAGGCGAGACCATCGCTGATTTTGTGGCAGCCCTCTGACAACTAGGGGGAGCGTGCGAGTTTCTGAATTTAGATGAAGCGATGCGGGATCGAGTAATACTGGGTTTAAGAGACTCTAATTTACAGAGCAAGCTGCTAAATAAACCCAACATAACCGTAGCCAAAGCCATCGCAGAAGCCACAGCCGCTGAAGCCGTGAAAAAATAGGCGGTCAAAATGAAACAGATGAACGCGAACAATGACGAAATGAGCCTGGCCAGAGGGAAGAAACAATTTCCCACCACCACTCACCATGAAGATTTTGACGAGACGTCAGAATCCGTAGAGGAAGACGACGAAGTCCACCGCCTATATGCCAACAAAAAAGGATGCGAAAAAAGAAATTGGCGGGAATGCGCTGGCTTCGGAGGAGACCATCCTTGAGCCGATTGCAGATTCCTCGATGCCATTTGCAGAGCTTGCAAGAAAAGGGGGCATATTGAGAAAGTCTGCAGGAATAAAAAAAATTACAGCCCAAACAGACGCAGCAACTCCCCCGCACAAGCTGAGCCAAAACAAACCGAGAGAAAGTGGCAGCGGAACAAGCGAGCCACTAACCGAGAAAAAACACATCAGACTTTCACTATCGGAAGCGCTCAGACGGAAAGCGGGAAGAAAGTAAAAATAATTGTAAAAATAGAAGGCAGTCCCTGCGAAATGGAGGTAGACTCTGGGTCTTTCCTATCAATGGTGTCATGGGACACTATCAAACAACTGGTCCCAGATATCAAACTCAAAGAACTCCAGAGACAAAAATTAACCCTCAAGGACTACCAAGGAAACCGAATTCCTGTAGTAGGCCTAGGACATTTCCGAGTCGCCTACAAACAACATGTCAAAGTCCTACCATTGACAATAGTTGACCGAGATCGACCAAGCCTCCTGGGCATCGAATGGTTCGCACCATTGGGCATCGGGATGACCGGAGTAGACCGGGTGGCCGAAACCGACTGGGAAGAAAACCTGATCCAAGAGTTCCAGGATGTTTTTGACGGCTCCCTAGGCAGGTATCGGGGGACCCCAATTTCCTTTAGTCTAGACCCCCAGATAGCCCCTAGAAGACTAAAGACCAGACGAGTTCCTTTTGCTCTGAAAGCAAAAATAGAGGAACAACTAAATAAATTAATAGATCAAGGGGTTTTAGAACCTGTTGACCATGCTAAATGGGAAACGCCAATCGTAACACCAATTAAACCAGACGGGTCGGTTCGAATCTGTGGTGACTACAAGGCTACCTTGAACCACGCATTGCAACAAAGCGCATACCCGGTGCCAGTTGTACAACACTTATTACATTCTCTTGGGGGAGGAAAAGTTTTCGCTAAACTAGATCTAGCACAAGGTTACCAACAGCTCCCAGTAGACCCCTTAAGGGCTGAAGCACAAACAATAGTGACCCACAAAGGGGCATTCAAATGCAACAGACTCCAATTTGGAGTGAGTGTAGCCCCAGGCGTTTTCCAGAGCCTCATGGAACGCCTATTGAATGGTATAAAAGGGGTCGTACCATACTTCAACGATGTCCTAATTTCGGCCAAAGATGCGACTCAGCTAAAAAAAAGACTAAAAGATGTACTAACTAAATTCAGAGAATCTGGCCTAAAAGTAAAAAAAGAAAAATGCTGCTTAATGACTGATCGTGTCGAATTCCTGGGCTACTTAATAGACGGAGAGGGTATACACCCTACTGACAAAAAAGTCAAAGCTATTAAAGACGCACCAGAACCAAGGAACAAAACTGAACTGCAGGCTTTTTGGGGACTAATAAATTTTTATAACATGTTCCTACCCCACAAAGCGACAATAGTGGAACCATTACACCGATTACTGGATAAAAAAACAATTTGGACTTGGGGTTATAGAGAAAAGAAAGCCTTCCAAAAAATAAAAAACTTATTAACATCAAACACCGTTCTTATCCAGTTTAGTAACACACTTCCATTGATGGTGACCTGTGACGCCTCACCGTTTGGAGTCGGTGCCATCCTGAGCCACCAATTGCCAGATGGGAGAGAGGCACCCGTCACCTACTATTCAAAGACTCTGTCTAAAACCGAATGTAATTATAGTCAATTGGACAGAGAAGCCCTGGCAATCGTCGCCGGAGTGAAACGCTTCCACGAATATCTATATGGAAGAACATTTTTGATAGTAACGGACCATAAACTGCTACTGGGAATTTTGGCGGGAAACAAGCCAACACCGAACATTTTGTCCCCGCGAATGACTAGATGGTCAGAATTCCTAGCAGCCTACTCTTATACTCTGACACATCACCCCAGGAAACAAATTTCCCATGCAGATGCGTTGAGCAGAGCACCATTACCGACTATAGAGGAAGACCCAGCACCGACGATGACCATCTTGCAGATAGAGACATGCCCAAATCTACCAATATCTGCAAATGATGTCGCCAGAGCCACCACAAGGGACCCATTGACTGCCCGTGTACTGAACTGGGTAGGTAAAGGCTGGCCGGAAAATCAAAAAAATGGGAACTTTAAACCTTTCCGGACCAGACAAACTGAACTCTCGATTCAAAAAGGTTGTTTGTTGTGGGGTGATCAGGTAGTTACCCCTCCCAAATTACAAACTAAGGTACTGGGTATGCTTCACGAAGGCCACCCTGGAATTGTTAAAATGAAAAGCCTTGCTAGAAGCTATGTCTGGTGGCCGGGTATAGATAGGGACATCGAATACTGGGTAAATTCTTGCAACAAATGCCAAAGAACCAGGCCTTCCCTACCACAAGCACCCATAAAGGACTGGGAAACCCCACGAGGCCCCTGGTCACAAATCCACATTGACTTTGCAGGTCCTACTAAGGGACATACCTTCCTAATTGTCGTAGATGCATACTCAAATTGGCTGGAGGTTAAAATTATGCCATCTACGACAACTGAAACCGTTATTAAACAACTTGACAAACTCTTCACAACCCATGGCCTGCCGGATGTCCTAGTGTCCGACAATGGGCCACAATTAACGAGTATCCAATTCGAACAATACCTAGCCTCCCTAGGTATAAGACATGCCCTAACCACGCCGGCTCAGCCGGCTGCAAACGGTAAGGCAGAGAGAATGGTCAGGTTTACCAAAGAAGGGTTAGAAAAAATGGACATTGGGGATGTCCAAGATAAAATAAATCGCCTACTCACCCTCCAGCATATCACACCCAGTACTATAACAAATAAAAGCCCGGCGGAACTACTAATGGGAAGAAAACTTAGGTCGCAATTAGACAGATTGCACCCAAACTATACACCAGAAAACCCCCCCGACTCCTCCACCCGTCTCAGGACATTTGAAATCGGTGACCTAGTCTATGCAAAAAATTTTACTGGGGACCCATTATGGCTTCCAGGAACAATCACACAAATTACAGGCCCCCGGTCCTACCGACTAACCGTAGACGACGGCAGGGAATGGAAGCGGCACATAGACCAGCTTCGGTCCTGAAACATAGAAAGAAGTACAAACACACAACCACAAATAATAAAAAACAACGAAAATCAAACCAAAGAGGGGGGGGAAATACGAGAAAATAATAAAGAACCGTGTAAATTAAAAACAGAATACAATAACAAACAAAAAGAGCAAAAAAGAGACTTACAGTTAGAAGAAAATTGCGAGAAGAGTCCACTCCAAGGGGCCAGCCAGGCCAGCTCGACCTGCCCGGAGAAAACAAGAGGGAGCGGCAAAACCGCCGGCTTAAGAAACTCAGGTGGCAGTAAAATGGCTGACTCACCCTTCCAGGTGGTTCCATGGAGAAGGACCGGAGAGACAGCAACCCCATCCGAACCGGTCAAAGTCTACAGCAGGAATGAACCGCACAAGTCCAGTCGAGTCAAAAGAAGCCCCACCTACCTGCGCAACTAAGTCACCATGTAGGACTAAACCAAGAGGGGAGGGGTGTTCTGTATAAAGAATAGTAGACTCCTAATACAGGATTCTGATTGGCTAAAAAACCTGAATTGGGATTGGTTCAATAGGAACCAATCCACGAAGCTGCTCAAAGGTGGCAAAACTAAATACCTGTGATTGGCTACAAGCCGGCAGGCGAAACCCTATATAAAGGCTGCCGCGGCTTGAGCCAATGTTCCGTTTTTCAACTGCTGTTAACTAATAAAGACTTTGTTGTTGGAACCCAGTCTACCTCGCGTTTTTCCGGACGGAACACTGTTTTCAATTCAGACCAAGTAATATCTTTGTTTAATAATTCTTTCATCTCTTCCCCAATTACTTTATCCTTCATTTTATCTCGAAAGTTTCTTATCCTATCCTCATTGACCTCCTCCTTTTTATATAAATCTTTGTTTTGTTCGGAAAACACACGAGGTAGACCGGGTTCCAACAACAAATACTTTATTCTTAAACTGGTTAGTAAATAGGAACACTTGGCTGAAGCTGAGGCCAGCCTTTTATACAGGCTGGCTTGCCTGCTTGCAGCCAATGGCAGTTGTTTAGATTTGCCGCCTTTTAGCAGCTCTTTGGATTGGTTCCTAGTGAACCAATCCAATGTTCATTTTATTGACCAATAAGGTTTGTAGATTTGGAGTCACCCACTTTACATATAGAACACCCCTCCCCCCTTAGTTCAGTCCTACGTGGTGACGTAGTCTCGCAGGTAGGCGGGGCTTTTCCGGACTCGACTTGACTTGCGCGGTTCATTCTTAGTGAAGACTTCGACCGGTTCGGATGGGGCTGCTGTGTCGTCCGTCCTTCTCCCTGGAACCGTCTGGAAGGGTGAGTCAGCCATTTTACCGCGGCCTGAGCTTCTTAGGCTGACGGTTTTGCCGCTCCCTCCCGTTTCCTCTGGGCAGGTCGAGCTGGCTTGGCTGGCCCCTTCCGATGGGCTCTTCACGCAAGTCTCTCCAAACAGTGAGTCTTTTATTTGCTCTTTTTGTTCGTATGTTTCATTGGGTTTGGTTTTAAACAGTTCTTTATTTATTTCTCGCCTTTCCCCCCCCACCTTGGTTTGCAATTCGCCGGTTTTTTTGGTGACTGTTTGTAAGTCTGTGGTTCTCTCTATAATTCGAGATCGAAGCTGGTCTATGTGCCGCTTCCATTCCCTGCCATCGTCTAATTTTAATCGGTAGGATTTGGGGCCTGTAATTTGGATAATCTGTCCTGGTAGCCATACCGGGTCCCCGGTGAAGTTTTTAGCGTATACCAAATCGCCTATTTCGAATTGTCTGAACCGTGTAGAGGAGTCAGGGGGGTTTTCTGGGGTAAAATTTGGGTGTAACCTATCAAGGTGAGATCTTAATTTTCGCCCCAT
>BLBF01000003.1:108670602-108688261 GCA_015471245.1 Laticauda colubrina | reverse complement strand
TTCTGAAATGTTCACCGTCCCAGTCATCTAGGCAGGAGTGCGACCCGTCAGCGTCAGGGTTGTCCAAGGAGCGGTAACTCAGCAATGACATTTTTTCATCCGGTGTTAAGGACTTAACATGAGCTTGCAATAACACATTAACATTAGCAGTTATGGAGGATAATTGATTTTTCAAAAATTGCAATATTCTATTAAAACAACAAGGTCTTATAATACATATCAATATAATGATTATTAACGGTCCTGCCAATGCAGTTATAAGGGTTGTAAGCCATGGTGAAATAGAAAACAAGCCTTGATACCAATTATACATGTTTAACCTTTCGTTTTCTCTATCTTTTAAGTGTTTTTCTAATTCTTTCATAGAATCCAACACGATCCCCCTGTTATCAGCATAAAAACAACATTCTTCTTTAAGCGCAGCACACAATCCCCCTTGTTTTAAAAATAACAGATCTAAGCCTCTACGATTCTGCAAGACCACTTCTGAGAGGGACGTCAAGGAGTTTTGCAAAGCTGTAATTGATTTCTCAATTTGTAATAAATCATCATCAATGACTGAGCCCAGAGCTGTATTTTTTTGGTCAGAGACAGCTAGTCCTGCAATGCCCGTGGCTGCGCCCGTGGTGCCCAGAGCAAGCAGTAAACCTAGAGTGAGAGTACTAATAATTTCCCGCTTTGCTCTGAGGGGGTATTCCATGGGTGCCTGTAGGGATATAAAATCATCAGAGTTATACACATTAATTTTTGGTACAAGCCATACTTGAATGCAAGATGATTTGGATTTAATAAGTTCATCCCCGTAGACACATGCTGTGAGACCGGTGGAACAAGTCCAGACAGAGTTATTGCCAGGGATAAAATACATTCCTTTCAGGCGTGATGTTAAATTTTCTCCTGAAGTGGTGTAGACTGCAGAGTATCCTCCGATGGTGTGGGTGCGGCCAAGGCGGTTCTTAGGAAGATATACATTACAATGATAGCCATTAGAAACATTATGACAATATTGTGAGTAATTGGATGGAATATTTCCTAAACAACAACCAACCCCAGTGATGGAAGAAACAGTAATAGTGGAGTTCCTCCAACGGCAACGTTCATCTGATGTGGAATTAGCAATGGATTCTTGGGAAGCGATGGCTTCGTGAAAAGGTGGAGGGGCAGAAATACAAAGCCAACATGTGGAGGCAATTGATGAGTTTGAAGAGTTCAGCAAAGCATAGGAAGCTTTGATCAATGGAATCAATGGGTTAACTCCCTGTGTTATGGGTTGCAAGAATGGGGATTTAATAACCTTTTCATGTGGTCCCACCGGGTTAGAGCGAGGGAGTTCAATATGACGTTGAATGTAAAAAATATTTCCATAATGCTTTTCCGGCCAGACTCCTTTTAGGCGGGCACCCCATTTCAAGCCAGTGTCCCATAGGGTACTTTTCTTGCCTTGGTCCGTGAACCTTATGGTTACCGGGTTGCATTTGGGCAATTTTTTATCACTGCATGGAATATCCCATGTGGTGCGAGTGACAGTAATGAGATCACCCTTAGTGCCCGGATCCCAATAAATATGTCCAGTTGAAACACATGACCAGGCTTTGCAAAAGTAATCCGACGACCCCCCGCAGTCGAGAAGTCGTTGGGCAGGGGTCTGAGTGTTGGAAACGGGCTGTCCGGGGCATACATAAAACCTATATTTATTTACCACTCTATGACTAGGCTCTGTTGGATGAGAAGGCGAGTTGTAGGCGGTGGAGCCTACAAGCATTTCTGCCAAATCGAATTGAAGTGGTGGGTAGAAGTCTTCTATGCGAGAAGAATTGGTTATAGAGCTTAAACGAATGCCTTGAAAGTCTTTTATAGTCCAAGTAATATTATATTTTCTATGAGGCTTCTGCGGATCATCATGGACAATTCTTTTGAAGCGTTGTTTGTTGGCAGGATCAGAGTTCGGGTATATAAAAACATCACAAGTAGGAGAGAGGACTATGGACAAGTTAGTTGTAGAACATTTACGAGATGAGAAGGGAATGCAATTAGTAGAAAAAGGATAATAATTACAATAATGACAATGAAGATTAATTTGGTCATTCATCAAGGATGTTAGTTGGGTTGGAGGAACCTGTAATACAAGAGAAGGACATTTAGGTCCCCCTATATCTAGCTTGAATAGAGGAAAAGATTTTAAGGTTCTTTTCCATAGGAAGAGTAAAGAAGGAACAAAAGAGCGAGTGATAGAGTGTTCTGTAAACAAAACAGAAGTGACAGAGTGAAAGCTATGGGTAGCATTTTTATGACGTACCCACATGGAACAAGTATAATAGCCTTCTGTTAATGAAGTGGCTTTAACACGAATAATCTTTTGACAGGAAGCATAGGTTTTGTTGAAGTATGTGTGAATATAAGGAGATAGATTTATGGGAAGATTATTATGCCAACAGACAATAGGACAGTCACTATCATAATTAATAAAGCGAAATTCTAATGTGGTCCAATGACCATGTTGAACAAAGGTATAAGTAGGATATGAATAAGGTAGAAATTGCAAAGAGGATATAGGTAAGAATATCAGGAAGAGTTTAAGATGCAGATGTAGCGGAGGAATTCCCATGATAGGGTCTTACCGCCCGACCAGGGACCCAGCAAGTGGTTTTGTCTGGTAGTAAAATCGCAGCGTAGCCTTGTCCCCAGGTGAGAAGCTCAGCGGGACCCTGCCAGGCGGGATCTGGCAATCTGCGATAATGTACCAGAGGTCTGTTGGGGGGGGGGGGGAAGGGGAGGAAAAATGACGTGAGGCAGCAGAAGTAGGAGGAATGCCAGTCAGATTAAGAAAATTTAAAGTGTAAAGACAAATGTTAAGAAAATTTTGCAATGCTGGGAGGTTGGGAGGTTTTTCCCGCAACGAATATCGATCAAGAGCACGTTTCAAAGATAAGTGAGCTCGTTCCACAATAGCCTGCCCCTGGCTGTTATAGGGAATCCCAAACTTGTGAGTTACATCCCATCTGTTACAGAAGTCCTGGAAAGCAGAACTCATATAGGCAGGTCCATTGTCTGTTTTGATTTCTTTTGGACGTCCCAGCGAGGCAAAGGTACGAATTGAATGATTGATGACATGTTTTACAGTTTCTCCCCTTTGAGGGGTAGCCAGAATAAACCCTGAATATGTATCGATGGAAACGTGCAAATATTTCCAAGGGGCAAAAGGTGGATACTGAGTTACATCCATTTGCCAAATTTCACAAGCTTTTAATCCTCTAGGATTTACTTCTATGGGAATGGAATGTCCTTGCTTGCTACATATGGGGCATTGTTGAATAATGGCAGCAGCTTCTGCCTGAGTTAGAGAAAATTGTTTTTGTAATGCCTTTTTATTTTGGTGAAAATAGTCATGGCTTTGGGCTGCTGTCAGATTACAAATTGATTTACCTGATGCAGCTGCTGCAGCAGCGTCTGCCACCTTGTTTCCCTCCTGTAAAATACCAGGAAGAGGTTGATGGCTCCTGATATGTGCTACAAAGAATGGATGCGTACGGCTGTTGATACATTGTTGTATAGGAAGCATCAATTTTAACAAAGGAACAGATATGCTAGGAGATAAATAGGCTTGATATATATTTTTCAAAATCTGAGAAACGTATAAGGAATCTACTATTAAATTAAAAGGAGCTTTTTGAAACTGTTGAAACGCAATAAGAGATGCAGCAAGTTCTGCCTGTTGAGCAGAAGATTGCGGAGGGGTAATTTTAGTTTTCCACTCTCCCTCCTGGTACCATGCACAAGCACCATACATTTTCCCCCCATCTGCATAAAGCGTAGGTGCATAAAGCGTAGGTGCATCTAATGGAGATATTGAGAGAGGGGATTGCCATTCAAAAGGGAGAGTTTTAAGAAAAGTGAAACGTGGGTCTGCTGGTAAATGGCAAGAAGTTTGCCCTGGCCACTCTTCTAAAGCGTATTGTAGTTCTTCTGAATTACACCATAGCATTTCCCACGTGGTCAGTGAGCAAGGAGTGAATATTGAAACAGGCTCACATCCCATGAGTTGTTTACATCTTTGTCGACCTTTAAAGATCAACTGGGAATATGCAGAGGCTTTACTAGTGATTGTGGTTCGTGGGGTGTGAGACAAATGCAGCCATTCTAAAATCAGAACCTGTGTCTGATGAGATTGCATAATAACAGCTGTTGGTCTCTGAACAGTATTTAGTAAAGCAATTGATAAAGGGCAATTCTCTATAGCTCGATCCACCCATCGAGTAGCCAGTGAATGGGAAACGTCTTTTAATGCCTGCAACTGCTCTTTATTTAGGATGATAACATCAGACGGGGCTTTACCTTGTGTGAGGGCATTAAAAAGAGGAGCTAATGTAGCTGTGGTCAAACCCAAATAAGGACGTGCCCAATTTAAGGTTCCTAGGAACTGTTGTAAGATCACAAGTGTGGGTTTCGGGGGAAGTGTTGGGAGGGGAAGGGAAGGAACAACAGCTGAAGCAAGTAACTTGTGACCTAAATAGGAAAAGGGTGGTTTGGATTGTACTTTTTCTGGGGCTATTGTGAGACCTGCTTTACCTAGAATGGAGGTCAGGCATGGCAGAGTTTTTAATACCGTGCCCTTTGGGCCAGGTGCAGATACCAATATATCATCCATGTAATGATAGATTAAAAAATGAGGATATTTGTCCCTGTATGGTTGCAAGGCTAAATCCACAAAATATTGACACATAGTTGGACTGTTTAACATGCCTTGCGGTAAGACTTTCCATTGATATCGTTTGGTAGGTTTCTGATTATTTAAGGTTGGTACTGTAAAAGCAAATAATTTTCTATCTAACTGGTGTAATGGAATGGAGAAAAAACAGTCTTTTAAATCAATAATGATAAGGTCATGCTCTTGAGGAATTATGTTAGGATTTGGAAGACCACATTGCAGGGGTCCCATTGGAAGGAGGACCGAATTCACAGCCCTTAAATCCTGAAGGAGGCGCCAAGTGCCATTTTTCTTTTTGATAACAAAAACTGGGGTATTATATGGACTCAATGAAGGTTCTAGATGACCTCTATCTAATTGTTCTTGAACAAGAGAATGTAAGGCTTCAAGCTTTATAGAAGGGAGAGGCCACTGATCAATCCACACAGGGTTATTGTGAGTCAAATGCAAGCGAAGCATGGTTAGTGGAGGGTAAGTTGTGCATTAAACTGTGACATAAGGTCTCTTCCCCACAAATTAGTATACAGAGGAATTACAGCTGGTTTAATATAAGCAACACATTGAGACTCAGGGGAATGGGCTTTTACCCAGTTTCTGCTAATGCGAGTCTCCTGGAGTCCCCCCACTCCTCTCACCGCTGGTGCCACATCTGCAGGCCAGGTGTTTGGCCACTCAGCGGTTCGGATGACGGAAATATCCGCTCCAGTATCTAAAAGACCAAGAAAGGATCGACCATTCAATAAGAATGTTACCGTAGGTTTTGGTTGACTAATTGGTCTTTCAATTGCATAGAGTTGCTCTTGCTGTTGGTCTAAGAGCACAATCATTTTTGCCACAACATCCCCCTCATTTATAGTAACTTCTGTATTAGCTAGTACAGACAGACAGACATCAGACAATACAGTGGGGTCATGCAGAAAAGGAGAGGCAAGAATACCTTGTTCAACTAAATCCCTTACAGGAAAGACTAGCACTGGAATATCGGGGGGCATATGAAAAGGCTGAACAGGACATACAAAGAGAAAGTCAGCGACATCAGTAAGATAAGTAACAGTTTCATTAGCAACAAGATCGTAAGCGAAAGAAGAAAAGTTGCAAGTTTCAGCAGCCTTTGTTGTGGGGCTGGCTGCCTGCCCCGTTTCTAGTTTCCCTGATTCAAAAAAGGTTTTTGGATGATTGCAGGGTTATTCTGTTGTTCATTCTTTTGGACTCTGCACTGATTAGCCCAGTGATAGCCCTTTTGGCATCGAGGGCATGGCGTCTTTGGGTGAGCTACCTGGTTTCTTGACATATTTGCTCCCCCGCCCGGGGCTCTGCATTGGCTCTTAAAGTGACCTGGCTTGCCACAATTAAAACAATTGCCCATTTTGCGAGTGTTTTGTTGGGAAATGGGAAGAAGAGAGCTCATGTTCTGCTGCATGCCTTCAGTAATGGCTGTAGCCAGAGTAGACATGGAATGGGATGTGGTTCCTATGATTCGGCAGGCTGTAAGATAATCTGCCAAGGTAACATTTTTCTTATTAATTAATGGTTGCAAAACTTTCTGACAATCAGCGTTTGCGTTTTCATAAGCAAGTTTCAATTGTAATTCATTACAAGCCTCCTCATTATCAATTTGTCTCTCTAAGGCTTCTGTGAGACAATTTATAAAGGAGGAAAAAGGCTCAGAAGGTCCTTGAATAACTTTAGAGAAAGATTTGGGCACGCATCCCGCATTATCAACCTTTCGAGCAGCGGCCAAAGCACAATCCTGTAATATAGGGAAAGCAGCTGCGTCTGTGGCAGTCTGCTGGGCAATGGTAAGCATAGTGCCAGTACCATTAAGCATATCTAGAGTGACATTTGCCAGTAAGCCTCTAGCGGCTGCGGCTGCGGTACGCTTATGAAATTCTGACTCCCAGACCAAAAATTGTGAAGGCGTGAGGATCATGGCAAATAATGTACGCCAATCAGCATTTATCAAGTCAGCTCCTGGTTGGGCTATTGATCCTAAAAGACCCTGTACATAGCGAGATTGAATACCATTTTCCTTGCAAGCTGCTTTTAAATCCTTAATTATTTTGTACGGCATTGGGGTATACTGAGGAGCTGGAGGATTGCCGGCTTGTATGATAGGATAAAGGGAGGCAGCTGCAAGGGTGTCCTCATCCATTTCTCCTTCAGAAAAGGCTTGTTGAATGGCTTTTACAACACCCCCCCCCCACCTCGGGGTGCTGGTGGAGGACACGAGAGCTCTACATTTAAAGAAGTGGATTGGATGGAGGGAGGCTCTCGAAATGACTTATGATCATTGGGAGCGGAGGGTTGAAGGACAGGAAAGTTATCATAACTTGGTGGAGGAGATTCAAATACACTCTCTGCTTCTATTTTATAATGGACTTTTAAAGCCTCCATAATTTTCCTCCAAGTGACCAAAATGCCAATAGGTGCACGAGGAGGATTATGGAGATAGTCACCAATTTTTTGCCAAATTGAGATTTTTAAGGACCCTTTCTCTGGATAAGTGGGACAATGTTGCCACACATAAGTCAATAATGTAGCAATAGGTTTCATTTTTACAGGCGAGCCCTTTAAATTAGCAGAATATTTAGAAGAAGAAGCGACTAACTCCCTCAATTCCTTCAGATGCTCTGTCTGTTGTTGAGAAAAGTTTCCGCCCATACTTACGAAATTCGAGACAGTGTTTCAGATCCGATGATGTGCAATTCGCTTCAGGCCTGGCGAAGCAGAGCTCCCATCGAGCGGGTAAGATATAAGCGCGTCGCGGCGTATCCCCCTTAGGGAATCACGTCGGGGTCACCAGAATTCGGTATCTGCTATCCCGCATCAGATGGGCGTCTCATGATAGGGAGCGAAGGAGAAAGAAACGACAGGAGACGAAGTTCCTCAGGATGAGCGCGCCCAGAATGTCTTGGCACACGCTCTTTTATTATGCTCATTCAAAAGGGAGTGATTGTTTATTCAGAGCCTAGGTCAAGCCCAGGTCAGACAAGATACACAGGATTTACAATAGCTCAAACAAGGTAAGATACCAGGTCAGACAGGATGGCAAGATTTATAATTTGATCAGGATATTCCTTCTTCACAAAGCTGCATGCCAGACAGTGTAATCTCAATGTAAATAGGCTATTTCTACAGAGGTTTAGCTCCTTGTCTCTGTACGTGCTCTGTAAAAGGTCACTGAGGAGACAGAAGCTCAATGGTTACACGTGAATGATACAATGTTGCAAATGCCTGAATGATACATAGTTGCAATGATACACAGTTGCAAACACATGAATGATACATAGTTACAACAGGGGGAACCCCTAAAAGCCAGCGCTACCTCCTGGAGATGACAACAGTTGGACATCCTGATGTTCTCTAGTTGACAAGGGAAGTGAGTTCCAGTCCCCAGGGAAAAAATCAACTGTCCACCCTAATTTCTGACAAGAGTGTGTAAGAAAGGCACATGGTAAGGAAGTCTCTGCAAGAGTGGATATTTGTGATACCAGAAGTGAATGTGGGTTATAGCACTCACTTTTTTTTAATTTCATACATTTATATGTACAAACATACATATAGTATTTAATATATGTTGACATGAACAAACATCTTTCTCTCTGAATGTTGGGTAAGGTAAGTATGCCTGGAGAAGAAAGAAAAATATAGAAATAAAGGGGCTCTAAAAGTATCATGTCAGAGTGAATGATTACATTTTTTTCTCTTCAGGAAGTTCTGCATCCCTAAGATGAAGAAGATCTTCATATACTTACTGTTTACTGTCTTGCTTTCTGAAAAATATGCAAATACTCAGACATATGAAATTGATAGTGTGATTGAATTGAAGAGTAAGAAACTAATTGATTCAGCAGGTATTTAGTGTTTTATTTTTTATTTTATTTTTATTTATTTATATACTTCCCTTATTAATATTTTTAAATAGCTCAAGGTGGTAAACATACCTAATACTCCTTCATCCTCCTATTTTCCCCACAACAGCAAACCTGTTGTTTGAGTTGGCTGAGAGAGTGATTGGCCCAAAGTCACCCAACTGGCTTCCATATTAAGGCAGGAGTGAAACTCTCAGTTTCCTGGTTTCTACTTTGTTTATCAAATTTGTGTACTTCTCATCACTCTTGCATGTCTCTGGCTGGTTCACAGAATTAGTGGTAGAAAAAAGATACAGGTAAAAAAAAAGTTTAAAAACAGATTAAAGCAAATTTGAAAGGGATAATTTCAAAGTAGAAAAAGGCAGAGTGACCTTCAGCCCCCCAGTACCCGCAGGGTTGCATAGCTCTCTTGGACCTGAAGATAAGTTGGCAGAGCCTGGTCTTAATATTCTTCCAGAAGGCCAGGGGGATTTGGTTTGCCTGTGGGGATAAGCTGATACATGAGATGGGGACAACAGCAGAGAGGGCTCTCTTCCTGGACTCTGTCAGCCAAAGTTCTTTCATCAAGAATATGGGACAGGAGGATGAAGTTGGGTATGTTCCTCAAGTAACCTGTCCTATGCCTTAATCAGTAGAACCATCAGTAGAACAAACAGTAGTAAATCTTCTGGACAGAGATTTATTGCACACATCACTTGCCTTAGAGTGGAGTCATTCATTTCAGATCTCCTATCTAACCCAGAGCAGTAAATAATAAAAAAGGGAGGGAAGCTAGTATTATAGGTATATTGAATTTGCTCATTATTTTCTTTCATTTTAGATAAGAGTAACAGCTGACTTAAAAAAAAGGTTTATATAATTTTAACACTTGGTGAAACCCATGAAATGCAGGGTGTCAAAGAGCGAATCCACACAGCTTCCCTGCCCTGATATCAGGATGGTTCACTAACCATTTCCAGAAATTGGGTCCACAAGCTACAGCCTATACCTCCATTGTCCATCTGCAGCTGATACAGCCAGAGGATGAATTTAGACACTGCTCCAAATGTGGCGCTTTTCCTCCTCTCCTATCATCAGGTGCTTCATGTAGGCAACATGGAGTCTGTTGCTGTGCATGGGAGAGGCAGCCTGCAACAGTCTGTTCTCTGTTGGCACATGGGTGGTTCCATGGGTGGTTCGAAAAAATTGCTGATTTTTGGAGGGACCAGCCTCTTCCATCTTGAAAGTTTTAAATGATTTAATAAAGTGGATGCTATGCTAATCTTTTAGCTAATCTTTTGTATTGTTTTTGTATATTTTAATTTGCAATAGATCTATGTTTTAATCTTTTTTTAAAAAAGAAACACATTTTGCAAACCTCCCCCCTCCTATATGATCCAGTCCTTTGGAAAGATAATGTATTTCAATAACCCATATGTCTAACAATTGCTAAGCTAAGGGCTTAGTTAACATAGTTGCACAAAAAGAAAACAATTTCAGAGCAACCCCTCACCTTAAATTATAGCATGTCTCTAAGGACAGGTACAGGTTCCTGAACGCATATTTAGCAGACTTGGAGCTCTTCAAACTCCAGTCATATATGATTGCTGTAGTACTGTTATGAGAACATTTATTCTGAATTTCATCTCACCTATTCAGAAAGCTTTATTCCCAGGTTATACTGTTCATGATTTGGCAATAAACATTTATTCTGACAGACAACATAGAGGATTGTATTGGGAATATAACGTAAAGTCATACTGTATGTTGCAGCAATACTTGCTTTTAGCATGACATAATAAATAATTAAATGAAAAATGCATTGCACTGGGCTATATATTCTGTATTCAACTATCTCTGTACAGTATATAGATGAGTTGTTATTAGTAGGCAGTTGTTTTAGAGTTTGCCTTTGAATATAATTTTCTTCTCTTCTCTCTCTGTCTCCCTCCCTCCCTCCTTCTCTCTCTCTCTCTCTCTGTCCAACTGCAGAAGAGATCAGAAACAGCAGCAATTACCTTTCTGAGTTACATGTATAGACAGCTTCTATCATTTGAAAATACAAAGTGTAAACAATAGAATATTCATGGAACAGATTACCATGATACGCTCAATGAGTTTAAAAAACTCTGATTTCACAGAAGGATATCCTGGGATTTCTGAAAGACAAATAATTATCAACCAAAATCTCTCCATTTTATCCTGAAAACCCTCAGCATGAAGGATTAATTCATCTCTGTTATCAGTCTTCCTTCCTTTTCATGATCCTTTCCTTTCTTTTCCTTTCTTCTTTTCCTTTCATCCCCTCCCCTCCCCTCTTCATTTATCCTCTCAGAATTAGCCTGGAACCTTTCCAATATTCAATCTTAAAGTTGCCATAGTTGGATACCTTTGGCCTACAGCATTTTTTTACTCTTCTAAAAAAAGTTCCACAGGTAGAAAAAAACTCTATGGGTAGAGGAGAACATGGCAGCTGAAGAAATTGTGCGTTTAGGAAGGAACCATGTCATGATTGTCACTCCTGCCAAAATGGAGCCTCTAAGTAGAGATAGATTCTGAGAAATGTTTTTCATGTGATCGCTCATCTGCTCAGAACTGTTTCTCTTGATATTAAATAGTTTTTCTTCATAACTCTCCTGTAGGAACAATAAAAATATTTATTTTACCTCTACTCTTTGTTTAGGACCTTCAGATTTCATCTCTTTTCTCTTATCCATTATAAAACATGCTAAGTTTGATGATGAGCAAATAATTGTTTTCTGTACATGAATATGTAGAATATATCTCTGCTTTCTTGAGAATGAATCCAAAAGGACAGCAAAACAAAAGCCAGTGAGACAAATGATTGCAAAACAGAAATAAAGAATCCTGTTTGATTAAAGATGCATGTGTTAATAATAATTATTGATTTCATTCCCCAGTGTCTTCATATCTGCCAAAGCTCCAACTGGTTTGCCAAAATGTGGTTGCTGGAGGTGCTTTTGTCGCTTGTCCATCAGGTGAGAACTAATAACTTGTGGGAGAAGATCAGGAGCTAAGAGAAGAAGATTGGGTCGAAAAAAAACCCTCCATCAAACCCCTTTTTCTGACATCTGACTGCCTTGTACCTGCATGGGTACAAAATATAAACTAAGCCAGACTGCTGAAGGAATTGGCTCAGTTTGGCATTTATGTCACAATTGTTCCAAACACTCAAATGAAGTAACACAGGTCTGTATAAATTTCATCTTTTCTAACTTTCTTTTCATTTTCTTTTTATTTCCTAGATTTTCTACCGACTTCATGTGCCTGTGGAATGGCTTATGGGTCTTGGAATATTTGTCAAAACTCAATTTGTCACTGCCAATGTGCCAATATTAACTGGACTTCAGCCCGGTGCTGCAAAGTTTCTTTTAAGTTATGTCTCCTAAGCTGCTCTGATGGAAAGTTGGCTCCAGTTTCTTTGCTCAATAAAAGTATGAATTCTATAAATTGTTCTCTACTTGAATTTCTATCTGGTGTACAGCTGGAATCTGCTAAATGACTAACTGTTGAATTGTGTGTCTGTAGGCCTGTGTGTCTGTATGGGTCCCAAATTGGAAGCAAGTGCTGGTTTCTTTATCTTGTTGCAACCCTCTTACATATAGAATGACAAAATTCAGTATTGGATCCTAAAATATTTTTTTCATATTCTTATTGCGTCTGGAAAAGGAAATTATCCCAGAGGTTTGATTTAAAAAATGCAAAACTCTGTCACACATGCACATATCAAACTTCATCTTGAGAATTGATTTCATGTTCAAATTTGCTTTCATGTAACCCAAATCAAGATGGAGTCTTCTTCCCAATATTGTTTGGCTATACTTTCCCTATTTTCTTTACAGTTTTTACCTCCCTATAACAATGATGTACTGATGTCTTACTGAGAGCTTGGAACATTTTGTGTGTGTGTGCTATTATCCCAAGTATGCAGACAGTTCATCAGATAACCCAAAACAACCACTTCAAAAACAGAAGAAAAAACCTGTTTACTAACTTCCTATCTGTTCTGTATGGAACTTGGTAGGTTCCAAGTACTTCATTCTGATTGGCCGGATTGGTTTGCTTACGGATTGGTTTGCTAGGAACCAATCCGGGAAGCTGCCAAATGGTGGGAAGAATTAAATAACTGTCATTGGCCACAAGCCGGCAGGCTAGCCGCTATATAAAGGGCTGCCGCGGCTTGGGCTATGTTCTGTTTCTTTACCTGGCAGTTTGAAATAAAGAGTTGTTGTTTGGAACCCGGTCTCACGCGCTTCTTTCCGGATGGAACACTGGCGACAAAGGTGGGATCATTGTAGAAGCAAAGACTGAAGCACACGGCGATCTGAACCGAGCAAAAAGAGATGGCTGGTAACAATGCACCGCCCGCACCCTTCAATCCAGATGTAGAGGATTGGGAATCGTATATTGATCGCTTTCTTATGTCCTTAGAAAGCAACAAGATGGAAGAAATCTCAGATCAAAGGAAGAGGGCTGTCTTCCTTACACACTGCGGACCGGCTATATTCAAAATGGCATAGGCGCTGGCGAAACCCAGAGATGTCAAGCAGATGACCTGGTCTGACCTGAACCAAATGCTCCGAACACACTATGCACCAGTCGTCTCCAATCTAATCAAAAGGTATGAATTTTACAAAAGGGACCAGAAGGAGGATGAAACCATAGCAGACTTTGTGGCAGCCTTGAGACACATTGGAGGAGCATATGAGTTTCAAAACATGGATGAGGCTATGAGAGATCGCATAGTACTCGGCCTGAAAGACTCTACCCTTCAGAACAAACTACTCAACAGGCTGAACATAACCATGGCCAAGGCCATTGCTGAGGCAACAGCCGCCGAAGCAGTGAAAAAGTCAGCAGCCACCATGCAGCAAATGAACGCAGTTCCAGACATTCTGACCCAAACCAGGGAGAAGAAGGCAGAGGGAGGAAAGAAACAGCCCACAGCAACAACCCACCACGAGGATGTCGAAACCCAGAGTGACACCAAAGACGACGACAAAGATGTCCATAGACTCTCTTCAGATAGAAAATGGCACAAAGCACATACCCAGTGCCAGTAGTACAACATTTATTGCACTCGCCAGGGGGAGAAGAAATATTCACAAAACTTGACCTAGCACAAGCTTATCAGCAGCTACCCATTGATCCAATAACAGCAGAGGCACAAACGATAGTAACGCATAGAGGGGCATTCAAATGTAACCACCTCCAATTCGGTGTTAGCATTGCCCCGGGCATTTTTCAAAGCCTCATGGAACGCCTACTAAACAGAATCAAAGGTGTCATCCCATACTTTGACGATGTACTGGTCTCAGCAAAAAACGCCAGCCAGCTAGAGACCAGGTTAAAAGAAGTCTTAACTCACTTTAGAAAATCAGGCCTAAATGTTAAGAAGGAAAAATGTGAACTGGCCACTAACCGGTCGAATTTTTGGGCTATTTAATCGATGAGCAAGGCATTCACCCAACCGAAAAGAAGGTGAAGGCGATCAAAGACGCTCCCAGACCAAAAAACAAAACCGATCTCCAGGCGTTCCTAGGCCTCATAAATTTTTACAATGTGTTTCTACCCCATAAGGTGACAATAGCAGAATCCCTACATCGACTGCTAGATAAAAAAAAAATGCTAGGACATGGAGCCACCGGGAACAGAGAGCTTTCCAAGGTATTAAGGACCTATTAACGTCAGACACCGTTTTTTAGCAACACCCTGCCTCTGACGGTCACCTGTGATGCTTCACCTTTTGGGGTCGGCACCATCCTGAGTCACCAGCTTCCAGATGGCAGAGAGGCACTGGTCACCTTTTACTCAAAGACGCTCTTCAAGGCAGAACGCAATTACAGCCAACTTGATCATGAAGCCCTGGCAATCGTCGCCGGGGTCAAACGATTCCATGAGTATCTTTACGGTAGACCTTTTTCTATCGTAACCGACCACAAGCCTCTCCTTGGAATCCTAGCGGGAAGCAAGCCAACCCCGAACATTCTGTCTCCTAGAATGACGAGATGGTCTGAATTCCTCTCTGCCTACTCCTACACACTACTCCACAGACCTGGGAAAGCCATCTCGTATGCTGACGCCCTGAGCCATTCCCCGTTGCCTGTCACAGAAGATGACCCTGCTCCAACTACCTCCACATTTCAACTTGAGACCTGCCCGGAGCAACCGCTGACTGCAGCCAACGTCGAGAGAGCCACAGCCAAAGATCCTTTGACAGCGCGAATACTGAACTGGGTAGGTAAAGGCTGGTCGGACGAAAATAAAAAAACTGAGACTTTTAAACCTTTCCCTACCAGACAGACCGAGCTGTCTATTGAAAAGGGGTGCATCTTATGGGGTGACAGGGTGGTAATCCCAAGCAGGCTACAAGAAACCATCATAAGCATGTTGCATGAGGGTCACCCGGGCATAGTTGAGATGAAAGCCCTGGCCAGGAGTTACATCTGGTGGCCAGGGCTGGACAAAGACATTGAACGCTGGGTTGCAACATTGCATGCCTGTCTGAAAGCGAGGCCTACCACCCCACAGGCACCAATACGGGACTGGGAAACTCCCCGGGGTCCATGGTCTAGGGTGCACATTGACTTCGCTGGGCCAACAAAGGGGAACACCTTTTGGATTGTAGTTGATGCATATTTGAACTGGTTGTAAGTCATCCTCATGGCTTCCACAACCACCGAGGCTGTCATGAAACAACTCAACAAACTGTTTGCGATGCATGGGCTACCAGATGTACTGGTTTTGGACAACGGGCCTCAGTTTACCACCTTGCAGTTCGAACAATACCTGGCTGCCCAGGGTATCCGTCACGCCTTAACTGTGCCGGCCCATCCAGCTGCGAATGGCAGGGCTGAATGCATGGTTCAGTATACTAAGGAGGGCCTAGAGAGAATGGACAAGGGGGACGTGCAGGACAAACTCAACCGACACCTAACCTTGCAACATATTACCCCTAGTAGCACTACAAATAAAAGCCTGGCTGAACTGTTAATGGGTAGGAAACTACGGTCCTACCTGGACAGGTTACACCCCACCTACACATGGGACAAGCCCCCCGACTCCTCCAGCAAATACCGTACCTTTGAAATCGGCGACCTAGTCTATGCCAAGAACCTTACCGGGAACCCTCTATGGCTGCCAGCCACCATCATACAAGTCATAGGCCCCCGGTCCTACCGACTAATGCTAGATGATGGGAGGGAATGGAAGCGGCACATAGACCAGCTTCGTTCCCGCAACCTCGAAAGAAAAACTGCCGCAGAACCGAAAATAATAAATTCCAACGGAAAAACAACCAAGGAGTGGGGGGAAGTATAAATAAATAAAAAAGGGAGAGATGAACCTCCCATAACAAGACAACAAACTCTGCAAAATGACAATCTAACCAAACAAAAAGAGCACTCATGGTTAGATGAACCCCAAGAAAGAAGTCCGGGAGCAGGAGAGCGAAGTGAGGCCTTCCTGAAAGGTGGCAGCCAGGCCAGCTCAACCAACCCAGCCAAATCAGGAGGGAGTGGCGGAGCCATCTCAACAAGCCCGAGAGACTCAGGCGGGAGCGGCAAGGATGACTCACCCTTCCAGGAGGTTCCATGGAGAAGGTTGAGAGAAGCAGCAATCCCGTCCGAACCACTTGAAGACCAAAACAAGACTGAGCCGCGCAGGTCAACTAGAACTAGGAAAAGCCCCACCTACCTGCGCGACTATGTCACCCACATTGGACTGAACTAAAGGGGGAGGGGTGTTCTGTATGGAACTTGGTAGGTTCCAAGTACTTCATTCTGATTGGCCGAAAAGGCCACTTACGGATTGGTTCACTAGGAACCAATCCGGGAAGCCGCCAAACAGTGGGAAGAATTAAATAACTGTCATTGGCCACAAGTTGGCAGGCTAGCCGCTATATAAAGGGTTGCCACGGCTTGGGCTATGTTCCGTTTCTTTACTTGGTGGTTTGAAATAAAGAGTTGTTGTTTGGAACCCGGTCTCACGCGCTTCTTTCAATGGAACACTATCCATTGATATAAAAATATCCCAATAAAGAGGAATACAAACAGACCACAAACAATAATTTTTACTTTAAGATCAAAGGTTTATTTCATGAGCAATTTGGAATATGAACACAATTTACAGTAATAACCCATTGCAATTAGGTCCAGAGACCTAGCAAAGGAATAGCTGTTATGTTGTGGGAAAAGTTCGATCCGAGACCAATTCGACTTCAGCTCTTTTTATTTCTCTTGCTGGACTGAATTGCCACTGAGCTGCGGCAGCCTTTTTTATAGCAGCTGTTCGCGGCTTGCGGCCAATGACAGTTCTTCAAATCTCCCGCCATTGGGTAGGCCAATCCAAATGTGGTATTTCAAATATGCAAATATCTAACACCCATCACCACGTGGTCCAGCCCTTATGATTCCTACTGGACCTGTGCAGTCCAGTCGCGGTGTTGTCTTCGGGCTGTTCGGACGGGTTCACTGTTTCTCCTGACCTCCTCCGTGGAACCTCCTGGAAGTCAGCCATGCCGCTCCTGCCTGGTCTATCTGGGCTGGTTGAGTCAGCTCGGCTGCTCCCTCCAGGAGAGGCTTCGTGATGACTTTCTGCTGCCTGTTCCATTCTCCTGAAGTCCTTTTCAGATATGTGACTGCGATTTCTTATCGGGGCTACTGGTGGTGTTGATTGGTGCATTGTTGGTGGTGTTTGTTCGTTTATTTCTCATGTTTGTGGAGGGCCTTCCCCTCCCCTCTCACTTGTGTTTGAGGAGTCTTCCCCCTCTTTGGTTTGGTTATTCTTTTGATTTAATGTTTGAAGTGGTTCCTGTATGTGTGTGCCTTCTTCTCCCTCGTCCCTTTGGTTGTTTGTATTTCTTAATAGTGTTCTTGATCTAAGCTGATCTATGTGTCTCCTCCAGCTTCTTCCATCCTCTGTTTCCATTCTGTATGACCGGGGTCCTGTTACCTGGGTTATTTTAGCTGGTATCCATAGTGGGTCCCCCATGAGGTTTTTTGCGTATACCAGGTCTCCTGTCCCAAATGTACAGTACTGTTAGGGATAACATTGTTCACCCTAACTGTTTTAGGTGAAATAC
>BLBF01000003.1:108653378-108665602 GCA_015471245.1 Laticauda colubrina | reverse complement strand
TGTTTAGCTTGTCTACCTAACCCTGGTTGGGGAACCCAGGCTTAACAAGTACTTACTGGAGGAGTCTGTTGGCTTTTTAGGGCTTTATGTGGGGTGTAGTCTGTCTAGGTAAGACCTTAATTTTCTGCCCATTAATAGTTCTGCTGGGCTTTTATTAGTTGTGGAGTTTGGTGTAGTGTGTTGTATAGTTAGTAGTTTATAGATTTTTTCCTGGATGTCTCCAGTTTTTAGTTTGTGGAGTGTTTCCTTAGTATAATGGACCATGCATTCCACCCGTCCGTTTGTAGCCGGCCCAGTGGTTTCAAGGTGTGCCTTATTCCCTGTTCGGCCAGGAACCTCTCAAATGTTAGTGCTGTGAATTGCGGCCCATTGTCAGATACAAGTAGATCCGGTAAGCCATGTGTTCTGAAAAGTTTCCTTAGCTGTCTGACTATGGCTTCTGTTATGGTTGAGTGCATGATGCTTACCTCCAGCCAATTTGAGTAAGCATCTACCACTATCAAAAATGTATGACCTTTCGTTAGCCCTGCGAAATCAATGTGTATTCTCGACCATGGTCCCCTAGGTGTTTCCCAGTCTAGTATCAGTGCAGAAGGGGGTGCAGGTCTTGATTCTTGGCATTGTTTGCACATTTCCACCCATCTCCCAATGTCCCGATCCATCCCTGGCCACCATATGTAACTCCTGGCCAGAGACTTCATCCTTACAATGCCTGGGTGTCCTTCATGTAATAAATTAAGTATTTGTTCCCTCAGTATGTCCAGTATGATCACCCTGTCCCCCCATAGAATGCACCCTTTTAATATCGAGAGTTCTGTTTGTCGATTCTGAAATGGTTTAACAATCTTGTTACCTTCAGTATCACCCTTTACCTACCCAATTTAAAATTCGCACCAGGTCTCTGTCTTTCATGGTTTCCTTCACAATGTCTGCTGTTGTTATGGGTAGGTTTGTCAGTGTCTCGATTTGTAGTGTTGATGTGGTTGGTGCAGGATCATCTTCTAATTCAGGTAAGGGGAAACAGCTCAGGGCATCAGTGTGTGTAATGTTCTTACCTGGCCGGTGGATTAATTTGTAGCTGTATGCAGCGAGGAACTCGGACCACCTCGTCATTTGCGGTGACAGTATGTTTGGTGTGGCTTTTTCCCCTGCGAGTATTCCTAGAAGAGGTTTGTGATCTGTGATCAGAGAAAAAGTCCTGCCGTAGATGTATTCGTGGAAAAGCTTGACCCCTGTTATTGCGGCCAGTGCTTCCCTGTCCAATTGGCTGTAATTTCTCTCTGCTTCAGATAGGGTTTTTGAGTAGAAGGCAATCGGTGCTTCCCTTCCATTGGGTAATGTGTGGCTGAGAATTACCCCGACGCCGAATGGTGATGCATCGCAGGTTAAGGTTAGTGGCAAGGTTTCGCTGTGTTGAATTAATACAGAGTCTGATGTCAGTAAGTCCTTGATTCCCTGGAATGCGGTTTCTTCTCGACGGCCCCAGGTCCAGGTAGTTTTCTTATCCAACAACCTGTGCAATGGTTCCTCTGTCGTTGCCTTCTGTGGCAAAAAAACATTGTAAAAGTTAATAAGTCCCAAAAAAGCTTGTAACTTTTTTTTATTCTGGGTCTGGGAGCTTCTGTGATAGCTCTGATTTTCTTTTCTGTGGGGTGGATCCCTTCTTTATCTATGAGGTATCCCAGGAATTCAACTTTGTTGGTGGCTAGTTGGCACTTCTCTCTTTTCACTTTAAGTCCCGCCTCTTTAAATCTTTGTAAAACTTCCCTCAGGTGACTTTCCAATTGTTTTTTGTCCCTGGCTGATACCAGTACATCGTCAAAATATGGTACCATCCCCTTGATCCCCTGAAATAGGTGCTCCATCAGACTTTGGAATACCCCTGGGACCACGCTGACTCCAAATTGTAGTCTTTTGCATTTGAATGCCCCCCTGTGAGTCACAATTGTTTGTGCTTCTGCTGTTTCTGGGTCAACTGGCAATTGTTGGTAAGCTTGTGCAAGGTCGACCTTTGTGAAGACTTTTCCTCCCCCCAACTAATGTCAGAGGTGTTGGACCACTGGGATGGGTTATGCACTTTGTTGTAGCGCATGGTTGAGGGTGGCCTTATAGTCACCACGGAGGTGCACGGATCCATCTGGTTTAATTGGGGTCACAATTGGGGTTTCCCACCTTGTGTGGTCTATTGGTTCCAATAACCCCTGTGCGATGAGTTTATCTAATTGTTCATCGATTTTCGGTTTTAGCACAAATGGGACTCGCCTTGCCTTTAGCCTGATGGGGCTATGTTAGAATTTAAATTAAACAAGATAGAGGACCCTCGGTACTTGCCCAGTTTTCCATTGAAGACGTCCTGGAATTATCGCATCAGGTTCTCTTCCCAATCTGTCTCGGTGATGCTGTTTACCCCAGTCACTCCGATTCCTAGGGGTGCGAATCATTCGAGCCCCAGTAGGCTTGGGCGATCCCGGTCTACTATTGTCAGTGGAAGGATTGTCTTCTATTTTTTGAATTTGACTTGGAAATGTCCGAGTCCGACTACAGGAATTCTGTTCCCTTGGTATTCTTTAAGCGTGAGTTTTTGTTTCTCTAATTCCTTCCTTTCTATATCTGGTACCAGACTCTTTAGGATGTATCCATGATATCATGGATAGGTACGACCCGAAATCCACCTCCATCTCACATGGCTGGCCTTCTATTGTGACTTGTACCTGCACCTTCCTTGTGTTGGTTGCGCTCAAATGTCCAATGATTATTGTCTGGTGTGTTTCTTCCTTTCTGTTGGTTTCGCTGAACTGCTTACTTCTGTTTTCTCGGCTCCAACGGCTCCCTGTCTGTCTTTCTTTCATTCTGCGGGGGGGGGGGTGCTTCCTCTTCGTCTAGTGCTGTAGCTATTTCTGTTCCGGCAGACTCTAGCTATGTGTCCCCGCCTTTCACAATGCCTGCACACACATCGAGGAAACGGCACTCGGAACATGGGTGGTCCCCTCCGCACCCAGCACAACGGAATTCAGTTCTTCTTTCTCTCCGGTCTCGTCTCCTTTTTTCCGACTGGAGCCTGTTGATCTCTTCTTCCTCCTCTTCAGTTTCGGAAAGGGATTCGATGTCCTCATGGTGTGTCGTGGTGGTGGGCTTTTGAGTTCCCTCTGTCTTCTTTTCTTGGACTGTGCTAGGGTCTTTCAATATTTCTAGTGTTGCTTTATTCATCTGCTGCATGGTAGCTGCTGATTTCTGTGCTGCTTCCACTGCAGTAGCTTCTGCAATAGCCTCGGTTACTGTGATTTTGGGTCTGATCAATAATCGGCTCTGTAGAGTGAGACTTCTGAGTCCAAGGACCACGCAGTCCCTCATGGCCTCATCCATATTGAGAAATTTGCACGCTCTGCCAATGTCTCTTAGAGCTGCAACAAAATCTCCTATGCTCTCACTTTTCTTTTGGTCTCACCTGTAGAATTTGTGCCTCTTGATGAGGCTTGAGATGGCTGGCGCATAATGGGCTCGCAGCACTTTGTCCAATTCTGGCCACGCCATCTGCTTCACATCCTGGGGTTTTGCCAATGCTTTGGCCATCTTGAAAACTGTGGGCCCACAATGGGTTAAGAAAACGGCTCTCTTTCGGTTTTCGGATATCCCTTGTAGATCATAGCTCTCGAGGAACATGAGGAATCTGTCGATGTAAGAGTCCTAGTCCTCTGCCGCTGGGTTGAACTTTGCGGGTGGTGAGTTGCTGCCGGCCATTTTGTCTTTGCTCGGTCTCATTGTCACATGCTCAACTGGTCTTCTTTGTCTCAGAATCCCACCTTCGTCACCAGTGTTATGTTGTGGGAAAAGACCGATCCGAGACCAGTTAGACTTCAGATCTTTTTATTTCTCTTGCTGGACTGAACTGCCGCTGAGCCGTGGCAGCCTTTTTTATAGTGGCTGCTTGCGGCCAATGACAGTTCTTCAGATCTCCCGCCATCGGGTGGGCCAATCCAAATGTGGTATTTCAAGTATGCAAATATCTAACAGTAGCTATGGCCAATGGCCCTGATTTGAGACCCATTTCCTTCTTTTATATCTTTCTTCTGACAATCCTTCAGTAAATGGAATTTTACTGGAGTTAATTCCTTGTTCCCTCATACTGACCATCAGTTTCCACATATATCTGTGTACATTTTGAACCTCTATCCACCAGCTACTTTCAGTTCCTTATTTCTTTTGGTTTTGTCCTTCTATGTCCAAATATATTTATAAAGCTACATACTTTGCAAAACCATGTTTCACAATTAACAATGCCTCAGCAGGATTACAAATACTTCTGGTACATTTTGGAATCATCCTATCTAAAACTTTGGTTCATTTCTCTTTTTCTGGGACCTGCTATCATCCAAAGGCCTTATTGAATCTGATAGATCAATAGCGTATATTTTTGTTTCCTATACCATAAATAGTGCAGATTAATTATCCATGAATCCTTTGGTATGTCTATAGAGGGACATGTCAGTTTTTCTCACTTGGGATTCTTATATACTTTCAGCATAATGTGTGAAATAACTAGTTCAAATACAAAATGCTACCTGAGGGAAGTATGTCATGTTATTAGATGGAGTGGTATTTTCATAATTTATGCTAAATGCCTTTAGAAGCAGGGACACACATGAAAGATCCTATTCCCTTTTGATCACATGACTGTAGGAATCCTGCCTTGGTTGTAAGTGTGAGGGTGGGTGATAAGTCCCTTTTTTCAGCACTATCATAACCAGTCGTGGGCTGCTGCCTGGTCAGACCAGTTCGGGTAAGCCGGTTGTTGTGATTGCTGCTGGCTGGGCCCATCCACTTGCCCTGCACTATCCTTTCCATATATAACTAACTTTCTGGCTCACCCCCTCCCCATGCTGCAGTGCTTGCTGTTCTCACTGGAGCTGTCTGAGTAGATTAGCTGCATGTTTGAAGATGTGTTACAGCCCCAAAGAGGTGCGTGCTAGTGAAGTGAGGGGGTGTGTTTGTGTACGCTCCCAACCAGTGAACCGTTTGTTAACAGCCCACCTCTGATCATAACTTTGAAGGGTTGTTAAACTAATTATCTTTTTTAAAAATGATTTTCTATTAATTACATTTCTTGGTGCTTAATAAACATCGTGTTGTCTGGGTATTTAATTTGCTTAACAATACAGATTTCATTCTCACTCTCCACCCCTTTTTCCAACCACTGGTAAAATAAGTCCCATGTTTGATAATATTCTGTGTCTTCTTTCTGTTTGATTTTCAATGTCAGTCTATTGAGTGTAAGCACAGTAATTTCTGCACAGTCCAGTTCAGTGGTGGCAAAGCTATGGCATGCGTGCCACAGGTGACACACAGAGCTCTCTGTGGGCAAGTGCACTGTTAGTCCAGCTTAGCTCTGCCACATATGTGCATGAGCATCCCACTGGCCAACTGGTCTTTGGGTCTCTGCCGTGCATGCATAGGAGTGAGGCGCATGCACAGGGAGACACACATGTGTGGGGAGACATGTGCATTTGCAGGGCATGTGTGCACATTTTGAGCATTCGATGCCAAAAAGGTTAGCCATCACTGGCCTAGTATCTTCTTAATTATCTCTTTATCTTACAGTGTTTCTTCATCTTTCCAATATTGTACGAAGATAATCCTTGCTGCTGTGAAGACGTGTAATACTACATACATACTTTTCTTATCAATTTTTTCTGATATCATCCCTAATTAAAACAGTTCAGGTTTAAAATCTATATGTTTCCCTGTTATATTTTCTAGCCATCTGTGTATTTTTGCCCATTTTTTTTTATCACAAGTCCACCACATATGATAAAATGTGCCCATCTTTTGACTACATTTCCAACATTTGCTAGACATATTTTTAAACATTTTAGCTAATCTAACATGTAGTAAGTGCCATCTATAAAACATTTTACATAAATTTTCTTTGTAACAGGTTGCCATTGTTAATCTACAGTTCCTTTCCCATAAATTTTGTGATTATTATAGATTTTATTTTTCCCCATATCGAGATAAGTGATTTTCTTATATAGTGGTTTTGAAAGTATCTTTGGATTTTATTCTTCTCATACCATAGGAAGGCATACTATCCTAACTGTAAATCATATCTTTCTGTAGAAAGGGAACCTCATGAGGACAGTTGTGTCACCCAGAAAGGAAAAAGCCCAAAGGGAACATCAGGCCAGCCATAAAACAAACTTGCATCGGAAAAGAAATCTAATAAAAGAAATTGAAAGGAGCCCCCTAGACAAAAGCCAAATAATTAAGAACATACCAAATCAGCCAAACAGACAGGAATTACAAATAGAAGATTACGACAAAAAAGCCATTAAAACTAAAAGAGATTAGAGAAAAAAACCAATAATAGAAACAAGCTGCCCCGCAGAGTTTATTTTCGCGCCTCTCTAAGTTTGCCTCCTGGCAAAAAAATAAACTCTGACAGGATTTTAATGTCTAAACCTTAAACATTAAACAAACATTTATACACAAAGGGAGAAAAAAAGGTATAAAAAACTGGGAACTTACCATTCAAAGTTAGCTAGCTAGCCCAGGAATGCAGTCATGCTGTCCCTTGCCTTCCTGAAAATAAAAAGATCCAGCTTTCAAGCAGTTGTCTGTATTCTTGCGCCAGAGCTCTCCCAGCGGGAAAATTTGAACCCTCAGAGAAAGGCACTTTCAGCCTTTCCACAATTGGCGACCCACGAAGATTTTCCAGCCAACCCTGCCACTGGACTGGGCCCACAGATCCACTCCCAGCCGGCATGGACCTTCTTTGTCCAGGGACAACATCCACGGACCCAGTCCGGAAGGCATAAGGGTAGTAAAGGGAGTTCGTGAGCTGCTTGAAAGCAGGTGAGTACCCCTTTAAATTTCTAACCTTACTAGGTAGGAGAGTGGAAGCGTGAGTGGTCCAGTGTGTGATTGTGGGTTTTCTTTGCGGAAACAGAAGAACCTCACCTCCTCCATGATTGCCAGCCACACCCCAACCAGCCGCTAGCTCCAACAAACCGTGACCGGCTGGATTTGGGAACGCAAGGGGTGATCACGGAGTGCGAGTCCTTCTGAAGGACGCATGAAAAACCGACCAGGCTGAGAAAGGAACTGGTGTTGGGAAATAAATGGAAAGCAGGAAAATAGTCCTGGTGCATCCCGCAAGCAAAGCCCTGTGCAGTTAGAAGGGGCCGGTACCGGCTGCTGGCAAACACAATTGGAAATAGTTTGCCTTAAAAAGCAGAGCAGGTCCTTCCAGATCCCCACCTTTAAGAGAGATCTGACAACTGATGGCGGAGTGTGGGGAGGGGCCCATACCGGTGCTGCTAGGGGGCAGACGGTCCTCCAAGATCCTGTTTTTTAGGGGAGGTCTTCAAACTGACGATGGAGTTTCCCTAAGAGAAAGGAGCCTGTTCTCTGTGTGTAGGGAAACCAGAGTCCTTTCCAGACCTTTTTTGTCTGAAAACTGATGGCGGTAGCCCGGCTAAACCAAAATAATCCCCACATCAGGTAGGGAATATGGGAAGTTGTAGCTCGAGGGCAATGGAAGAGACCCCCTTGGATAAATTACTTTAGGCTTGGGACGAAAGGCAAGTGCCTGTCCTGCCTGGAATGAATGAAAGAGATGCAAAAAGAATTTGCAAAAAGTGGGCTTTATTGCGAGATGACACAGGAAGACAAATTTGGCCTGATAGTGGTACTTTAGATCATAAAACCCTAAAAGCACTTAGAACACGCATTAAACCCAGCCAAATACCCTATTGGTACTGCTGGTCTGAAATGGCTAGGACAAAAGCTCTGAGGGAAAAGATCAGGAAAAACCTGAAACCCATTCCCTGGATGGACAAACTGAGGCACGGATCATGGCTCCCCTTTAGGCATACTATCCTAACTGTAAATCATATCCTTCTAAATATACTGTAACAGTCTATTGTGTCTAAGGGTTATTCATTTTTTAAACCATATTATCACATGATTGGTAATATAAAGACCCATCTGGTAATCCAAACTCTCCATTTTCTTTAGATTCTTGTAGCATTTTCAATTTTATTCTTATTTCCCTTGCCAAATACATTTCAGCATCAATTTGTTCAAATCATCAAATAATTTCTTTTCAATTTTTATAAGTTCTGTTTGAAGCAGGGAAAACAGTTTTAGTAGGATATTCATTTTTATCGTAGCAATCCTTCCTAACATTGATAAATGTAGGTTTTTCCATTTTTCCAAATCTAATTTTATTTGCTTAAGTTGTTTTATATAATTGTCTTCTTTTATCCTTGCACATCTTGCTGTTAAGTATATTCCCAAATATTTAATTTTGTTAACTATTTGAAAGTCCACTTTTTCTGCCAGATTTTCTTGTTCTTTTTGTGTAAGGTTTTAAACTATAATTTTAGTTTTTTTTTCTCTGTTTGTTTTCAGTTCTGCTACCTCTCCAAACTCCTCTTTCTCTTTTAACAGTTTCGGGATTGTCTCTACTGTTTCTTCTATAATGAATACCACATTGTCTTCAAATCAGTGGTGGGATTCAATTTTTTTTACTACCAGTTGTGTGGATGTGGCTTGGTGCGTGTGGCAGGGGAAGGATACTGTAAAACCTCCAGTCAGAGGTGGTATTTGCTGGTTCTCCAAACTACTCAAAATTTCTGCTACTGGTTCTCCAGAACTGGTCAAAACCTACTGAATATCACCTCTGCTTCAAATGCTTGTAGTTTATATCTTTTCTCTCTTATCTCTAGTCCCTTAATTTCTGAATTTTGTCTGATATTCCTGTTCAAAACTTCCAAAGTCAATATAAATAATAAAGGCAATAGCGAGCATCCTTGTCTTGTCCCTTTTTTTAAATATTAAAGCTCTCTGTATATTCCGCATTTATAATTACCTTAGTTGTTTGTTCATGATATATTGTCTTAATTACATATATAAATTCTTCTCCAAAGTCCATGAAGTTTAGTTGCTGTATCATAAATTGCCAACTGACATTATCAAAAACCTTCTGGGCATCCAAGAAAATTAGTGCTATTTGTTTTTCTGGATGTTTTTCATAGTATTCTAATGTGTCTAAAATGATTCTTAAATAATGCCTTATTTGTCTTTTTGGTAAGAAACCATTTTGATCTGGGTGGATAATTCTGTCAAAAGGTTTTTCAGCTCTCTGTCTTTATTAAAGCAAAGGTTTTATAGTTAGTCCACATTTATTAAAGATATTGGTCTATAATTTTTTATCTGTATTAGAACTTCATCCTCTTTTGGTATTAGTGTAATATTTGCTTCTATCCATTTATTTGGTAATTTGGTTTCTAATAATAGCTCATTACAAATTTCCTTCAGTGGTGAACCTAACATGTCTGAAAAATATTTATAGAATTCTGTTGGTAGCCCATATGCACCTGGAGTTTTATCATTTTTCTGTCTTTTTATCACTTCTATTAGTTCCCACATTGCTACTTTTTCATTTAATATAGTTTTAAATTTTTTCGGGGACTTTAGGTAGATTGGCTTCTTGCATATATTGTGTTATTTTTCCATAGATTTATTTTCTTTATCATATACAGGCTGTGACCCCCGCTCCATTTTTTGCCTTCCTGGGCCTCAGGGAAGCCTCCTGGGCAAAGCAGTAAGTAAGCGAGGGAAATCCTGGCACAGCTGATCATTAGAACAGTTGATCATCGGAAAGGGAAAAAAAGAAATACCTTAAGGAGTGACTGGGTGGAGAAGAACACAGTCAGCGATGTCGGGCATGCACACAATGTTGTGCATGCGCAATAAGGACTGACTGGGTGGGAAGGGGAAGGGTGAGTGGAGAGGGGCAGGAACAGCTTGGGGCATGATTTACCGCATAACAATCGGTTCTATAGAACCGGTCCAAACCAGTAGAATTCCACCCCTGTGTGGAGGCACAGTGGTTATAATGCAGTATTGCAGGCTAATTCTACCTTTTGTCAGCAGTTTGATTTTCACTGGATCAAGATTGTCTTAGCCTTCTATCTTTCCAAGATCAGTAAAATGAGGACCCAGATTGTTAGGAGTAATATGTTGACTGTGTAAACTGCTTAGAGAGGGCTTTAAAGCACTATGAAGCAGTATATGAATCTGTTTGCTGTCATGATTGATTTTGCTGTCGGATCTCTAGCATATCCAGCAATAACTCTTTTATCAGTCCCATTTTCTCTTTATTTTCTTCTATATTTTGAACTGTTAAAGCATAATCTGCCTGCTTCATTTCAGAATTTTTTACTATCTCTTCCTCATCTTTATCTATTTATGTCATTTGTTGATTTATCTTCTTTATTTTTTCCTCTACTCTTTCTACTTTCTCCTCTATTTCCTGAATATCTTGTTCATTTTTCATTGTCATTTGTAGGTCTTATTTTTTTTTGCCTCATAAGATGTTCCATTGCACAGCATTTAGAATCCAGAATAGCCCACAAGGTTTCCCCATGTTCTCATTAATCCATGCAGTCAATTCCTCTCTGCTCTTCTTAAAGGGCAATTCCTGTTTTTTATTATCTTCAAAAGGCTACTCCCAACCATCCATAAAACAAGTAGCTATAAGGAAAAAGCCTTCCAGGTGTTGTTTGCACTCTATTTCCATTTTCTTATCAATCCTGAGTTTCAAGGTCTTTTCTAGTTATAGTATAGTCTTTTTTTGCACCAGTAGATGGCACCCCAGCCCAAGATTCCAGCATTAAAACAAAATGGAAACTCTCACAGTTGATTGGCCGACAGATGCAAAACGTATGCATGAAGGACACAGCGGACAAGCAAAATTTCGGGGGTGGCTCCATCCATTGTCATCCACTTCAAAAAGTGGCGAAAATTTGCATAAACAGAACAGAAAAGAACGGAAAAGAACGGACGTGGGTAGTAAGTAGCGGGGATGTTAAGCAGATGTTCATAGGAAGCCTAGTGGATGACAGCGGATAGAAGTAGATGACACCTCCGAAGGGGTTCCGGGGGAGAATTTCAAAGCGGACGCATAGTGGAAGGGGCGGATGCATAGAGGATGAAGCGGATGTATCACGGACGCCTATAGGAAACAAAGGGGATGTCGCGTGGATGTATATCGGATGCAAAGCGTTTGCTGCGCATGTGGAGAGTATGAATTGTGTCAGCTCTGCGGATATAAAAGGATGCAGCATGCACTCAGTCAGCATACAGGGGAAAGACGTGCTGCCACATACATCTTGCAGGAACACCATGGTTCGTCAGTCAGGCAAGAAGAGGAAGCCCATGCCTACTTGTTCAAGCCCTGGCAAGGTGAAGAAGGCCAGAACCAGCATCCCACCCCCTGGCACTGAATCTGAAGCTGCTGCTGCTGTGGTGGACCAGCCCCAAGGCCCTCAAAGACCTGCTGCTTAAGGTCCTGCTGCTTAAGCCCCTGAAGGCTCTGCTGCTCAAGCCCCTGAAAGCCCTGCTGCTCAAGCTCCTGAATGCCCTGCTGCTCAAGCCCCTGAAGGCCCTGCTTCTCAAGCCCCTGAAGGCCCTGCTTCTCAAGCCCCTGAAGGCCCTGCTGAAGCCCCTGCCAGAAGGAGGAAGAGGCAAGGTAAGGAGAAGGGAGAGAAGAAACAGTACACTGTTTCCGAGGAGCATGAGGTGCTGGAATGGCTGAGGGAGAACAAGTACCTCTGGAGAAAGGGCCACAGACTATCGGGACACCAAGAAGAAGCAGGCAGCTTGGAGAGACAAGGCAGAGAGCCTGGGGTACACTGCAGAAGTACTCCTTGGATGGTGGAAGCACATGCACACCTGGTATGGCAAGCTGCACCTGAAGAAATTCAGGAAGGCCGCTGTCAAGCTCACTGACCAGGAGACCTATGTCATGGCAAGGTGCAGTTTCCTGGAGGGTGAGATCCGCCACTGAGGAGCAGCCCCTCTGACACCCCTCTCCCTCAGACAGCCCACAGACAGCCAGTCCTCTTTCAGCCAGGAGCCAGCTACCCTGTTCAGGCAGGTGTCTTCAGAGGGCCCCACGGCAGAGACCCCCCCGACAGCTGCACTCCCCATGCCGGTAGACTTGGAGGATCCCATGGAGGATGACGCCCTGCTGTCACAAATGGAGGAAGAAGCAGCAGCCACCAGAGGCCGACCCACCCCCACCCCAGCTCCAGAGGATGCAGGCAGAATCACATGTTTGATGTCAGAATCACATGTTTGCAGATGCCAAATGCTTTACAGAAGCCAAATGCAGGTTAGAGTAATTCTACAAATGTAAAGCAAAGGCAAATGTTTACAGA
>BLBF01000003.1:108583154-108650378 GCA_015471245.1 Laticauda colubrina | reverse complement strand
TGCATCCGTTGTGTACTCACTGTGTACGTCTTTCATACGCTCTATCCGTCGAGCATCCATGAACTGCTATTTCATCTGCTCAAAAAGTATTGAGCTGCACAAAACTTTTTGAGCGGATGAACTTTCCACCCCGAACGATCTACATCCGTGACACATATGGGCAACAAACTTTCTACGTCCGTTGTCATCTGTTAAACATCCGCTGTATCCTCTCGGCATCCTCTGGGCATCTGCGCAACTTACATCTGCTCCAGCAGAAAGTGGAAAGAGAGAGGAAGTGAAAGGTACACGGAATGTCCACACAGCGTTAGTAGCACGGACATAGAAAGGATGAAAGCGGATGCAGCTCGGATATAAAGCATTAAAATGGACAAAATGTTTGTATAAGGGACGTATCTCGGATATTTAGGATGTCTGGAGGATGCCTAGAGTATGTGGAAGGACACCTAGCGGAAAACCGATATTTCGCATAAAAAGGGGGAGGAAATCACCTGAATCTCACTATCAGTCTAGCAGCCATGGTGTGCAGACCTCTTCAGCCTTGGTCTTGCTCTTCCACATCATCCATTGATCTCCACCATGGATCATTGAACACTCCTTTTGGTAGCCACGATCATTCAACACCAGAACCAAGCCCTCTTCAGACTGTTTCACCTTTTCTATGCAAGGAGAAAAAGGGGATGTCCAAGAGCTGTGTGGGTCCAATGATGGATCGGGAGAAGAGCGGAGTTTGGACTGTATGACAAGCTGATGGTGGACCTGAGGAATGAAGACCCTCGTGCATTCCAGCACTTCATGAGGAGGCCACCAGCCATGTTTGACGAACTTGTACAGCATCTGAGACCCAGGTTGACCAAGGCAAACACCAACTTCTGTCGCAGCCTGGACCCTGGACTGAAGGTGGCACTGACTCTGCGGCACCTGGCCTCTGGGACCACGTACAGAAACATGCAGTATGCCTGGAGGGTGCCACACAACACCATCAGCATTGTGGTCAGAGAAGTGGTGCAGGCCATCATCAAAGAATACGTGGAGGAACTCCTCCAGTGTCCCACCACTGAAGAAGGCTGGAGGAAAGTTGCAGAACAATGGTATCAGAGGTGGAACTTTCTCCACACCATTGGAGCCATAGATGGGAAGCATGTGGCCTGCAAAGCTCCAGCCAACTCAGGGTCCAATTATTACAACTACAAGGGCTTCTTCAGTATCATCCTCTTTGCCATGGTTGATGCTGACTACAAGTTCATGTACATCGATGCTTCAGGCAATGGGTCAGCTTCAGATGCCCAAATGTACAACGCCAGTGACCTCAAGGATGGGCTGAAACGCAACCTCATCATGGATTTTCCAGATCCAGACCCCCTACCCAATGACACACAAGATGTGCCCTACTTCATCATGGGTGATGACACTTTCTCCCTCAGAACCTACCTCATGAAGCCCTACAGTTCCAGATTCCTCACCCATGAAGAGAGGATCTTCAATTACAGGCTGTCCAGGGCAAGACGGGTGGTGGAGAACGCCTTTGGCATCCTGGCCAACAAGTTCCAGGTACTTCTCACCACCATGCAGCATCACCCACAGAGTGTGAGGAGCATCATGGAAGCTTGCTGCATCCTGCACAATCTCATGCGCACCCGCTACCCAGTGTTGCAGAACAGGCTTGTGAACCGTCAACAAGGCAATGGGGACATGGAGCCTGGTGAATGGAGGCAAGGACAAAACCTGATACACACTGTGGATGTGCAAGGCCCCAACAGAGCTTCACATGGAGGGAAGAAGCAGTGCAACCTCCTGAAACACTAGTGCAACTCCCCAGATGGAGCAGTGGAGTGGCAAGACAGGATGGTAGATGCTTAATGGATGCTTCCTTCAGCCTGTCTCATCATACTGATGAGATTGTGCCATGTATGTTGAGTGGCCTAACAATGAATAAGGCATTAATAAAGAGCTTTGTTTATTTTGAAATGTGTTGATCAATGAATAAATTGTTATTGATAATAGAGGGCCATATGTGTGGCAGCTGGGAGGGTGGACCATAAAGTCCCACTATGCTTGCACTGGAGGTTTATCAATCCCACAGCTATCCTTACCCATCCCACAACTATCCTTACCCATCCCACAGCTACCCTTACCCATCCCACAACTATCCTTACCCATCCCACAACTATCTTTACCCATCCCACAAGCATGCAAAGGCTTAACCCTTTTTTCAAAGTTTTCACCAACACTTTATGAAGTAAATAAAATGAACCAATTGTGCTAAGCAAAGATAACCTTTATTAATAACAAACTGTATGACTTTATTAAAAAGCAAAATGAACCAAGGAAAGTGTCTTAAGCAAAGATAAAGCGAACAGGTAACAACTCAGTCTCTGGCACTATTCTCAGTCACTCTGAGGCATGCCCATGGTCTCAGATGTAAAGGGGCCAGGGACTGTGGAGGTGGCTGTGGCTGGAGTGCTGGTCTGAGGCACCATTGGGGTGCCTGGCCCCGAGGGTACAACAGGAGATGGTGTGTGCAGGAAGCTCTCAGAGAGTTGACTCAGTCCCGTGAGGTTGAGAGGCCCTTCATCAAGTACCTGGGATTTGAGGCCCAAGACTGATGACAGGTTGTCCGTTGACAGGCTTGGCTGTGGGGTGGAGGAAGGAGGAGTATAGTGGGGCTGTCTGGTCTTCAGCTGGGTGAGGTGAGGCGTCTGTGGCATCTGTGGCATCCGATGAACGTGGTCCTGGACTGGGAAGGGCTGCCTCTGCTGTGGGAAGTCCTGGTAGTGGTAGCCTTCGTAGGTGAGGGGCTGTTGAAATCCGTGGAAGGGCTGTGACATCGCCTGGGGTGGAGGAGCAGACTTGGAGTGGGTAAGAGCATGTTCAGCTGGGCCTGGAGGGTGGTGCAGAAGAGCTGTGATCCTCTCCTTCATCACCTGGTACTGGGCCTTGGGCATGTCCATGAGGGTCTGGCTCATGTAGGTGATGAAGGGTTTGCGGTTCAAGGATGGTATGTTGAAGTGGACCAGCTGGGAGAGAAGATCTGTGCTGCCTTTGATTGTGTTCCTGATCTCCAAGAGGACAGTGTGGCTCTGTCCTTTTGGTCTGCCTCTCTGCCTGCTTTCTGTGGAGGTGGAGCTGGGGGTGGGGGTGGGTTGGTCTCTGGTGGCTGCTTCTTCTTGCTCCATCTGAGACAGGGGATCCTCCATGTGCTCCGGCACGAAGAGTTCAGCTGTCGGGGGTGTCTCTGTCGGGGGGCCCTCCAAAGACACCTGCCTGGACAGGGTAGCTGTCTCCTGGCTGGAAGAGGAGTGGCTCTCTGTGGGCTGTCTGAGGGAGAGGGTTGATAGAGGGGCTGCTCCTCAGTGGCGGACCTCACCCTCCAGGAAGCTGCACATGGCCATGACATATGTCTCCCGGTCAGTGAGCTTGACAGTGGCCTGCCCAGATTTCTTCAGGTGCAGCTTGCCATACCAGGTGTGCATGTGCTTCCACCACCCCAGGAGGACATCTGAAGTGTAGCCCAGCTCTCTGCCCTCTCTCTCCAAGCTGCCTGCTTTTTCTTGGTGTCACGATAGAGCCTGTGGCCCTTTCTCCACAGGTACTCATTCTCCCTCAGCCATTCCAGCACCTCCTCCTCATGGTCCTCAGAAATGGAGTACTGTTTCCTTTCTCCCTTCTCCTTCCATTGCTTCTTCCTCCCTCTGGCAGGGGCCTTCAGAGCCTTCAGCAGCAGGGCTTTGAGGGCCTTGGAGCTGGTCCACCACAGCAGCAGCAACAGGAGAAGCACCACCAGCAGCAGGAGAAGCACCAGCAGCACCAGTAGCACCAGCAGAAGCAGCAGCAAGAGAAGCACCAGCAGCACCAGCAACACCAGCAGTAGGTAAAGCACCAGCAGCACCAGCAGCACCAGCAGCACCAGCAGCAGAAGCACCAGCAGCTTCAGAGTCAGCACCAGGGGGTGGGATGGTGGTTCTGTCCTTCTTGCCACGGCTGGCAGGAATAGGCACAGGCTTCCTCTTCTTCCCCATGGTGTTCTCTCAAGATGTCTCTGGCAGCAGGTCTTTCCTCTGAATGCTGACTGCTTGCGAGCTGCATCCTTTTATATCCATGGAGCTGACGCAATTCATCCTCCCCGCATGCGCAGTGAACGCTTTGCATCTGCTATGCATCCGCTACGAATCCGCTATGCATCCTATAGGCGTCCGTGATGCATCCGTGTCATCCGCTACGCATCCACTCCTTCTGCTACACATCCGCTTCGCTATTCTCCCCCGGTAGCCCTGCGGATGTGTCATCCGCTTTCATCCGCTAGGCTTCCTACGAACATCCTCTTTACATCCCCGCTACATCCTCCCCACGTCCCTTCCTTTCCGTTCTTTTCTGTTCTATTTATGCAAATTTGGGGCACTTTTGAGAGCGGATAACAATGGATGGAGCCACCTCTGAAATTTTGCTCATCCGCTGTGTCCTTTTTGCATACGTTTTGCATCCTTCGGCCAATGTGACCTAGGCTTAATAAAACAGTTTAAATTAAACAGTTTAAAACAATTTAAATTGAAGACATTACCAGACTTTAATATATCTTTTGGGTTTGGGGTTATTTTGAGAGACAATGGGTCATCACACAGAAAGAGGCATGGTGAAAAAAGAATCAGTGGTGAAACTGGAGGGCTGGGGATCCAGTCTCTAATTCCCAATGCCATAACTGACACACGTACAAAAAATGCTGAGCGTAGATTGTATTGTTGCAGGTGCCATCTAGCCTGTTTTGGCAGTCCCTCCCCATCCCATGAATGCTCTTTTTGACAACTATAGCTACATCTTCTGGTGGTAATTTCCACAATGGAGTCTTTGAAGAAATAATTTCTTTTGTATGCCCTGAAATTTCCATCATTCAATTTCACTAGATGATCCAAAAACAATACACCAAGAGTATATTTTATCTAGGCTATACCATCTTTGCAAGGAAAACACCTCATAATTGTTCACAGGATGATTGGAAAAATATAACTAAAATGAAACACACAGTTTAAAAAGATAAAAATAACAAATTTCCCAGGTATTAAAAATGTGGGTATCAGAAAGAGAAGAAGAAACACATGAATTGTTTCTCAGCCATAACCTTTTCGGCATTTCCATATGTTGGCAGCATATAATATTCTTCATCAGTTTGTTTTGTTTTTGTTGAGTAATTGATTTTTTGTAGTTTTTTAAAAAATTTTTAGATAGATAGTATTTTTGTATTTCTTTCTGTAAACCTGCCAAGTACTTTAAACAAATAAAATAGCTTTTAAAACATCATTTGCTTTGTGCTTTCTGTTTCAGATGAGGGGAATGGACCTAATTCTTTTTGCGTACAAAGTACATGTTCTACCCACAGCAATGCAAGTGCAATAAAATGTTGTTGCTTTGTTGAAAATACACTGCTCAAAAAAATAAAGGGAACACTTAAACAATACAATTTAACTCCAAGTCAATCACACTTCTGTGAAATCAAACTGTCCACTTAGATAGCAATGCTGATTGACAATCAATTTCACATGCTGTTGTGCAAATGGAATAGACAACAGGTGGAAAGCAGAGGCAGTTAGCAAGACATCCCCAATAAAGGAGTGGTTGTGCAGGTGGTGACCACACCACTTCTCAGTTCCTATGCTTTCTGGCTGGTGGTTTGGTCACTTTTGAATGCTGGCAGTGCTTTCACTCTAGTGGTAGCATGAGATGGAGTCTACAACCCACACAAGTGGCTCAGGTAGTGTAGCTCATCCAGGATGGCACATCAATACGAACTGTGGCAAGAAGGTTTGCTGTGTCTGTCAGCGTAGTGTCCAGAGCATGGAGGCGCTGCCAGGACACAGGCCAGTACATCAGGTGACGTGGAGGAGGCCGTAGGAGGGCAACAACCCAGCATCAGGACCACTACCTCTGCCTTTGTGCAAGGAGGGACAGGAGGAGCACTGCCAGAGCCCTACAAAAAGATTTCCAGCGGGCCACAAATGTGCATGTGGCTGCTCAAATGGTCAGAAACAGACTCCATAAGGGTGATATGAGGGCTCGATGTGCACAGGTGGGGGCTATGCTTACAGCCGAACACTGTGCAGGATATTTGGCATTTGCCAGAGAACACCAAGATTGGCAAATTTGCCACTGTGCCCTGTGCTCTTCACAGATGCAAGCAGGTTCACACTGAGCACATGTGACAGACGTGACAGGGTCTGAAGATGCCGTAGAGAATGTTCTGCTGCCTGCAACATTCTCCAGCATGACCGGTTTGGCAGTGGGTCAGTAATAGTGTGGGGTAGCATTTCTTTAGGGCACTGCACAACCCTCCATGTGCTCACCAGAGATAGCCTGACTGCCATTAGGTACCGAGATGAGATCCTCAGACCCCTTGTGAGACTATATGCTGGTGCGGTTGGGTTCCTCCTAATGCACGACAATGTGAGATCTCATGTGGTTGAAGTGTGTCAGAAGTTCCTGCAAGATGAAGACATTGATGCTATGGACTGGCCTGCCCGTTCCCCAGACCTGAATCCAATTGAGCACATCTGGGACATCATGTCTCGCTCCATCAACCAATGCCACATTGCACCAGACTGTCCAGGAGTTGGGGGATGCTTTAGTCCAGGTGTGGGAGGAGATCCCTCAGGAGACCATCCGCCACCTCATCAGAAGCATGCCCAGGCGTTGAAGGGAGATTATACAGGCACATGGAGGCCACACACACTACTGAGTACCACTGAGTACTTCTGAGCCTTATTTTGACTTGTTTGAAGGACATTACATCAAAGTTGGATCAGCCTATAGTGTTTTTTTCCACTTTAATTTTGAGTGTAACTCCAAATCCAGACCTCCATGGGTTGCTAAATTTGATTTCCATTGATAATTTTTGTGTGATTTTGTTGTCAGCACATTCAACTATGGAATGAACAAAGTATTTAATAAGAATATTTCATTCATTCAGATCTAGGATGTCTTATTTTTGTGTTCCCTTTATTTTTTTGAGCAGTGTATATCCCAAATTTTTCCTCCTAAAATTTTCCCACAAATACAGAGTCTGCCCTTTTGCAAATCAACCAAGTACTGATCCATTGGTCAAAACAGAAATTGACTGACTCTCTTGTTGCCCAAGCCTGATGTATGTGTGAGAGAGAGAGGAGGGAGGGAGAGAGGGAAAGAGACTGGTCCAAACTCACCCAGCCAGCTTTCAGTGCCAAAGATTGGCCAAGAACTTGTGGTCTCCTTGTTTCTAGCCTGGTGCCTTAACCACTAGGCCAAACTGGCTCCAGTAAAGTTTGTCAACATTGCTTTTGGATAAAAGACTTTATTCATTGTCATTATGTTTCTGATCTTCTTGTCCAGGGATTTTAGTTCTACTTGAGTCCAATTCACTATTCCAGCTGTGTATGTCTAATTTCTGGAATTGCCCAAGGGTTAATGGTATTCCTTCCACTGAGTCTAGATTTTAAGTTCTTCTTCCATTTCATGCTATGTTCACTTTTAGTTTTCTTCTTGACTTTAACATGCTTGATGTTGTCAGCTTCAAGGATACTCAGATATTTGTAACTATTTTCTTGATCCAGATTCATGAAATTATTTCCATAGGGCATCTTGATACTGTCAATGTTCATTATTTTTCCCCCGTCAATGGTATGAGTGCCATATTTGTCCAAACTCTATTGCAGTATCTTGGCTGTATATATGGGCAGGGTTGAGCAGTGATTCTATTTCAGGTGGTGTTTTTCTATACAGCTTCAGATCATTCCTATAAAGGAGGTGGGGTAGCTTGACAGATATTTGATAGCAATATTATTACTCTATACACAGCAATGTGAAATCACAACTGCCAGTTCTTTAGCTACAGTTGGACCAAAGTTTTACATTGTCTGGACCACCTGCAGCCCTCCAAAATGTTTCTTGAACTACAGTTCCCAGGATCCCCAGTGAGCCTGGCCAGTGGCAAACATCAAGGAGAGTTAAGAGTTTGAGTGGCCTTGCTCATCCCAAGTAAGTGAGACACCACCACCACCACCACCACCACCACCACCCCGTCCACTGAGGCAAGTCACCCTCAAGCCTTGGGTCCTTCCGCTCTCCTCTAATAATGGATGGATGGATGGATGGATGGATGGATGGATGGATGGATGAATGAATGAATGAATTCTTTATTGGTCAAGTGTGATTGGACACACAAGGAATTTGTCTTGGTGCATGTGCTCTCAGTGTACATAAAAGGAAAAGATACATTTGTCAAGAATCACAAGGTACAACACTTAATGATAGTCATAGGATACAAATAAGCAATTAAATCATACTAGGAAACAGTCAATATAAATCGTAAGGATACAAGTGTCTAGTTGTTCTGGCGTGCAGTGCTCTATCGGGTCGTTTTGAGGGAAGGAGTTGAAACAGTTTATGTCCAGGATGTGAGAGGTCTGTAAATATTTTCACAGCCCTCTTTTTGACTCGGGCAGTATACAGGTCTTCAATTGAAGGCAGGTGGGTAGTAATTGTTTTTTCTACAGTCCTAATTATCCTCTGAAGTCTGTGTCTGTCCTGTTGGGTTGCAGAACCAAACCAAACAGTTTTAAAGGTGCAGATGACAGACTCAATGATTACTCTGTAGAACTGAATCAGCAGAACTCCAGGGGACACTCCCCCCAACACCCACCCACCCACACCCACACACAAGTCGGGGAAACTTGCAGAGGGGCAGTTTATTTCTCCTGCTAACTCGGCTTTCCGTCGACCCCCTAATTCTTCTTTTGGGGCTTCCGCCAGGCAGACGGTCTTCGGCGAAGAACCTCTTCTGTCTGTTCCCTCGCTTGCGGCAGCGTCCTCGGGAGCCAATCAAAGCCGCTCTTCTTTTCCTGAAGTTCAGCCGCCGGAGCCTCTTAGAAAACTTCGGGATGCTGCGCTTGGGCGGACGACGACAAGAGTCCCGCGGCGTCCAGCAGGCTCGGCGCGGAAAAGCATCCGCGGACCTGGAAAGACGCGCTTCTCCTCTCCTTGCGCCCGCAAGCCTAACTCTGGCGATTGGCGGGGCGGCGGCTGCAGCAGCGAGCAGGGAGGCGCCAGAAACCGCGGGGGAGACGGCCTTTGCTGACCGGGTCTTGAACTGTGCAAGGGGAGAGCAGGCTCCCCGTCCCTACTTTGGGCAGCCGGTTGCCTTAGTGGTGGGACCGCGAGACGCATCGTGCACCTCTTCCGCTAAGAAGAGCCTGAGGCGCTTTCAGTTGCCGAAGGAGGAAGCGGCTGCGTGCCTCGGCTCCCTCCTGCCCGGTCCTGCTCCGTTGCTGAGACGGAGTTACCTCGCAGCCCCGTGTTGTCGGAAGCAGGGTTGCTCCGCTGTGGAGCTGCCCCTCCGTATGGCTGCGGAGCCCCTGCCTTCCGAGGCTTCCTGGGGCAACTGGATGGGAGAGCCCACCGCCGCTTGGCAGAGTGACCCCATCAGCACCAAGCCCAAGGAAGCATCAGGCGCCTTCCAGCTCGGGACGCAGTTCTGGATCTTTAACCACAGCGGAGAGGAGACCTCGCCCCCGTTTCTGACCGATGCTTGGCTCGTGCCGCTCTTTTACGCCCTCATCATGTTGCTGGGTCTGGTGGGGAACGGCCTGGTCATCTATGTCATCAGCAAGCATCGTCAGATGCGCACAGCCACAAACTTCTATATTGGTGAGTGAATCCTGTGTCCCCCACTCGGCAGCAGCAGAACTCACCTGGAACCCAGCTGGTTCCAAGGCCGGCAGAGTCAGCTAACATGCTTTCTTCTGTGTCTGGTCAAATGAGGGGGAAACAAAAAACATTTTTCTGGCACTTGTGTCGGATGTTCTTGCCTTAGCTGGAGCCTAGACCCTAAATCCTAGACCCTTAGAACCTGACAGGGTTTTAGACCTAGGTTCTCGCTCCATCCAGTCAACTTCCATCAAGACTATTTAAATGAACATTTAAGACCGTACAAATTCCCACTGATAACACCAGTTGCTTGTAACATTACAATCAATCGTGTATAGGGAAGTTGGCATTTCTAAGGCATTAAATTAACTTGTAATATTTGAAACAGGAATTATATTGCTTGCCACTTGCTCCGAGTTATAAATAAAGTGTTTGTTTATATTTAATGATTTCACAAAAGGTTAAAATATTTCCTTAAAGGAAAAAAAAAATGGTTAATTCCTTAGTGCATTTCCAGATTAAACTGATGTGTTGCTCTTTAGGTTCAAAAAATTGGTAGTGCAATACCACAATACAGTATTTTGGGTTTCTCATCCACTTCAAGTATACTCCATTAATCTAAAATTAAAAAAAAATTACAATTACAAATTTTGCTGCCCTGTTGCTGCTCACTCATGGAAGCTGCTAAGTGTTTCTGCCTTTGTTAACTGCAAAAAGGGGAAGAGGACTGGATCACCCCAATTTTGCTCCTTCCACTCTGAATAAACATTTCAGCCAGGGGGAAATGAGACCAGTCGTTCTGGGTTGAGGGTTGAATCTGGGAATCAGGTGAACATTAAGAGATTTAGCTGTCTGTCAAAAGTCACTCCTGGTTTTGCATGAGCTGTGGCAGCCCATTTTAGGATTAGAAAAATGGCAAGAGAAAGTGCAAGAAGAAATGGCAAGAGAAAATGGCAAAGAGTTGATTAAGCCCATGTCACACTGAACCAACGGATGCAAAGAGGATGTAAAACGGACAAAAAACCTTGCCATCCGTTCGAAAACGCAATGTACTCACTGCCTCTGTTTTGCTTCCTCTCTATCCGTCCAGCATCCATTTATTGACGTTTCATCCACTCGAAAAGTTTTGGGCTGCCTAAAACTTTTGCGTGGAAAATGTATCCAGTTCATCCATTCTGCATCTGCTACGCATCCGCTACGCATCTGTTACGCATCCGCTATATCCGCTTGGCGTCTGCTGCGCATCCGCGCAACTCGCATCCGCCCGGACGCAGGGAGGAAGCGGAACTGACGCGGAATGGATGCAGAATGGATGCAGAACAGATGCAGCACGGAAACAAAGCGTTTAAAGCTGAAAAAACGTTCACAGAGGGGATCTATCTCGGATATTAAGGATGTCTAGAGGATGCCTAGAGGATGCCTAGAGGATGCAAAGGGACACCTATACTGCCTATAAAAAGGGGGAGCAACTCGTCTGCATCTCACTTTCAGAACAGCAGCCAAGCTGTGCAGACCTCTGCAGCCTTCATCTGACTCTTCCTCTTCCACAGCATCCAGTCATGTCCACCGTGGATTGTACCACAGTCCTTTTGGCAGCCACCATCCTTCTGCAACAGTACGAAGCCATCTACAGGCTCTGTGAACTCTACTACGGGAAGAAAAAGAGGCGGCCAAAAAGCGTCTGGGTCCGAAGATGGATCGGGAGAAGAGCAGAGGACAGACTGTACAACAAGCTGATGGTGGAGCTCAGGAACGAAGACACTCGGGCATTCCAGAACTTCATGAGGATGCCTCCAGCCATGTTTGACGAAGTTGTGCAGCGGCTGACACCCAGGTTGACCAAGGCAAACACCAACTTCCAGCCCAGCCTGGAACCTGGGCTCAAGGTGGCACTCACTCTGCGCCACCTGGCCTCAGGGACCACCTACAGGAGCATGCAGTACAAATGGAGGGTGCCACACAACACCATCAGCATTGTGGTCAGAGAAGTGGCGCAGGCCATCATCGAAGAATACAAGGAGGAGCTCCTCCAGTGCTCCTCCACTGAAGAAGGATGGAAGAAAGTTGTAGAGCAGTGGTATCAGAGGTGGAACTTCCCACACACCGTTGGAGCCATCGATGGCAAGCACGTGGCCTGCAAAGCTCCAGCCAAGTCGGGGTCCACTTATTTCAACTACAAGGGCTTCTTCAGCATCGTCCTCTTCGCCATGGTCGATGCTGACTACAAATTCATGTACATCGATGCTTCAGGCTACGGCTCATCTTCAGATGCCCAGGTATACAACGCCAGTCACCTCAAGGAGGGGCTGGAAGGCAACCTCATAGTGGGCTTCCCAGATCCAGACCCCCTGCCCAACGACATGCAAGATGTGCCCTACTTCATCGTGGGGGATGACGCCTTCTCCCTCAGAACCTACCTCATGAAGCCCTACAGTTCCAGACTCCTGACCCGTGAAGAGAGGATCTTCAACTACAGGCTGTCCAGGGCAAGGCCTTTGGCATCCTGGCCAACAGGTTCCGGGTACTTCTCACCACCATGCAGCATCGCCCAGAGACCGTGAGGAGGATCGTGTAAGCTTGCTGCATCCTGCACAATCTCATGCGCACCCGCTACCCAGTCTTGCAGAACAGGCTCGTGGACCGTCAACAAGGCAATGGGGACATGGAGCCTGGGGAATGGAGGCAAGGGCGAAACCTGATCGACACTCAGGATGTGCAAGGCCACAACAGAGCCTCAAGGGAAGGGAAGAAGCAGCGCAACCTCCTGAAACACTGGTGCAACTCCCCAGCTGGAGCGGTGGAGTGGTAAGACAGGATGGTAGATGCTTAATGGATGGTTCCTTCAGCCTGTCTCATCACACGGATGAGATTGGGCCATGTATGTTGGGTGGGCCTACAATGAACAGGGCGTTTAATAAAGAGTTGTGTTTGTGTTCAAATGTGTGGATCAATGCTTACATTGTTATTGATAAAAAAGGGCCCTAGGTGTGGCACCTGGGAGGGTAGACCATACAGTCCCACTATGCTTGCACTGGAGGTTTATCTATCCCACAGCTATTAGCCATTCCAAAGGTATCCCTGCTCATTCCACAGGTATCCCTGCCCACCCCACTGCTATCTTAACCCATCCCACAAGCATGCAAAGGCTTAAGCCAATTCTAAAAGTTTCCACCAAGACTTTAAAAAAAAAAAAACAAATGAAGCAAGTGTGTGAATCAAAGATAAACTTTATTGAACAACAAGCTGTAAAAAAAAAAATGACCCAAGTCAAGTGTCCAAATAAAGTCCACAGGTAGCCAGCTACCTGGTCTCTGGCACTCCTCTTCGTCACTCGGAGGTGTGCCCAGTCTCAGGGGTGAAGGGTCCAGGTACTGTGGTGGTGGGTAGTGCTGGAGTGCCTGGCCTCGAGAGGACAACAGGGGATGGTGCGTTGAGAAAGCTCTCGGACAGCTGGCTCAGCCCCGTGATGCTGAGAGGTCCTTCCTCCATGCCATGGGGTGTCAGCCCCAGTACTGATGACAGATGTACTGAGGCCGGGCTTGGCTGTGGGTGGAGGAAGGAGCAGTGTAGTGGGGCTGTCTGCTCTGCAGCTGGGTGAGGACTGGCATGGGTGGCATCATTGGCATGGGTGGCATCGCTGTCATTGGTGGCATCATTGGCATGGGTGGCATCATTGGTGTGGCTGGCATCGGTGGCATCAGTGAAACAGGTGGCAACGGTGTCGCCCGATGACTCTGTGCCTGGACTGGGAAGGGCTGCTGCCTGTGCTGCTGAACCTCCTGGTAGCTGTAGCTCTGGTAGGTGAGGGCCTGTGGGAAGCCTTGGAATGGGAGGGACATCACCTGGGGTGGAGGAGCAGACCTGGACTGGGTGGGAGCAGGTTCCTCTGGATCTGGAGAGTTGTGAAGCAGCTCGGTGATCCGGTCCTTCACCACCTGGTACTGGGGTTCCTCCATGTTCTTGAGGATCTGGTTGACATAGGTGAGGAAGGGCTTGCGGTTGGAAGATGAGGAGTCGGTGTAGACTAGCTGAGAGAGGAGATCTATGCTGGTGCGGATGGTGTCCCTGATCTCCAGCAGGACAGTGTGGCTCTTCCCCTCCAGCTGTCCTGCTCTCTGCCTTTCTGCGGAGCTGGGGGGGGGTGGATGCGACTAGGAGTGTGGTGGACTTGATGTCTCCTTTCTCCCACCACACCAGGGAGTCCTCTACGCTTACCACACCTGTCCGCAGGTTCTCCGCCGTGGCACGCTCCACAGAAACCTTCCTGGAGACAAGGACTAACTCTCAGCCAGAAGAGGACTGGCTCTCAGCAGGCTGCCGGAGAGAGAGGGTCGTGAGAGGGGCTGCTGGTGCTCCTCGGTGGCGGATCTCACCCTCCAGGAAGCTGTCAGCTTCACAGTGGCCTGGCCAGATTTCTTCAGGTGCAGCTTCCCGTACCAGGTGTGCATGTGCTTCCACCAGCCGAGGAGCACCTCCGAAGTGTAACCCATACTCTCTGCCCTCTCTCTCCAAGCAGCCTGCTTCCGCTTGGTGTCCCTGTACAGCCAGTGTCCCTTCCGCCACAGATAGTCGTTCTCTCTCAGCCACTCCAGCACCTCATCCTCGTGTGCCTCCTCAATATAGTATTGCCTCCTCTCCCGTTGTTGCATACGCCTCTTCCTCCCTTTGGCTGGACCAGATGGGCCCTCATCAGAGGAGCTCCCAGGTAGTAGGGGCTGCTCCTCCACCCCACCACTAGCAGCAGCACCAGCAGCAGAATCATCATCATCATCATCCTCACCAGCAGGATCATAATCAGCACCATCATCCTCACCAGCAGGATCATCATCATCATCATCAGCAGCAGCAGGACCAGCAGGACCAGGATCAGCAGCAGTAGAGTAAGCACCAGCAGGGCAAGCAAGTCCAGGAGCACGAGCAGGACCAGGAGCACGAACAGGATGAGCAGGACGAGCAAGACCAGGAGCATGAGCAGGACGAGCAAGTCCAGGAGCACGAGCAGGTCGAGCAGGAACAGCAGGACCAGGAGCAGCTTCAACAGAGTAAGCACCAGCAGAAGCCCCAGCACCAGCAGAAGCACCACCACCAGGAGCAGCTTCAGCAGAAGCCCCAGCAGAAGCAGAGTCAGGGGCAGGGGGCGGGAGGTTGGCCCTGTCCCTCTTGCCAGGGATGGCGGCAGGTTGCTGAGGCTTTCGCTTCCTCCCCATGGTTGTGGGGTTGCTGGCTGGCAGGGACGCTGGCAGGCACCAAGGCTGGCAGGAAGGCAGGCAGGCAGGCAGGCACCAAGGCTGACTGGAAGGCAGGCTGGCAGGGCAGGCAAGGAACTCGAAGTGTCCAGCAGCAGGTCTTTCCTCAGAATGCTGGCCACATGCGAGCTGCTTCCCTTTATATCCGGGGGGCTTACGTAATACTTCCCCCCCCCCGCATGCGCAATTAACGGTAGGCATCCGTTCCGCTTCCGCTGTGCATCTGCTAGGCTTCCGCTGTGCATACGCTTTATCCGCTGTGCATACGCTTCATCCGTTCGGCGTCCGTTCTGCATCCGCTGTATCCGTTCCGCGTCCGCTTTGCTGAGGCCCCCCGGAAGCCCTGCGGTTGCGCAATCCGCTCCCATCCGCTTCCATCCACTGGGCTTCCGTTCCGCATCCACTTTGCATCCGCCCTGCGTCCTCCCCGCGTCCGTGTTATCCGCTCCAGTTATGCAAATTTTTGCCCCTTTTAAGAGCGGATAACAACGGATGGAACATTTTGCTCGTCCGCTGTGTCCTTTTTGCATCCGTTGGCCAGTGTGACATGGGCTTTACCATTCTTCTCCTCCCACTTGTCCCAGTTTAGAGATCAGAATCCAGGAGAAGGTGGGATCTGATTCTTAATCCACTAGGTCCCCATCCCCAGAGATCAGTTTTGTGAGATAAGTGATCTGGCAGCTCAAGAGCCATTTTCCTCTTCTTCTCCCATCCGCTCAGGGTGGGTAATCCATACTCCAAAGCAGCCTGAAAGCAGGTGACTGGATAAGGAGATGTATGCCATGAAGCAGCAGAAAAAGAGCACTCTTTCTATATTCTCTTTCTCCTTCCAATCCCTTGGGCACTGACTACTCAAGCTGATCCAAATGGAGGTTTGGCTGGAAAGATTTGAACTTTCTCATTGCTCAGAGCTGAATGGCCCTGAAGAACTATACCAATTGACTGGAGGGGATGAGATGGTGTTTCCTATATCAACTGGTAGTCTTACAGATGCAGTCCTGACCTCATCCACTTGGGGTCTCCTGAATTATACTGTCAACCAAATAGTTGGCGAAGTGCACCATGTCTCACTCAGAGGAAAAACTGCCATGACTTGCTTTGTGCTTAAAAAGAAAAAGCAACTATCTTAACCCCAGAACTTCTAAAATGACTTTAGGTAGGTGTTGATAAGGAGATGAGCATAAAGATGTAAGAAATAGGCAAGGAAAAATAAATATTTAAAGGAAATTTTCTAGGCTGTATATTCAACAAGAATGAGATGTTCCTTTCTTCTTCTGGACTATTAAGACACTGATGACTCCAAAATGTGGGCTGAAGTACCGTAATTCAAAAATTCAGTGAAGAACATGAAACAACAGCGATTGAAGTCAAGAGGAGGGATGTATGGAGACATGTGATTTCTACGGCACTTTTTCTCTTTAGTCCCAGACAAACAGGAATCCTTTGGGTTAGACAGAACTTTTAAGATTTGAATCCGGGAAGGAGATTAACATTACTTGTCTCAACTAACTTTATGCCAAAGCTGAACTCAACTTTGTGTCTTTCACAGCAAATCTGGCTACCACTGACATCATATTCTTAGTGTGCTGTGTTCCCTTCACTGCCACTCTCTATCCCTTGCCCAGCTGGGTGTTTGGTGACTTTATGTGCAAATTTGTCAACTATTTACAGCAGGTGAGCTTGAATTATCTATAGTATAATTTTATTATCTATCATATCTACAATTTTATTTTAAATCCCCATGGGAACAATGGATGGTATGAAGTGGATAAATGTTAATGGCTGTATATTGTGTATGCTAGGACAGGCAACCCACAGGCTGTTTACATTTTCCCAACACCTTTGCTAAGCTGTTATAGATCTGCGGGGACTATAAACGATTCACAGTGAATGCAAATAGTGCTGTTCTTACATTAAAAAGGGGAAGGAAGGAGGTGCTGAAGGATGGATTTAGATTTCGGTGTCTTCACCACATGCTTTGTCTTCTTACCAGGTGACTGTCCAGGCCACCTGCATAACTCTGATGGCTATGAGTGTGGACCGCTGCTATGCTACTCTGTACCCACTGCAGTCATTGCGTTATCGAACCCCCCAGGTAGCCATGTCCATCAGCTTTGCTATTTGGATTGGTGAGTGGGGATCTGCAAAATCTATGAGCACTTATATCTCTGGAAAAAAAAAGAAGAGACTATGTCGCTTGAAGTGGAAGGGAGACCAAACCCATTCCTGATACATCCAGACTTTCCTTCTTGGGATTAGCCCGATAATCTTTGGAGTTGCTTATTTAATTAAGAAGTGAGGTCAGAAAGAAAGGGGATGTAAAAAGTGTTACTATAACTTTGAAATATACAGGTGTATAAAATAAGGAGCATGAATAAAAATCAAGACAACTCAATTATCCTAACTTTTGAAGCTGTTATTTCAGTTCAAACCACTAATCTTCCAGTCTCATTGCAAGTCAGGCTGCATATAAATTTAATAAATCATAATCATTTGACATCAGAATCTAGAATTTATCTTGCCCTGAACTATCCACAATTTCCTGTAAATCAGAGGTCTCCAAGCCTTTCAATTCATCAACCTCTTCATGAAGTTTCAGATTTTTTTTAATTCAATCCCCAAACTTTTATTGTATTAATAATGTAATGAATACTACTTTAACTAATAGTACTATGTTTAAGTTTAAAATAATCTTTGGTAACCATTATCTTTAGACTGTTTAAACTTCAAGTCGCTGACTGTAATGGCAAAGCTAAACATTCTAAAAGATGGGTTTTTGAACAGGGTCATATTTCAGTTTCCTCTCTTTTCATCCTTCTGTCTCTGGGCTATGTTTGATAAATGCTTTGAACACCACTTTCAAAAATATTCTCCCTTACCTCTATTACAGTGTGGTGTAGTGGTTAAGGCACCAGGCTAGAAACCAGGGGACTATGAGTTCTAGACCTACTTAGCCAGCAGGGTGACCTCCAACCAGTCACTTTCTCTCAACCCTAGGAAGAATCCAATGACAAACCATTTCTTAAATCTTGCCAAGAAAACTGCAGGGACTAGCTTTATCTCTATTAGTAAATCACCAACCATATCTATCCAGATATCCATGCATCCATCTATCCAACTATCCATTCATCTATCTATCTATCCATCCATCCATCCATCCATCCGCTGTTTCTCTTTCCAACAGATATGATCCTTAACCATACTTATCCACATATCCATCCATCCATCTATGCATCCATCCATCCATCCATCATCCATCCATCTATTGGCTGTTCCTCTTTCCAAGAGATATGATCCCTAACCATACTTATCCACATATCCATGCATCCATCTTTCTATCTATCCAATTATCCATCCATCCAACCAACCATCCATCCATCTATCTGCTATTCCTTTTTCCAAGAGATATGATTTATTTATTTATTTTATTTGTCAATCGTTTACAAGATAATAAGTATAAGTATAAACATGAGTAAGAATACAGGAAATAGGTACGAATAAATGGGGACAATAGGACAAGGACAGGAGGCGCGATGGTGCACTTATGCATGCCCCTTACAGACCTCTTAGGAATGGGGTGAGATCAATAGTGGATAGTTTGAGGTTAAAGGAGTGGGGGTTTGAGGATGTAACAACTGAGTCAGGTAGTGCATTCCAGGCATTGATCACTCTGTTGCTGAAGTCATACTTTCTGCAATCAAGTTTGGACCGGTTAACATTGAGTTTGTATCTGTTGTGTGCTCTTGTATTGTTGCGGTTGAAGCTGAAGTAGTCATTGACTGGTAGGACATTGTAGCAGATAATTTTATGTACTATGCTTAAGTCCAACCATAGACTTAATGTCTATGGCATAGTTCAAGATTGTCTAAGCCCAAAATTTCAAATCTGGTGATATAGGGTATTCTGTTGTGAGCAGAGGAGTGTAGTACTCTTCTCGTGAAATAGTTCTGGACTCACTCAATTGTATTTATGTCTGATATACAGTGCAGATTCCAGACAGATGATCTGTATTTGAGTATTGGTCTAGCAAAGGTTTTGTATGCCCTAGTTAGCAATTCAATATTTCCAGAGGAGAAGCTTTGTAAGATTAGATTTACAACTCTTAATGCCTTTTTGGCAATGGTGTTACAGTGGCCTCTGGAACTTAGATCATTAGATATGAGTACTCCTAGGTCCTTGACAAAGTGTGGGTCATCAATGAGGTCATATCCACCTAGTTTGTATTTGGTGTACTGGTTTTTTTTACCAATGTGTAGGACAGAGCATTTGTTGGTTGAGATTTGGAATTGCCAATCATTTGACCATTCAGACACATAATCAAGGTCACTATGAAGAACAGTAGCATTGTTGGTGGTGTTGAGTAGTTTTTCATCATCCGCAAAGAGGACACAATTGCTTATAAGGTGATCGCAAGGGTCATTTATATAGAGTATAAAGAGTGTGGGTCCTAGAACACTGCCTTGGGGGACACCACTGTTAACTGGAGTAGGGTTAGATATAGTGCTCCTGATTTTTACTATTTGTTGCCTGTTTGACAGGAATGCAGTAATCCACTTATGAAGGGATCCAGAAATGTTGTAAGAGTTTAGTTTTAACAGTAGTTTGTAATGTACCACTGAATCAAAGGCTTTGCCGAAGTCTATATAAATTGTGTCTATTGTTTTACCCTGGTCAAGTACAGTATTCCACATATTTTTGCAGTGTAGGAGTTGTAGGTTGCAGGACATTTTTTTCCTGAAACCAAATTGTTTTTGGGAGAGTAGGTTGTTTGATTCTAAGTGGAGGGGGTTAATGATTGATTTCATGACTTTGCACGTAACACAACATAGTGAGATTGGTCTTCAGTTTTTAACCAGGCTGCGGGGACCTTTTTTGAAGATAGGGATGACTGTAACTAAGGACCATAGGTTCAATAAGGAGCTGGTTCTGAATGATATATCATATATAATGCTTAGATGTTCTGCTATGGCAGAGGAGAGCTTTTTTAAAAAGTATGCACATCATCCATCAGGCCCAATAGATAGGATGGTTTTTGGTTTTGTGGTAGCTTTTCTACGTTATCTTTTGTAAAGTCAATATGTAGTAAATCATTGCAGTTAGTTGTGGTATGACTAAGAAATGTTGGGCATGAGCCATTGCTGTTTACAAAGACTGAAGAATGTGTTGAAGAGATTAGCCTTAACAGCTTTGTCACTGCAGTTTTTTCCATTTGGTCCTTTTAGAGATGAGATGGTTTTTGAGTCTTTAAATTTGGTGTTTACAAAATTGTAGAAGGCGCGGGTAGATTTTGTGTGTAGGAGGGTTTCCTCCTGCTCGCAGTAAAATTTATGCATTCTACCTTTATCTGTTGGCATAAGGTGTAGTCTCAGTTTTTAAAGTTTGCTACGTAGCTAGTTTTGTTTTTATGCTATAATGATTTTTTTTTAATTGAAGTTTCCTTATTATTATGGGTAATTTGTTTTTTGTTGTTGTTGTTTTTTGGGGGTAACTAATGGTACATATAGTTAAATGACTCTTTCAAGTTCAAGTAAGAATGCATTATAATGGTTTTCTGTAGTATTACAGTTAGAGAACAGAATGTGCCAATCAAGAGATGATAGGTCGGCATCTATGAGATTATAGTTCGCTTTTTTGAAATTGTATTTTGGAGATCCATCATTATGATCTTTTTTTTAAAAAGTTTTAAAAACAATTTTATTTACAAATTTAAAAACGTACAATTTCAAAAATACAGAAACAACAATAACACATTATTTTTTTCATTTGTTGTCGAATTTGGTAAGTCCTAAAAAACATTATTGGCTAGTACTAGTAACATATTCACACATTATCACATCCTAAGCGCTAAATAATTCACAATATACTCCATTTATTTTCACGTTGGCTTATAACTACTCTTCTATTACGAATACATTCATGTTTTTTAACTAATAAACACAAAAAATATTATAAATGGCTAATACTAGTAATAGTAGTAACAGAGAAAAGAAGGTTTAAAATCTTGAATTGTTTTTGTGTACTTATACAGTATATTATAAACCGCTGGATATAATTTGTATCTTAGGTTCATTTACATGTTTCCCCTTTTATTGTCTACCCACTTATGCCATTTATTCCATATCCGGTAATTGTATCCTCCTTCCCATTAATTTTAAGCATAAGCCTCTCCAGTTGGGCACACTCATATGTTTTCTGAATTACAACCTATATCAGTGGTACGTTTGGGTTTTTCCAATATTGTGCTAGTGAGATACATGCTGCAGTTAATAAATGGATGGTCAGATATTTTACTTTAGCGGAGTAGTCCCCTTTGATCATTCCCAACAAAAATAATTCCGGTTTCCACTCCAGCCCACTCTCTATAATTTCTTCTATCCATGTTTTTATTTTTAGCCAATATTTCTTTATCTCAGGACAAGTCCACCATGAATGAAAGTATGTACCAAATTTCCCTTTACATTTCCAACAGCAAGGTTGGCTGTCAGAAATATTTTGGCTAATCTAGAGGGCACAAGATGCCATCTGTACATCATTTTGTATAAATTCTCCTTGTGTGCTACTGATTTGGTTAGTGTCAGGTTTTTCTGCCAGATTTCTTCCCAGTCATCCAGATCAATACTATAACCAAAGTCTTTTTCCCAAGCCAACATGGGACCTTTCACAATTTTCTCGGCCATTTCATATTCTAATAAATAATTATATAATTTGGAAATTGAACTTTTCTCAGGGTTTAAAAATATTTTATCCAAATATGTATCTTTTACCTCAATTCCATATTCCTTTACGTCTTTATTGTATCGCTATTGACCAATTATCAATTGCTATCTTTTGTGATTCTAGCTTCTGTTTTGTTTTAATTCTTCTCTCACTATCTAATATTTAACAGCCGATAACAGCCGTCCTTTCACACGAAGCCAAGCTGCACTGAAAGCCTCCAATACAGGAACAGAGTGTTGCCAGCCAATTCAAGCCACCAAACAGACAGAAGAAACCAGAAACACCAATCAAACAAATTCCAAGTCCAATAAACACAGACCAAGACTCCCAACCAATCAGGATAGGCTAGCCTCAAATTTAAAACCAACGGCTGTGAGACCCTGACCCACATACAAACTCCATACAGAAGCCTGATGATGGCAGATGAAATTCTGCTGAAACGTTGTTACACCTTTAAAAGCACTACAATGACGTGGGATAATACCCGAAGGAAGCTGAACAGCATATATATATGTGTGTGTGTGTGTATGTGTGTGTGTGTGCTGTTTAGCTTCCTTCGGGTATTATCCCACGTCATTGTAGTGCTGTTAAAGTTGTAGCAAGGTTTCAGCAGAATCTCATCTGCCATCATCAGGCTTCTGTATGGATGTGGGTCTCACAGGTTCTGGTTTCAAATTCAAGGCTGGTCTATTCTGATTGGCTAGGAGCCTGGGTCTGTGTTCACTGGACTTGGAGGTTGATTGATTGGTGTTTCTGGTTTCTTCTGTCTGTTTTGTGGCTTTGATTGGCTGGCAACACTCTGTTCCTGTGTTGGAGGCTTTCAGTGCAGCTTGGCTTCGTGTGAAAGAACGGCTGCTATCCATTAGGAAGCAAGGTTTTGCCTGGGTGCCTGGTGGGGGAGTGTTTGAGTTGGAGGCATCAGAGGGAGTCTGTTTGTGCTCAGGTGTTTGTCTGTTTTGTGGTGTGGAGATCTTTCTATTTGAGAGTGCAGGTTTCCAAATGATTGACAGTCTGGTGGAATCATCTCTTCTATTCATGCTTTCAGGTCTTTTTTCAATCTCTATGGCTTCTCTGATGATTCTGTGGTTGGGGTTTTCTATAGTGGCTAGGGTTTTAGTGCCATTGAAGTTGATGTTGTGACCTGTGGTTTTCATGTGTTGGACTAGTGAGGAGGTGTGTTCCAGCTTTTTTACTGCATTTTTGTGTTCATCTAGGCGGGTACTTATTCTTCTTTTGGTCTGTCCAATGTATGTGGCCGGGCATGATGTACAGGGAATTTCGTATATGCCTTGGTTTTCCAGGTCAATTTTGTCTTTGGGGTTTCTCAGGATGGCTGCTATTTTTTTGTCTGTTTTGAAGGCAGTCTTGATGTGATGCCTGTGTAGTATCTTACTGATTTTATCTGTAGTACCTCTTATGTAGGGCAAGACAGCTGTTCCATAGGTCTGTTGGTCTTCTAGGTCTCTGTTATTATGTCTTGGTGTGTTTTTGTGGATCAAGTTGGTGATTTTGTTTTTTTGGAAGCCATTGGCTGTCAATACTTCAGTCACGGTGCCTAGTTCAGTCTTTATATGTGTCTTGTCTGCCAGGCGTTTGGTTCTGGTAATTAGTGTTTTCGCCACATAATTTATCTGTGCTGGGTGGTGGTGGGATTGGGCGTTGAGGTAGCGGTTGGTGTGTGTTTTCTTTTGGTATATGGTGTGTCCCAGTGTGCCATCTGTTCTTTTGTTGATTAGTACATCTAGGAATAGTAGTTGTTTGTTTATTTCCGTTTCCATGGTGAACTTGATTTTGGGGTGTCTGCTGTTTAGGTGTGTTTGGAAATTGTTTAGGTTTTCTTTTCCATGGGGCCAAATCACAAATGTGTCATTGATGTATCTTAGCCATAGTTTGGGTTTGTGGGTGGCATTAGCCAGGGCTCTGGATTCAAATTCTTCCATTAACAGGTTTGCAATGACGGGTGACAGTGGTGATCCCATAGGGGCTCCTTCAATTTGCTTGTATCTTTGTCCTTTGTATATGAAATATATGTTGGTTAAGCAGTGTTCTGTTAGTTCCATGATGTGTTTAGCTGGTTGGTATTTATTTTTGATGATTTTGAGAGTTTCTTTTATCAGGACTTGTGTGAACAGTGAAACCACGTCGAAACTTACAAGCAGATCATCTTGTTCCACGTGTAGATCTTTGATCATTTCTAAGAAGTGGTATGAGTTTTTTACATATAAAGCTGTGGTTTCAGCATGGGGCTGTAGTTGTTTTGCTAAGTATTTAGCTAGGTTTTGTAATGGTGCTCCTATGGAGCTGACTATGGGTCTGAGAGGTATGCCTTCTTTGTGTATTTTTGGGAGGCCGTATAATTTAGGGCATCTAGAAGATTTTTCTCTTAGGATGATCATCTGTTGGATTTCTTTGCTTATGTGGCTGGTTATAATTTTCTTCTTGGTTAATTTTTCTAGGTATGTGGTTGGGTCTGTGTTTATAGGTTTGTATGTGGAGTCTTGGAGTAGGTCTGTCAATTTTGTTTCATAGTCTTTTCTGTCCATTACTACTGTGGCATTTCCTTTGTCTGCTGGGAGTATTATTATGCTGTTATCAATTTTCAGGGTTTGTAGTGCTTTGAATTCATCTTTGTGCAAATTATTTTTTGGTGGTTTCGTAGTGCATAAGATGTGAGTAACTTGGTGTCTTATTCTGTCAGCTTCATCTGTATTTAATTTGGTTAGGCTGGATTCTACTGCACATATGATGGATTCTGTTGGGATTTTTTTGGGTGCTATGGCATAATTGAATCCTTTGGATAGGATCTCTGTTTCTGTTTTGTTGAGTTCTCTGTTGGAAACGTTATATACTAATTGTTTCAGGTGTTGTGGTGGGTTGTTGGGGATTTTCTTGTCATTTTCTAATTTTTTTAGTTTCTTTGAGAGTTTTTCATTTTTGTAAGTGGTTTCAGTTTCAGCTCTCCAAGTTGTAAGTTGTTTTATCTTATCCCAAAGAAGAGGGTGGATTATGCTGCTCAATTCCAGGTGTAGTGCTAGCTAGTAAATATGTGTGTGTGTGTGTGTGTGTGTGTGCTGTTTATCTTCCTTCGGGTATTATCCCACATCATTCCAGTGCTTTTAAAGTTGTAGCAACGTTTCAGCAGAATCTCATCTGCCATCATCAGGCTTCTGTATGGAGTTCGTATGTGGGTCAGGCTATCACAGCAATTAGTTTTAAATTTGAGGCTAGCCTACTGCTGTCCCAGGATGGGTTTTCTTACATCCTGATTGGTTGGGAGTCTTGGTCTGTGTTTATTGTTCTTGGAGTTTGTTTGATTGGTGTTTCTGGTTTCTTCTGTTTTTTTTGTGGCTTTGATTGGCTGGCAACACTGTGTTCCTGTATTGGAGGCTTTCAGTACAGCTTGGCTTCACATGAAAGGACGGCTATTATCTATTAGAAAGCTAGGTTTCATCTGGGTGCCTGGTTGGGGTGTGTTTAAGCAAGAGGTATCAGAGGGAGTCTGTTTGTGTCCAGGTGTTTGCCTGGCTTGTGGTGTGGAGATCTTTCTATTTGAGAGTGCAGGCTTCCAAATGATTGACAGTCTGGTGGAATCATCTCTTCTATTCATGCTTTCAGGTCTTTTTTCAATCTCTATGGCTTCTCTGATGATTCTGTGGCTGGGGTTTTCTATAGTGGCTAGGGTTTTGGTGCCATTGAAGTTGATGTTGTGACCTGTGGTTTTCATGTGTTGGACTAGTGAGGTGGTGTGTTCCAGCTTTTTTACTGCATTTTTGTGTTCATCCAGGCAGGTACTTATTCTTCTATTGGTCTGTCCAATGTATGTGGCCGGGCATGATGCACAGGGAACTTCGTATATGCCTTGGTTTTCTAGGTCAATTTTGTCTTTGGGGTTTCTAAGGATGGCTGCTATTTTTTTGTCTGTTTTGAAGGCAGTCTTGATGTGATGCCTGTGTAGTATCTTACTGATTTTGTCTGTTGTACCTCTTATGTAGGGCAGGACAGCTGTTCCATAGGTCTGTTGGTCTTCTAGGTCTCTATTATGTCTTAGTGTGTTTTTGTGGATCAAGCTAGTGATTTTGTTTTTGTGGAAGCCATTCGCTGTCAGTACTTTAGTCATGGTGCACAGTTCAGTCTTTATATGTGTCTTGTCTGCCAGGTGTTTGGTTCTGGTGATTAGTGTTTTGGCCACGGAATTTATCTGTGCTGGGTGGTGGTGGGATTGGGCATTGAGGTAGCAGTTGGTGTGTGTTTTCTCCTGGTATACGGTGTGTCCTAGTGTACCATCTGTTCTTTTGTAGATTAGTACATATAGGAATGGTAGTTGTTTGTTTATTTCCGTTTCCATGGTGAACTTGATTTTGGAGTGTGTGCTGTTTAGGTGTGTTAGGAAATTGTTTAGGTCAGCACAGATAAATTCCAGAACACACCTCCTCACTAGTCCAACACATGAAAACCACAGGTCACAACATCAACTTCAATGGCACCAAAATCCTAGCCACTATAGACAACCCCAGCCACAGAATCATCAGAGAAGCCATAGAGATTGAAAAAAAACCTGAAAGCATGAATAGAAGAGATGATTCCACCAGACTGTCAATCATTTGGAAGCCTGCACTCTCAAATAGAAAGATCTCCACACCACAAGCCAGGCAAACACCTGGACACAAACAGACTCCCTCTGATACCTCTAGCTCAAACACACCCCAACCAGGCACCCAGATGAAACCTAGCTTCCTCAAAGATAATAGCCGTCCTTTCACGTGAAGTCAAGCTGTACTGAAAGCCTCCAATACAGGAACACAGTGTTGCCAGCCAATCAAAGCCACAAAAAAAAACAGAAGAAACCAGAAACACCAATCAAACAAACTCCAAGTCCAATGAACACAGACCAAGACTCCCAACCAATCAGGATGTAAAAAAACCCATCCTGGGACAGCAGTAGGCTAGCCTCAAATTTAAAACTAATGGCTGTGATAGCCTGACCCATATACGAACTCAATACAGAAGCCTGATGATGGCAGATGAGATTCTGCTGAAATGTTGCTACAACTTTAAAAGCTTTAAATGATGTGGGATAATACCCGAAAGAAACTGAATAGCACACATGTAAGTACCCGCGAAAACTTAAAAAAACAAATATCAGACCTCTACAGGGAGGAAATAAATAGCCAGATCAAAAGCTATGAGAAACTGGAAGTTAAAAGAGCAGGAATATTATGTGACCTGAAATTCCTACGCAGCTGCAGAGACAACAATGCAACACCAACCTGCTTCAAATTAACGTTTCATCACAGCACAGCAGCTACTAAACGTATCCTGAAAAGAACTGAAATGGCTCTACTCAGGAACGAGGTCCATAGTAAGAGATTCCAATTAGATCAGTTAAACAAAGATTTGCTAGCACTACACCTGGAATTGAGCAGCAAAATCCACCCTCTACTTTGGGATAAGATAAAACAACTTACAACTTGGAGAGCTGAAACTGAATCCACTTACAAAAATGAAAAACTCTTGAAGAAACTAGTGAAATTAGAACATGACAACAAACCCCCCAACAACTCACAACAACACCTGAAACAATTAGTATATAATGTTTCCAACAGAACTCACCAAAACAGAAACAGATGTCCTAACCAAAGGATTCAATTAGGCCATAGCACCAAAAAAATCCCCACAGAATCCATCATATGTGCAGTAGAATCCAGCCTAACCAAATTAAATACAGATGAAGATGACAGAATAAGACACCAGGTTACAAACATCCTATGCACAAGCAAACCACCCAAAAGCAACTTGCACAAAGATGAATTCAAAGCGCTACAAACCCTGAAAAATGATAACAGCATAATCATACTCCCAGCAGATAAAGGGAACGCCACAGTAGTAATGGATAGAAAAGACTACGAAACAAAATTGACAGGCCTACTCCAAGACTCCACATACAAACCTATAAACACAGACCCAACCATATATCTGGAAAAATTAACCAAGAAGAAAATTATAACCAGCCACATAAGCAAAGAAATCCAACAGACGATCATACCAAGTGAAAAATCTTCCAGATGTCCCAAACTATACGGCCTCCCAAAAATACACAAAGAAGGCATACCTCTCAGACCCATAGTCAGCTCCAAAGGAGCACCACTACAAAACCTAGCTAAATACTTAGCAAACAACTAAAGCCCCATGCTGACACCACAGCTTCATATGTACAAAACTCATACCACTTCTTAGAAATGATCAAAGATCTACACGTGGAACAAGAAGATCTGCTTGTAAGTTTCGACGTGGTTTCACTATTCACTCAAGTCCTGATAAAAGAAACTCTCGAAATCATCAAAAATAAATACCAACCAGCTAAACACATCATGGAACTAACAGAACACTGCTTAACCAACATATATTTCATATACAAAGGACAAAGATACAAGCAAATTGAAGGAGCCCCTGTGGGATCACCACTGTCACCCGTCATTGCAAACCTATTAATGGAAGAATTTGAATCCAGAGCCCTGGCTAATGCCACCCACAATCTCAAACTATGGCCTAGATACATCGATGACACATTTGTGATTTGGCCCATGGAAAAGAAAACCTAAACAATTTCCTGATCCACCAAAACAGCACATACCCCAAAATCAAGTTCACCCCAACCAGTTACCCAGATGAAATTTAAAACCAACGGCTGTAATAGCCTGACCCACATACAAACTCAATACAGAAGCCTGATGATGGCAGATGAGATTCTGCTGAAACGTTGCTACAACTTTAAAAGCACTACAATGACGTGGGATATACCCAAAGGAAGCTGAACATATATATATGTTTGGAACATATATACCATTTGGAAACCTGCCCTCATTAATAAACGAGTAACTAACATGAAGAATGACACCAGACCCACACCCGCAAGTGCCACACAAGATGCTACCACCACACTTCCACACAGAAAAAAGACTCACACCCACACAGAAAAGGAGACACGACCACGAACCAGAAACCATACTGCAGCTGCACCACTACCCGCTTCAAACCCCTCTGACCCATACAAGAAGCAAACTGACACCCACCATGAAGATGTGGCACGACCACGAACACGAAGCCACACAACAAGATCACAGCTCACCAGCTCAAATCCCCCAGTAACTAAGACTAACCTGAGCACAACCAAGCCCCCACCAAAGCAGAACACACCCCCAGCCAATCAGAACACAGCCAACCCCCCTACCAATCAGAACACAGCCAAACCCCCACCCAATCAAGTCACACCCCCACTAGCAGTTAAAAGGAAGAAGCAGCTGCAAGCTCACATTACTTTGAGAAGCACAGAGCTGAAGAAACAAGCCTGAAGATGATGAATGAGACTTCATCGAAACCTTGCCTAGATACTTCCAATTCTACGCGGGAGAAAACCCGAATAACCAAAGATCCATACATATGTACATATATATAATATTATTTAATATAAGGAGAGTAGGAGAAAGAGAGGGAAAGAACAATTAATTATCTGATCTTTATATTAATCAATATATTAAAGTCATTAATCTATAGTCAATCAAATATATGTAATGAGTAAAAGAAAAGAGAGATATAAAATATACTCCAAAGGGGTTAAATATTACTTACTTAAGCTAATACTTATTTCAAAGTAACCAATCAATCTTGTTTTCTTTTTAATTAAATGTATACCTTAAGTAAACAGAAAGTGACATTATACCATTCCAATTAATTTTGAGGGGGAAAAAAGAGAAAAAAATGAACACTCAATGAGGAGAGGATTTACAATCTCCTTTTTTCCTAGTGTTTCCTTAGTAATCCGATTATATCCAGAGATAAGTTCAAGTCTCAATTTTCAGTTCAGTATGGTACCTGTGCCACTTTATTCCGCTCTCCCTGTCACAATGTCTGCCTCCACGAATATCACTGTCACTCCTCTGATCGCTTTCAAAAATTTCAAAGTTTCACAATTCTTCTCCACTGTAAAATATTCTCCATGGTATATTTATATGACTGGAAATACAAAACTTTCCTCATCAATTGTCACTCTTCTTTCTTTTCCTTTCCACTTCCTTTTTAAAAGCAATTTTCCACTTTATCCGGAGCTATGGGTAAACAGTTCAGTCTTGCTGCCACTTTCCACTTTCCCCCTTCCGCTTTGGCACTTCACACACGTATCAATTTCCTTTCAGATTTATCTATTAGTTATAATCCAACACTGATTCCTTTCAACCTCTTTCCCGGACTCCAAATTCGATCTTGTCTCTCCACTTCCTTCTCAAAATTGTTCCATTGCGTCTTCGGGCCAGCCTAGTGGGCTGACTTCTTTTGCCCTGTGCTTTGGGGTCTCTTCTTCACCTCTGGGATTGCACTTCCTGTTCAGCTCCAAGAGTTCTTCTTCACTCGAGTGATCCCACCAGGATCTAACTTCACCTCAAACGGCTGCCCATAAGCAAAAACCCTGCTGTAGGAGAGCAGATCAAGGTTCTCCTATTTTGCCATGCCGTGACATCACCGGAAGTCTCCATTATGATCTTCTTTTATGAGGGTGTAAACTGAGACAAAAGTCAGTCATACTGAGGTCACTGTTTGAAAAGAGTTCTTGTATTTGTAGGCCATAAATTGAGTTTAAGCTGTTGCAGAAGATGAGGTCAAGGCAGTTGTTGAGTCTAGTGTTGTTAGTTACTAATTAGTCCAGTCCCAGTGTTGTAACAGCATTGCATAGAGTTGCATATATGGGTTTGGAAGAACATTCATTTAGGGTCCAATTTATAAGAGATAGATTGAGGTCACTAAGGAAAATAAGAGATTATCATTATCCTAGTTTTCCTCAAGTCTCTGTAGAGCTTGTTTTCTAAATCCAAGGATTGTAAGTTCTGTGTCTATGACCTCCAGGTTCCTTCATTCTCTCCTTGCCCATGGCAATCTATCACCGTACTGAAAATGGCTACTGGTATGGTTTACGTACTTACTGCATTGAAGCTTTCACAAGCAAGAGCCAGGAGCGCAGTTTTATCCTCTACACTTTCCTGGGTGTTTATCTGTTGCCTCTTCTCACTATTTGCTTCTGCTACACCATCATGCTCAAGCGCATTGGACGTCCAGTGGTTGAACCAGTAGACCATGATTACCAGGTAAGAGAGTAGAAAGAAACTGTACTTAGATTTTTTTTAAATAGCTCCTGCAGTCTCCTGTATGTGCAAGAACAAAGTCCCAGTTCAGGTAATTTAAACAAATGTTAAAAAGAAAAAAAACTGAAAGAAAACTTTTAAAAGCCTGTTCTGTTTCATGCATTGCTTCGATGTTACCAGAATAAATTCCATGCTGTAATAAGTTTTGGCGAGAGTTGAAATCATTTTCTTCGCTCATGCAGCATATTTTGCTAATGAAGCTACTTTTCACATAATTAACCTTAAGGTCAACTAGGAGCCTGATGAATCATAAACAGGTTTGTTGTGACTCATAAATGACTAATAAATCATGCCTTCATTTATAATAACAAATATATTAATTTTAATTAAAAATAAAACAATATTTAATGAAATTTAATCCCATTGGTTAAATAACTTTGGCTGGTCCAAAAAGAGAGTTGCTGTTGTCCCCACCCTATGGAACATCTTGCCCCAGTGGCTGGTCCCCACTCTCCTGGCCTTCTAGAAGAGCATTAAAACTTGGTTCTATCAACTGGTCAGGAGATCTAAGAGTGTTGTGCAACCCTGGGGATGGTTGGGGGTTGAAGGTGCTCCTTCTGTCTTTTAACTCTGCAGTTGTTGTTTTTTTAAAAGAAATATTTGGTTTAATATGATTTTTAATTATGTTTTAACTATGGCTTTTATGTAGAATAGAATAGAATTCTTTATTGGCCAAGTGTGATTGGACACACAAGGAATTTGTCTTGGTGCAAAAGCTCTCAGTGTACATAAAAAAAAGATACATTCATCAAGAGTCAAGAATCGTAAGGTGCAACACTTAATAATAGTTACAGGGTACAATAAGCAATGATTTTATGATTTTGTTATGTTTATCAATACCTAGAGTCATGCAAGTATGATAGGCAGGATAAAAATTTGATAAACACTTTTTTTTTCTTATTTCATTTCATTATCAGTTTAAAAAACCTGGCAAAAAAGACATATTTTTGTGTGCTCCTATATTGCTGAAATCTTATTTGAAAATGTATCTTACCTTTGGACTTGGCATACAATATTTGGGTTCATCAATTCTCATTTTGTCTTCTTCAACTGTTTATATAATACCTTTCACCAAAAAATTGAATTCCTATGTGTTCTGAATTCTCAAATTCTCTATCAGTTATAGAGCACAAAAAATTAAGCTATGCTTTGTTTGTTTTATTCCCAATCATTTTTACCCAAGAAGTGAATTGAATTAAATTAAATTAAATTTAAATTACTCAGTTGACCTCCCCTCCCCAAAGGTCTCTAAACTTATGGAAAAATTCAGGAAGAAAAAAATTGCAATGATTGGGAAAATGAAAGAAAAGGTGAACATAAGATGATAAGTAGAGGGACTGTCAATGTAAGGATAAGCAAATAATACCATCACCACCCACCCCAGCAAAAGATAGCCAGATTGGTATACTGGTTAAAGGTGTTGGATTATAAACCAGGAGACCATGAATTCTAGTCCTGCTCTAGAATTGCAAAATCTAAATCGGTCGATTTGGGTCAGCCCTAGCAAAACGGTATTGATAAGCCTCTTCCAAAAACTTTGCAAATTGCCAAAAATCTGGGCTGAGTTTAGAATATCCAGCATGCGCAGAGTATCAAAATAGCTCTGAAAGGCCTGCTGGATTTCTTGCATTTCACTGAGATTCCATCATTTTGCCTTTCTTTGGAAAATACCTCTCCAAAGATACATATTCTAAAAACTTGGGATACTTTACTTTACGCATTTATTCAATTTATATGCCACCCACCTCACTCTGCAAAGTGACTCTGGACAGCTTACAAGTAAAATAAATATATATTAAAATGACTGTCTAAAATTGCAATTGTCTTCCTCCTGAATCTGAAACCAGTAGGTCTCCCCCTGGCCCTGCTAAACTAGGCAATTGATCTGGCTGCTCAACTGGCGCACACTCCATAAACACTGTTCATGTGTGTTTTCTGTTCATTTCCAGCAAGTGCAACATCTCTCTGAACGCTCAGCTGCCATGCGAGCTAAGATTTCCAAGATGGTTGTAGTGATTGTCCTTCTTTTTGCCATTTGCTGGGGTCCTATCCAGTTCTACCTGCTTTTTCAGGGCTTCTATCTCCATTTCCAGGCAAACTATGAAATCTATAAGATTAAGACGTGGGCTAATTGCATGTCATATGCTAACTCTTCCCTCAACCCTATTGTTTATGCTTTCATGGGAGACAGTTTCCGCAAATCCTTCAAGAAGGCCTTCCCCTTCCTCTTCCGCCAGCGTGTACAGGACAATGGTATGCATTCAGGCTCTCATAACGCGGAGATGAAATTTGTTATTGAAGAGACCTAGAGACCTATTGTGTGGAGAACTTGGCTGGCTTCCTTCCTGAAAAAGGAACTGACATGTTAAAGTAAGATGGCTACTGACTGAGCCATATATGAAAGGTAATTTCTTCTGTACCACCTACACAAAGCAGAATTTTCTGCATTCTAGGTTAAGTAAGTTCCATAATGATAAGAATTAAGGATTCCATATTATTCACTGTGAATTTTAATTTTAAAGGCTTCAGGAATCTGCACTGCTGCTATTAGGTTTCAATGTTGGCAGAATAAATCCTACTGTTTTGTGTTTATGGCCATCTTTAGAATATAGGTCTTGTACAGTTTGGATCTATCTGGTCTCTGGATGTAAAATGTAAAAATAAAATTTTTGAAACTGATTTTTTTTCCTGAGACTTATTGAGAGATTCAAGGGTTTTGTGTAAAAAAATAACAGATTAAAATGATAATAAAATAACAGATTAATATTGTTCAAAAGACACATCCTTGATTCAATGGCATTTAAAATGCATCCCTGTTTAACCAACCCACACAGTGTTAGTATTTAATATCCACTAGTGCAGTGGTCCCCAACCTTTTTTGTATCAGGGACCAGTTTCACGCAGAAACACTTTTTTAAGGACTGGCAAAATAAATTCTTCCCCAATAGTAAAGAGCTTCTTAGCTTTAGCAATGTGGTCCACAAAGTTAGGCACGGAAGTTAGCACGGAAGTTAGGCGAGGGCAGAAGTGGTTGTCTTTCAAAATAAGACACCCGGAAGCAAAAACATATTTTTATATATATTTTAATCACGATTATTCATTCTTTGTGGCCTGGTACAAAATGATCCACAGACCGGTACCGGTCTGGGGCCCGGTGGTTGGGGACCCCTGCACAAGTGCCTTAACATTATTGTTTGTCCAACAGAAGGGCAGCAGATGGCTTGTCATGTGACATGTGATTTACTTATTACATTTTTATTCTGCCTTTATTACTTCCTAAGTAATTCAAGGTAGTAAATATATCTAATACTCCCCCCTCCTTCTAGTTTTTTCACACCAACCCTGTGAGATAGATTGGGCTGTGAGTGAGTAATGGGCTCAAAGTTACCTAGCCAGCTTTCATTCAGGACTAATGGAGAACTTCCAGTCTCTTGGTTTGTAGGCCAGGACTTTAACCACTAAGCCAAACTGCCAAAACAAACTATGAAGTGAAAAGATGGTGGCTTGATTCAACCAACATGCTAACACTTGACTAGGCTCCCAAAATAGACTGAACTCCAAGTTTCTCCCCCCTCATCTAAGTCTGGAACAGAGACTGCTCTGATCATATGATAAGTTTCAAGACATACCCATCGTCTTCAATTAGCTAGCCCAACCATAGGACAAGAAGAAAGCTGTGGATCAGGAGAGAGTTCTCCAGGTGCATCTGAGTCCATAGCAGTTGAGATCTGAATGGGATCCAGCTTTCCTGGGATCGACTACTGAATGCAAGAGGTGTTCTTTCCAGATTGCACACTGTCCTAGGTTTTTTTTCCCCCTACTTCCTTCTCTTGCTTTTAATAGAGACCTTGATCCGGTTCACAAAGTCTCCGGATGAGAATACAATAATTAGCAGTGACTGCATTAACCCAGGCAGATCTTCCAATTTATTCTGGCCAGATTATCATTGAGTAGGGACAATTTTGCACAGCTCAAGCTACTGGAACACATAATTTGAACAAGTTCCTTGACAACGGTAATTGTTGTGGGGAAGAGAAGGTTAAATAATTTCTGTCCCTCCCCACACACATCAATCCACAATGTAATCATTTCTCCTTTCCACTTGTCTCCCCATGACTCATATTTTCTGATGTCAGCAGTCACCCTTTGCGAGGGATACTGTGCTTTTAAACAAGCTGGTAACTCACCAGGCAGTTCTTTTCGTCTTACCTCCCCCACTTTTTATATTTAATGTTTGAGAATTCATGTTTTTGTGAATGATGGTTGAACCTTTCTTGAAGTTTATCACTTTAAATATATTCATGTACTAACATTCAATTGTTTCAGATCCCCTTCCTTTATAAAATACAAACATTTCAATCTGATGGGAACTGCTTCAGCAGTGAAAGGAGAAATTAAAAAAAAAAAAACATATTCCCAGTAAGAATAATCAGAATTCCGTCCCTCCCTATCCTATTCACTGAGATTTATTTCCAAGATGGATGCCCAGGGTAAGAAGGGACTTCAGGTAGCCCCTCATTCTTGTTAGCATGGTAATATACATCAAGAAAAGAAGGATGCAGCTTTTATGATAGATTAACCTGTACCTTTCAACAACATCTATATGTCTTTTGCTATGTGATTGCTTACAGATGCCATAACATACATGAATTGTTGTAACTGATTATTTTAGGTAATGGCAAGGTTTTTTTTAATCTAATATTTACCAGACAGATCTGTCTACCCTGTCCCTGAAGAAACATGTAACATTAATATTTATGGGCACTATTTTTGTACAGGTAAGATCACAAAAGATGGTTCTGTGAAAGAAATCTCTAGAGTTTCAGTAATGCTCTGTACACACAAATGTGATACCAAAACATTCCTTCTTATAATCAGCAATCTTGCTGCCTTATTCAGGAACACTGAAGCTCATTAAGTGCACACTATCAGTAAAGTGCACCAAAGATACTCTGTGAGAGGCAGAATAAAAGAAGAAAATTAAAAAGTGTCTGTATTGGCCTGATAACTGACCAGAAAAAACACAGATCATATTTCTTTATGGAAGTGTCAGTCCATCACTCAGGATTATATTCCACGGTGCCACCTTATTCTAACTGAGTAATAGTTTCTTCAGAGATTCATGAGTTTAAAAAAAAGATTTGTGGATATTCACAAGAGGGCACACAAAACAAACCACAGTATAAGGAGAAAAGAAATGGCAAGTTTTCTGCCTGCAAATCTACTTTGCTTCCCGCCAAATCAAAGATGAAAATAGGAAAAACTCTTCTCCAAACCACTAAACCTTGGCTAAATAGGTGGCAAAGAAAGCAGAAAAGAGAATAATTGACCTATTTTAGCTCTGAGGACCACCAGACTGCTGTTTTATTATGCAATTCTCACAATAGCCCTATGAAGTAGGTTAAGCTGAGAGATGGAGGCTTTACTACTAGACTGGCTACATGATTGTTTGAAGAAAGCATGTTTCTCTTTCATTCAGTATCTTCTATAATCACTTGGAATAATTGTTCAGGAGCACTAATAAGTGAAGCTATTATAAATATAAGAGAACACCTGACAAATATACTTAAATTTGACATTTTTCCTTTCCCCCAGTTTCAATACATTTAACATGAGCCTTGCTATGAATTGCAAACTGAAGCCTTTCCTCTTTCCACCTAATGAGCTCTGAAATGGCATTTCCACTGATTTCACAGTAGTTCGCCTTTCATTAAATTGTCCACCTCTATCATTCTATCAGTAGCAGTACACAAGCTGCTATTAGCCAATATGACTGCTAGATTCTACAGTTTCTAAGGCAACCAACAGAGGACAAAGACCAAAAATATGGCCTATCACTTCAGGTGACCAGGAAACTAGGACAGGAAACCCAGTGAAACTGAAAAGCAAAATTGATCATTACTGTACTGAAACTTAACTTGAATATACTTTCCTACAGGAAGAAGTCCCATGTTTTCACCTCATTATTTCAGAAGTAATCATTTGTCAGTGTCACAACCCAACTGATGTTCCTGAATTACTGAAATATTCCAATTTTTAGTGTACCTTTTATTCCTTCCAATCTGCTTTGCAAGCTGAAATTCCCTTCCAGAATTCTTTTCCACCTTGTTTTGCTACTTATTTGTGTTATTTCTCTGTTCTTAATTCTTTCCCTCTTTCTCCATTTCCCTTTTAATTTTCGGATAACTGAAAAATAATATATGTTGTTGAAACACTCTCTTATGATTCTTATGCCCTTTAGAGATAATTTTAAAAAAAGAGAGAATATGGGTTGAATCCAGCTGGAGCCAGAACTAAAAAAAATCAAGTTATACTTAGGGTTATCTGTGAGTCTATGCCTATATAATTGCATTTTTATGTAATTTTTAAATTATGTATTTAAAAATTACATAAAAATGCAATTATATAGGCAATATATAATAATAATCTCTATGTATTATTATCATTTAGCTGAAAAACTCCTGATCTTATATTTTAATATTACGATAGATGTATTACTGTTCCAATTTTTACTTTATTCTGCTTTTGGTTATAAGCACATGAGAAATAAACTACTGCTACTTTACAGGTAAGTCCTCAACTTACAACCATTTGGTCAGTGACCAAAGTTACTTCAGCACTGAAAAAAGGGACTTATGATCAGTTTTCATACTTATGACCCTTGCAGCATCCCCATGGTCATGTGATCAAAATTTACATGCCAGTTTGGCAACTGACATGTATTTGTGACAGTTGCATTGTCCTGGGGTCATATGATCACCATTTGTCACCTTCTCAGCTGACTTCTACTATTTAATCATGTTCCAGATATTTATGGAGATTCTCAGTCATCCAGGTCATGGTTGCCCCAAAGGTAAAAAAGAAAAGATTTCAAAAAGAAAAGAATTTCTTGGTTTTTTTTTCCTTGAAAACATTTTCTTTCTCAAGAAAGAAGCTTCTTGGATAAGAAACAAAATGTTTTTAGGGGGAAAAAAAACCAAGAAAGGCCAGTTGCCTTCTGGAAAAGCAACTTTGGGACATGTTCTAAATAGTGGATAGCTAAAATAGAACAATGTTCATTGTGATTGGTTGGATGGATAGAGGGAGGGATGGAGGGATGGACAGTAAGTAGCCTTGCCTTTCTAGTGTTCACCAGATGTGATGGAAAATATTTCAACTTGTGAGGTTAAACAGATAAAAAGACCACCAAAAGATTTGTTGATCCAAGGAAAACAAGGTTTAATTACATGTCTGCAGAGGTTGGTTCCCTCAGGCATTGAAGGAACCCAGAGCAAAATTCAGGCAGTATTTTTATACCCTAACTGTCTGCCCCCTTGTACAAGGGCTTGGCTCACATTCTTTCTGTTTTCAAATTGACACATATATTTTTCGAAGGTTTATGCGTTTCCCTATCTAGCAAAAGCAGTTACACAGTTTCTGACACATCAGCACTTTATTACAATTCCCCATTGTTCTAACCTCATTCTGTTTTTTTTTCTCTCTTGTGCACAAACTGGAACACTTCCTTATTTAGCAGAGCTACTGAGTTTGAGACACACTTCCTTATTTAATTCAATGGGCCATCCAACATGACTTCGGTTCTGCTCACAATCCCCCCTTTTTCTTTTTCCACTCTTGTCTCAAACTCAAGCAGCAGGTCCTCTGCTTCTTTCAGAGTGATTTCTCTTTGATACATCATCAGAGGTTCTGCTTCCTGCTTCTCGAATCTTGAACCCAAGGATTTCCCTATCTTCCCACACATTATTATTGCACCAGGGAGACACTGAACACAACAACACAACAATACACAGCATATAATGATCAATATAATTCCCATGATGGTAGATCTCAACCAAGTGGAACTGGGAAGCCAATACCATATTGCTCCCCACAGGTCTGGCAATGAGTCACCTCTTTGTGATAATGAATTAGAATGAATACGTTCTTCCATTACTTTTACTGTCTTTGTAATATTGGGTTGGAAATCATGGATGTATACACAGCAATGTGAATGAATCAGAGCACACACACCCCCTTTTGCAGCTAATACAATGTCTAAAGCATACCTATTTTGTAGAGCAACCTGTCTTACTTCAGAAAGCTCGGTGTTGATCATTTTAATATTCTTTATTGTATCATTGAACATTGCTACTGTGAAGTTATTTAGAATATGTATATCTCGGTAGTTCATGGCAACTCCCAATGGTGTTATTAGACCACGGGAAACTTAGGTCCAGAGACTCTGGGTAAGGCCAGATTCTGAGTCTCTTTTATTACGTATCCGGCCTTGGGGAAGGCCATCAAGTTTATATATCACCGGTATCACATACCCAATTGTACATGTGCTACTCCAGTGAGGTGACATTTCCCTGTATGCATATTTCCCACACAATACCCACCTAAAGTTTTCCATAGCATAGGTCTGATTTGATGTTTGGGTCCAATTAATCATATCTTCACAATACAAACACATCTGATACTGATCTTGATTAAAGTAATCTAATTTATGATAACTCTTGGTATAGCTATGGTTACTACAAGATAATGGCATATCAAAAGTCTTTTTACATTTTTCCCAATCTCCTAAATGGAGCCCTCTAGTTCCATTTCTCTTAAAACACACATACGCCATTTCCATTAAATGAACAAAAATCCTTCCTGTTATATTTCATTCTACACCATATTTCTATGTCCCGTCCCCCCGTGGTTTTAGTCTGTTCTGATCAAGTGGAATAGCATGTAGAATTAATCCTTCACCTGTTCTTCCTGGCATGTGCATGCATAACCAGCAATTGGTAATGTTCAAAGAATGTGAGACCTTCTTGAGATCCTGTATGAACACATTGCCATCCCACAAGTCTGTTCCCAAGTCACCCGCAGGTCCAACATATTGTGAACTTCTTTGATGTATAAATGTAAATATAGTTGTAACAAATAGTCCTCTCCAGAATTCAGCTGACACCTCCATGGTGGCTATTTCTGCTGGCTATTTCTTCAAAGTTACCTTTAGCGGCTGACCGTACACTGGGATTACTCTCCAAGGTTTCTCAGGTTCCGGTGCTTCCTTGACTCTGCTGTAATCCAGCCTCCAGCCTCCTTCCCGAGTACGGACTGCAGATTCAGTCATCAGCAGCACCTGGTACGGACCTTCCCAGCTAGGTTGCAGTTTTTCACTTCTCCAAGTCTTTATCAGGACCCAGTCTCCAGCCTCATGTGGGTGTTGGCTACCAGCCAAAGGTGGTCATTGCACCAACAGTCCCTGTTTGTGAAGAGAAAGCAAAGACCGGGCTGCAGTGCCAGCAACTATTTTCCAAGGAACAAGTCCCTGAACTCTGGTATGGGATTGCCTAGTTTGGCCAAATAGGGTCTCCCCATCAGCATTTCAAAGGGAGAGACCCCTGTGTCTTTTCTTGGACAAGTTCTGATCCTGAGCAGAGCTAGGGGAAGATTCTTTGTCCATGGCAAGCCATTTTCAAGTTGTAGTTTGGTCAAGTGTTTCTTCAATTCCCCATTTGCCCTTTCAGTTTTCCCACTGGATTCAGGATGCCATGGCGTGTGTAATTCCCATTTCACTCCCCACCACCTCCATTACCCTTTGCAGAACCTTTTGAGTGAAATGAGTTCCTCTGTCTGAATCTATTGCTTCCATCATTCCATATCGTGGGATGATCTGTTCTAGTAAGATCTTGGTTACTGTGGGAGCTGTGGCTCTTCTAGTGGGATAAGCCTCTACCCACCCCGTTAGTTGATCTTTGATCACAAGCAGGTATTTCCAACCCCCCTTTTCTGGCAACTCAGTGAAATCGATTTGTGCTCTCTGAAAAGGCCAACCCACTAGGGGTCGCCCTCCCATCTCTTTCTTGCGTGCCGCTTTCTTATTTACTTTCAAACAAATCAAACATTTCCAGCAGATGCTCTGAGCTACCGTCCACATCCTCAGACTCCAATAGTGAGGTTTAACGGACATGACCAAGGCCTCCATTCCCCAATGTCCTCCTTCATGAACTTTCTCCAATATTCCCCTCATGACAATGGGTGACACCACCTTGACTCCCTCTGACGTCTTCCATCCCTCTGGGGTTTTGACAAATCCCTCTTTCTCCAACTCCAACTTTTCCTTTTTCTCTGGCTCCCATTCCTCCCTCTCGTCCTCCTTTTCCAGTATTGGTATAGATACCATTACCAACTCTATCTCCCCTGCAGCTTCCTTCGCCCATTTGTCCGCCCATCGGTTTCCCACAACCTCTGGTGTGTTCCCCTTCTGATGTGCGTTCATATGGACAATTGATACTCAGCTGGGGAGTTGCAATGCCTCTAAGGCTTGTTCTACTAACTGCACTTGCTCTATTTGCTTCCCATCTGCCTTGATATACCCTCTTTCTTTCCAGATTTTCCCAAATGTGTGCACCACCCCCCATGCATACTTGGAATCAGTCCAAATCGTTACTTCCATCCCCTCAGCCAATTCCAAGGCTCTGGTCAGGGTAAGCAATTCACATTTCTGGGCTGACCAAGCAGCTGGGAGTGACTCTTTCTCTATTACCTCACCTTCCCCGGTTACTATTGCAAACCCAGATTTTCGCTTTCCATTTTCCACCCTGCTAGATCCATCTATAAACCACCTCTCTCCCTTCTCCAATGGAGTTTCTTCCAAGTCCTCTCTAACCTTTGTCATGAGATCCACTTGCAATAGACAATCATGGTCTTCCGGTTCCCACACCTGCCTTCTCCCCTCCAAGAATTCTGCTGGATTCAGATTCTTGTCTGTCCCTATTACCACATCAGGACTGGTTCTCAAAATGGTTTCATACTTCAATATCTTCCCTTCGGTCATCCAAGTGGTAGCCAGCTGACTCAACACTGAGTTGATCTGATGAGGCGAATGCACCACCAAAGCTCCCCCCAAAGTCAACTTTTTGCTCTCCCCACCAACATCGCTGATGCTGCCACCGCCTGAACACAAACTGGCCATCCTTTCACAACCGGTTCCAAACCCTTGCTTAGGAAGGCTACCGGCTGATACTGCCGCCCCTCTTTTGGGCAAGGACTCCAACTGCTGTTCCCTGAGCCACCGCCACATACAAATGAAATTTCAGGTTTGGCAAGGCGAAAACCGGAACGGTTGACAAAGCCTTCTTCAGCTCTTCCCACCTTTCACTATCTCCCTCCTCCCATTCTATGTGCTCTCCCTTTCCAGGCAACTTTCTATGTAAAAATTGTGCCAACACTGTGAATTGATCTACCCAGATTCTGCAGTACCCCAATAATCCCAACGCTTTCCGCACCTCTGTCTTGTTCCTGGGAGAAGCCAAGCTCATGATCCCCTTCACCCTTTCAGGGTCCAAGGACCTAACCCCCTGCTAAATGTAATGTCTCAAATATTTCACCTTTTTTTCAACAAATTGAAGCTTCTCTTTTGAGACTTTCAGGCCCTGCTCCTTCAGCCAATTCAACAGACTCACAGAAGCCGCTCTCACTTCCTTCTCTTTCTCCCCAGTTAACAACAAGTCATCTACGTACTGAATTAGGGTGATTCTTTTCTCTCAAATGACACCAACTTTTCTTCCAACGCCTGTTCAAACAACAAAGGGCTCTCGGTATATCTCTGAGGAAGTACCGTCCACCTCAACTGCTGTTTCCTTCCACTCTCAGGATCATTCCATTCAAAGGCAAACAAGTCTCTACTCCCCTCCTCCAAGGGGTACACCCAAAAGGCATTCTTCAGATCTATCACAGTAAACCATTTGTCTTTGGGATGGATCCACCCCAAGATGGTATAGGGATCAGGAACCACTGGGAATCTAGGAACCACTATCTCATTGATCCTCCTCAAATCATTAACCAATCTATACTTCCCATCCTTTTTTATTACTGCTAAGGCCGGTGAATTGAATGGTGACATAGTAGGTTCCAACAGTCCCTGTTTCAATAATCTGTCAATCACTGGTTTCAACCTTCCCTACCTCTCTTACTGAGAGAATATTGTGGAGTCCACAGTTTAGTTATCCCTGGTTGTATCTTGATCTGAATGGGCTGTACTGCCATCCTACTAACCCCTTCACCTCCTGCCCACCACATCTGATGATATCGTCTCCTCATCTTCCGTTGTTAACATACACACGCGAACTTCTTTCCTTCTATCCCACAATTCTATTGCAAAAACATCCAACAAGTCTCTTTCTAGCAAGTTCACCCCTGAATCCGGAATATACAATATTTCGGTTTCAGAAACCACATCATTCAATTCTAATCTCACCTCTTCCAAAATCTTGACCTCTTGGGACTTCCCACTCACCCCAACCACTTTTAAAGTCTGCTTTGACCTGCATGCTCCCTTTACCGGATCGCATACAGATGTCCGGCTTGCGCCGGTGTCGATCAGGAACAGCCATTCCTGATGATCAGGACCCACTAACACATTTACCAGTGGCTCCCCTCAGGTCCCTCTTGGGGAGCCGGAACCTCCCTAATCGTATAGGGCATAGCTTCGTTCCTCCGGGGTTTTGGGACATTCATGTGCAAAATGTCCCTCCTTCCTGCATCTGAAGCAAGTTCTACTCTGGGACGGCCGTTTGAATCAACTGCCTTGATTGCCCCCTGGACCTCCTCGCCTAACCGGGGATCTCCACTCCCTGCTGGGAGATCTTTCATCTCTCCACCTTGGCCTCAGATCTGACATCCGGGCCTCCCTGTCTTTCCGAACTTCATTCTTGGCTGCCGTCTGCACAGCAGCTACCATCATCTGAGACTTCTGTTTGGTTTTAACTGAGTCTCGGTTCACAAAAACTTGCTGGGCTGCTCTCATTAAATCTGTCATGCCCAAATCAGTCCATCCCTCTATCTTCTGAATCTTTTTCTGGATATCTGGCCATGCTTTAGTGATGAATTGCATCTTCAGGAGAGTCTCAAAGGCAGGGGTTTCTGGCTCCACTCCGGAGTACTTGGTTAACCCTTCCCGGAGCCGAGTACAGAAATCCCCCGGGGACTCATCCTTTCCTTGTGTTATTTCAAATGCTTTGGTCAAGTTTTTCCCTTGAGGGATGGCCAATTTAATTCCTTCAATGATCATGTGTTTCATGTCTCTCATGTGCTCCCTATGAGCGTTGTCATTGATGTTCCAATTTGGATCGGCTATGGGGAACTTTGTGTCTGCAGCCACTGCTCCCTGTTGCTCTGCATGTCTCCTATACCAGGCAATTATTGCTGCCCTCCTAATGAGGTTCCTCTCTTCGGGGGTGAAAAGGTGTCCAAGAATATACATCAGTTCTTGGTATGTGTATTCATTGGGCCCCAGAAACAATTCCAACTGTTCTGCCACTTCATGAGCATTCTCATGGAGTTTCGGAAGGGTCTTTTTCAGATTCTGTAACTCAGCAGATTTTATGGGGACAGCCACGAAAACGGGGACTGGATTCCCCTGCGCATTCATGCTATTTGGGACTTCTCTGACTGGGAAGGCCGACACGGGATTGGCCGACCTTCCTCCTAGAGGCAAATTCTCTAGGTCCTTGTTTAATTGAGCCAGTTCCCTTCTGAGCCCTGGATATGCAGGTGGAGGTGGAGCCTGGGCAACCGGAGCTGGCAGGGGCGGTGGTGCCGGGACTGCCGGAGCCGATGCTGGTGGACTCCTCATCCATTCCTCAGTTTCGCTTTCCTCCACCTTGTTGACAAACTGTCCTACTTCTGTTTCTGGTGGAACTGTACCTTCAAAGTGAACATGATACCATACCTCCACATAGGGTATTTGCTCCTTCATCCGGTGTTTCACTATATACTCTTTCAACTGAGTTATCCAGTACGTGCTGGTATTCCCTTCGGGATCCCAGTGGGATACTTCTACTAGGTGATACTTTGGCCACCTATATTGGCATAGGTAGATCATTTTCTTTTTCTCTAGACTCCGAGTGTAAGTCCTCAGATGAGGCAACGACCATTGTTGTAGTAGTTGACCCAATGGGGAGTCAGTCGGAATCGGCCTTCTCGGGGTCTTTCCTATCTCTATACCCGTTCCCTCTTGGAACGTGTCACACTTGCTTTGTCCCTCTCCCATTCTCCACGCTACCCGCCAACAATCTTCCAGAGATTCCCAACTCAGGGATTTCCGCTGTCCTCCAGCAGTCGCTGGATTCCCAGAGTTTAAGGACAGTATATCCCTTCTTCTATCCCAAAAGGCAACAAACTCACCTGATACACCCCTGGTCTCATGGAGACAAAAGGAGTGTGGGTGTCCCCACTTCAGATGATCAACGACACTCCCAGAGCATCAGGCTGGCTTCTCTCTCTCGTTTCCAAGGATCGTCTGCTGAGTGCAGTTACCCCGGGATCCAACTGAGACAAGGGTGCGGACCCCTCTACAATGGGAGGCGGTGGCGCCACACTTACCCAGTCCCTTTTCTCCAGTCAAAATTCTGTTGGGGCCCATGTTGAGCACCAAATTGTGAGGTTAAACTGATAAAAAGACCACCAAAAGATTTGTTGATCCAAGGAAAACAAGGTTTAATTCCATGTCTGCAGAGGCGGGTTCCCTCAGGCATTGAAGGAACCCAGAGCAAAATTCAGGCAGTATTTTTATACCCTGTCTGCCCCCTCGTACAAGGGCTTGGCTCACATTCTTTCTGTTTTCAAATTGACACATATATTTTTCAAAGGTTTATGCGTTCCCCTATCTAGCAAAAGCAGTTACACAGTTTCTGACACATCAGCACTTTATTACAATTCCTCATTGTTCTGACCTCATTCTGTTGTTTTTTTCTCTCTTGTGCACAAACTGGAACACTTCCTTATTTGGCAGAGCTACTGTGTTTGAGACACTTCCTTATTTAATTCAATGGGCCATCCAACATGACTTCGGTTCTGCTCACAGACTCATTGAATGCTTAAAAAATATAATCTTTAGCCGTTGTAATGGGGAAATTTGTGAATTGAAGTTCCAAAAGATCTAGAAGATCAGGAAGTTGGTTTCACAGGAAGATGGTAGATTAATTTTGCAGGCATTTGCTTTTAAAAATAAAAATAGGTGTGGCATCAGCCTTCCATAATCCAGTACCCTTAGCATACGGAGGATTTGGCCATGCTTGGTGATTTAATCCAACACATCTGGAGAGCAGGGGCATTCACAGGAAGGGATCAATGACATCAAATGGCAGGCGCAATTGCAGTTATTGAAGACCCACCCTTTTTAATGGATCACATGAAATGCAGGCAGATGAAAAGGGGTGGATTTTGGTCCCTTGATCAGGCCTGCTATCTTGATATTATTGAACCCTTTGTGGATGTCCCCGATAGGGAGTCTCAAGCTAGATGAGTCTGGTTTTTAGAATTTTGCATGTGAAACATCCTGAATTTTCAACGTTGTGATAGAGCGAAATATTCTCGTGGTCTACTAAAATTTATTTTATGTGAGGCTGTATGAGAAAATAACCCAGAAAATCCAGCTGGCACAAAACACAGTGGCAAGATTACGCTTGTCAATTTAGAATAACATTTATATTAAAGAAAAACTGCATTGGTTGCCAAGAGGATAAGATGATGAGTCTATCTGCAGTTCCCATTTTGTTGATATTTCAAAAACTATGTGATCTGTTTTATTTTACTGAGCTTTTGATGCCAGATGATTGACTGAGAGTTTGGAACTGGATTTTTTTTCTGTCATTTGTTTTTGTTTTTCCAATTATTATGCAGAGGTTTTTCTTCAAATCCTTCCTTTATTACTTTATAAGTAACTCAAGGCATCAAATATATCTTAATTCTCATTTTTCCTCCTATTTTCCCCATATAAACCCTGTGGGGGTGGATGGGCTGAGAATGACTGGCCCAAAGTTCAGCCAGCCAGCTTTCGTGCCATTGGAGCTCACAGCCTATTTTTAGGCTAGCACTTTCTCCACTAAACTAAACTGATTTAAAAAAAAATCCTTTGGAACTGGGGCAGATTATATACAGTTAAATAAGCAAATGCTCATAAAGTGGAGCAAATTAGGAGTCTGTATATATAGCAAACAATGGGCCTTTAACCCCATATTCAAAATGCTCTGCTTGGACCTACAATGGCCCTTCAGGACAGGTTCTCAAGCAAGATCTATTCTTGTATCAGCTGTGACTTCTCTTAACCGAAGGAGCCTGGGTTTGAATTGAAGGATTTTAGGCACGTAAAGAATCCTTGATCTGCAGTCCTGCTTTAGCAAAGAAAGTGCCACTCATCCCAGTGACATCTTAGATAGGATTTCAGAAGATTCTCATGATATCCATCATTTTTATACTATGCAGGGAAGGGAGAAAAAGATTTAAAAAAATCATTTGTAACAAACATTTTAGGAAAGGATACAACCTAGCAAACAAAAGTCTATGGTACATTTATGTAGTAGTTTTACTCCTTTTGGTCCGCAGACTCCAATGGATAGGCTTCTGATATCTCTTCAGTGACTTATCAGCTAGACACCTGCCTTTCCTAACTCACATGTGGCTGGAGAGTATGACAAGTTGAATCAAGGAAGTTGTGTGCTTCAATTGCAGGAGGTTTGGTACAGCTAGTCTGAATAATCTCACCCTGTGTAACTTTCTATTTTTACAAGGGTCTATTGAGACATTGGAGGTGGGAGCTAGTTATAGACTGACCCCCAAAAAACAGATTGTCTATACTAGCTCAGGTTCAACCCTGAGCATGGAAGAGATATGGTACTGATTGCTAAGTCGTTGATTTTTTCTGGATCTGGATATGAATATGCTCGCTCTGGTTGTTTTAGGCCCCATAGCATCTCCTGAATCATCTGTGAGGATTGGAGGTACTTGTTCACATTGTGTCAAGTATGCAATACATGGCCAAGGAAGCAACATTCAACAAAATCTCATTAATCAAATGTCATGTCAAGAAAAAGGGTTAATTAATGGAATCTTAGAAATTAGATGAAGAGATTTCAACCATCATTTTATTAGTGAGCATATGAAAGGGTGTCCATGATCTATTTCACCCTTTTTCCCACAGAAGATCTAAAAGATGGACTGATGTTTTAATTTAGAGATAAGACTGAAATGTCAAAAACCATCCTTTTTTTCCTTTCAAGAATTCCCACACGCAGTGGTTCTGTTCTTTGGGCAGTTTTAGTTGAGGATTGTGAAGAGGGAAAGATTGGCCTGTGGCTGTGTCTTTAATATAAATCACAGCACTCAGTTCTCTGCCACCATGAAGCCACTGGAGAAATCCATTGCTATCCTGTCTGCACTGCGATTAAAGTCTTACCCTAGAATTGGGAGATTATTGGGGTCTACATAGGTTGATTTCCCCCACCCCCTCCATTTAACTGAAGTCCATTTTCCTATTGCATGATGCCCATTTTATATTGTTATGCTCTTCTAGCAGTGCTTGAGTAAGTAAGCAACTTTTGTTGCTGACTTAATGATTACATATTGTAGATCTACCTAAAAACACTAGATCTATTGAGATTGGTATGTTTATGAAATTGGTGCAGACCAAAGCAGAAAGTGTTGGGGGGAACAATAGATACACTCTAGGGCCAACGGCATGAAATTATAGGGTAACTCACATCTTCCAAAACATTACTTCCACTGATGATAAATTCAAGAACTAGAAATATGGCTTTCAAATGTAGTCGCTTTTATTTCTAAATTCCTAGCAACTCCTTGCATTTTCTTATCATTATCAGTTTGTTATAGGAATTTAGGTAGTTCTGAGAATGAAATTTCAAGTATAAATTCACATGAATCTATTTTATTCCCATGATTAAGTATTTGTAGGAATTCTTTTTCATGAGCATGGACTAAAAATCCCATATTTCAGCCCATGTCCCACTGCACCAACGGATGCAAAGAGGATGTAAAACGGACAAAAAAGCTTGCCATTCGTTGGAAAACGCAATGCATCCGTTGTGTACTCACTGCACACGTGTTTCATAGGCTCTATCCATCGAGCATCCATCCACTGAGATTTCATCCGCGCAAGAGGATTTGAGCTGCACAAAACTTTTTGAGCGGATGAACTTTCCGCCGCGTACGATGTACATCCGTGACATATACGGGCAACAAACGTTCTATGTCTGTTGTCATCCGTTAAACGTCCGCTGTATCCTCTTGGCATCCTCTGGACATCCTCGCAACTCACATCCACTCCAGCTGAAAACGGAAAGAGGGAGGAAGCGAAAGGTACACAGAACGTCCACACAGTGTTAGTAGCATGGAAATAGAAAGGATGTAAGCGGATGCATCTCGAATATAAAGCATTAAAACGGACAAAACGTTTGTATATGGGATGTATCTCGGATATTTAGGATGTCTGGAGTATGCCTAGAGTATGTGGAAGGACACCTCGCGGACAACCAATATTTTCTATAAAAAGGGGGAGGAAATCACCTGAATCTCAGTATGAGTCCAGCAGCCGTGGTGTACAGACCTCTTCACCCTTGGTCTTGCTCTTCCACATCATCCATTGATCTCCACCATGGATCATCACACAGTCCTGATGGTAGCTGCCATCATTCAACACCAGAACCAAGCCCTGTTCAGACTGTTTCACCTTTTCTATGCAAGGAGAAGAAGGAGACATTCCAGAGCTGTGTGGGTCCGATGATAGATCGGGAGAAGAGTGGAGTTTGAACTGTATGACAAGCTGATGGTGGAGCTGAGGAATGAAGACCCTCGTGCATTCCAGCACTTCATGAAGATGCCACCAGCCATGTTTGACGAACTTGTATAGCATCTGAGACCTAGGTTGACCAAGCCGAGCACCAACTTCCGTCCCAACCTGGACCCTGGACTGAAGGTGGCACTGACTCTGCGGCACCTGGCCTCTGGAAGCACATACAGAAACATGCAGTATGCCTGGAGGGTGCCACACAACACCATCAGCAAAGTGGTCAGAGAAGTGGTGCAGGCCATCATCGAAGAATACATGGAGGAGCTCCTCCAGTGTCCCACCACTGGAGAAGGCTAGAGGAAAGTTGCAGAACAGTGGTATCAGAGGTGGAATTTTCCCCACACCATTGGAGCCATAGATGGGAAGCACGTGGCCTGCAAAGCTCCAGCCAACTCAGAGTCCTCTTGTTACAACTACAAGGGCTTCTTCAGTATCATCCTCTTTGCCATGGTTGATGCTAACAAGTTCATGTACATCGATGCTTCAGGCAACAGGTCAGCTTCAGATAGCCAGATATACAACGCCAGTGACCTCAAGGATGGGCTGGAACACAACCTCATCATGGGTTTTCCAGATCCAGAACCCCTACCCAATGACACACAAGATGTGCCCTACTTCATTGTGGGTGATGACGCCTTCTCCCTCACAACCTACCTCATGAAGCCCTACATCTCCAAATACCTCACCCGTGAAGAGAGGATCTTCAACTACAGGCTGTCAAGGGCAAGACGGGTGGTGGAGAACGCCTTTGGCATCCTGGCCAACAGGTTCCAGGTACTTCTCACCACCATGCAGCATCACCCACAGACTGTGAGGAGCATTGTGGAAGCTTGCTGCATCCTGCACAATCTCATGCACACCCGCTACCCAGTATTGCAAAACAGGCGTGTGGACCATCAACAAGGGAATGGGGACATGGAGCCTGGTGAATGGAGGCAAGGACTAAACCTGATAGACACTGTGGATGTACAAGGCCCCAACAGAGCTTCACGTGAAGGGAAGAAGCAGCGCAACCTACTGAAACACTGGTGCAACTCCCCAGCTGGAGCAGTGGAGTGGCAAGACAGGATGATAGATGGTTAATGGATGCTTCCTTGAGCCTGTCTCATAACACTGATGAGATTGTGCCATGTATGTTGAGTGGTCCTACAATAAATAGGGCATTAATAAAGACCTTTGTTTATTTTGAAATGTGTTGATCAATGAATAAATTGTTATTGATAAAAAAGGTCCATATGTATGGCAGCTGGGAGGGTGGACCATATAGTCCCACTATGCTTGCACTGGAGGTTTATCTATCCCACAACTATCCTTACCCATCCTACAACTATCCTTACCTATCCCACAGCTATCCTTACCTATCCCACAACTATCCTTACCCATCCCACAACTATCCTTACCCATCCTACAAGCATGCAAAGGCTTAACCATTTTTTCAAAGTTTTCACCAACACTTTCTTCAGTAAATAAAATGAACCAAGTGTGTGAAGCAAAGATAACCTTTATTAACAACTGTCTTAAGTAAACTGTATGACGTTATAAAAAAAGCAAAATGAACCAAGTAAAGTGTCTTTAAGCAAAGATAAAGTGAACAGGTAACAACTCAGTCTCTGGCACTATTCTCAGTCACTCTGAGGCATGCCCATGGTCTCAGCTGTCAAGCGGGCAGGGACTGTGGAGGTGGCTGTGGCTGTGGCTGGTCTGAGGCGCCATTGGGGTGCTTGGCCCCAAGAGTACAACAGGGGGTGGTGTGTTTAGGAAGCTCTCAGAGAGCTGACTCAGTCCCATGAGGTTGAGAGGCCCTTCATCAAGTACCTGGGATGTCAGGCACAAGACTGATGACAGATTGTCCATTGATGGGCTTGGCTGTCTGGTCTGCAGCGGGGTGAGGTGAGGCGTCTGTGGCGTGCGATGAACCTGGGCCTGGACTGGGAAGGGCTGCCTCTGCTGTGGGAAGTCCTGGTACTCGTAGCCTTGATAGGTGAGGGGCTGTTGAAAGCCGTGGAAGGGCTGTGATATCACCTGGGGTGGAGGAGCAGACCTGGACTGGGTCGGAGCAGGTTCAGCTGGGCCTGGAGAAGTGCTGTGATCTTCTGCTTCATCACCTGGTACTGGGCCTCGGGCAGGTCCATGAGGGTCTGGCTCACGTAGGTGATGAAGGGCTTCTGGTTTGAGGATGGTATGTCGCTGTGGACCAGCTGAGAGAGAAGATCTGTGCTGGTTTTGATTGTGATACCTGCCTGGACACGGTAGCTGTCTCCTGGCTGGAAGAGGACTGGCTGTCTGTGGGCTGTCTGAGGGAGAGAGTTGTCAGAGGGGCTGCTCCTTGGTGGCGGACTTCACCCTCCAGGAAGCTGCACTTGGCCATGACGTACATCTCCCAGTCAGTGAGCTTGACAGCAGCCTGGCCAGATTTCTTGAGGTGTAGCTTGCCATACCAGGAGTGCATGTGCTTCCACCATCCCAGGAGTAGGTCTGAAGTGTAGCCCAGGCTCTCTGCCTTGTCTCTCCAAGCTGCCTGCTTCCTCTTGGTGTCGCGATAGAGTCTGTGGCCCTTTCTCCACAGGTACTTGTTCTCCCTCAGCCATTCCAGCACCTCCTCCTCATGCTCCTTGGAAAGGATGTACTGTTTCCTCTCTCCCTTCTCCTTCCCTTGCCTCTTCCTCCCTCTGGCAGGGGCTTGAGCATCAGGGCCTTCAAGGGCTTGAGCAGCAGGGCTTTGAGGGCCTTGGGGCTGGTCCACCACAGCAGCAGCACCACCACCAGCAGCAGAAGCAGCACCAGCAGGAGAAGCAGCACCACCAGCAGCACCACCAGCAGAAGCACCAGCAGCTTCAGAGTCAGTGGCAGGGGGTGGGATGGTGGTTCTGTCCTTTTTGCCAGGGCTGGCAGGAGTAGGCTTTCTCTTCTTCCCTGACTGACGAGCCATGGTCGAAGATGTCTGTGGCAGCACATCTTTCCTCTGAATGCTTGAGAGCTGCATCCTTTTACATCCGCGGAGCTGATGCAATTCATCCTCCCCGCATGCACAGTGAATGCTTTGCATCCGCTATGCATCCGCTATGCATCCTATAGGCGTCCATGATGCATCCGCATCATCCGCTACGCATCTGCTCCTTCCGCTATGCGTCCACTTCGCAATTCTCCCCCGGAAGCCCTTCGGATGTGTCATCCGCTTCCATCCTCTGTCATCTGCTAGCCTTCCTACGAACATCCGCTTAACATCCTCACTATGTACTACCCGTCCGTTCCTTTCAGTTCTTTTCCGTTCTGTTTATGCAAATATGGGGCACTTTTTGGAGCGGATAACAACGGATGGAGCCACCCCTGAAATATTGCTCGTCCGCTGTGTCCTTTATGCATATGTTTTGCATCCATCGGCCAGTGGGACCTAGCCTTTACTGTGCTGTTGTGTTATCCTCAACCCACTTAGGCCAAATATTATTGGAACAATATTTTGAACTGAACAATAGTTAAGCAATTAAAATAGCATGCCATCAGGATGACTATCAAGGCAACAAATATTTCTGCCAGAAGAACTGAATTATGGAAACTTGCTCTCCTATTTTGGGATATGTTCTCAATTCTTTGCATCCAAGAACAGTATGCATAATTGTTTGGTCTACAAAATCTGCCACAAATGTGATGTTTCAAGCCAGTGTCAAGCTATTAAATCTATTCATAAATGTGCAGCTGTCTTTGGATAAAAGAGAGCTATTTGATGAAAAATTCAAAACAAAATAACTTTATTTTGGTCATTTAACCATTGCTAAAAAATTATATAAGAGAAAAAAACCATTGAAAACCTCAAGAGTAACAGATAGTTTTGTTAAAAATTCTTTGTTTGCTACATTAACATTTTAAGTCACATATTAACTTTATGCAACTGTTTTTAAGTTAGAATGATTGAATATGGATGTTTCTTCTTGCTTAAAATTACAACTCTTCTTAAAAATATTTAAATATACTCCACCTTATCATCTTTTTTACTCTTATCTTGTTTCAATGTAATAAAAACAAAAAAAAAAGGCAAACTGTGTTTTGTTAGGCAGCAGCATCTCCTAACTGGAATGTCTTACTCTGATTATTGCAGCATTTTAAAAATTGTAACTCCATAAGAAATTAGATAGAACCCATCAAACAATGAAGTACATGATTTTTCAAAGAAGAAAATGTAAAGTTTATAAAACTGCAAGTTTTTATGTTTGTTCTTTTTCACAGATATAAGGTAAATATTGTATACAAGCAATTTTCTTTTTCCTACTTTTGGAATCTTTCCAAAGATTATACATACAGTTTTCTTTTTCATTATTTTCAACAGATTGAGTCCTGTTAAGAAAGAATGACAAGCATTAATTATTAGAACAGGAAGATCTTTCCTACAGTTTCAGTTAAGAATAAATAAATTCAGGATGACTTTCAACCTAAGGTTCTTCCAATCTATTGGAACCAAAATTAAAGTGATAGTTTGTACGATACTTAAATACCACAATTTAATCTCTGCAATATCTCAGTATATAAACGGTTTCATTTGTTTTTTATTTCATTCATTTTCCTCCCTCACCAATCCCTGCAGGCAGGAAGAAGAGGAGCCAAACTATATTTATTCACTAGATTTATGTGGCTGTCCATCTCACACATGCAATTTTTTTCTAATGGGATAGCAATTATAAAAACACTTTGCAATCCACAGTTGACAGATTAACTATGCAACTGTGTTTGAAGGCAATTGCAAAATAATATATGAGATTGGAATAAAATGGGAAAAAAGTGTCTGATCTTTCTACAAAGATTTGTCCCAACTGTAATATCTAGCTGGCTATTTGCCAATTTTTCCCCTTGTATCTTCTTCCCAGCATACCCCACCAGTCAACCTGGGAAGGCAGCCATGAACAGAAAGCCAGGCTGCCTGTCGTCCTTTCCTCACTCAGCTCTATGTGTCAGTGAAGCTATCAATATACATTTCCTCCTCAATGTTGCTCACAGCTATGATTTTTCCTCTTGTCTCCAGACTTTCTAGAATGGAAAAAGAGGGAAACCTTGAACAGCAGCCTACAATAGAATCTCCATGAAGCAGATTTCTTTGGAGCAGATTAAATGAGCATGGCAAGTGACAGTTTGTCCTTGTAAATAAGTGGTTTTGAAGTACTCCACATACTCATGATATAAAGATGTCATCATAACCGGAAAATATCTTTAAATGTTTTGAAAAGTCTATTTGAATTCATGCTTCTGTGACTACTTTCCTATAGGTTCTTTTTCTCTTTTTCTTTCCTAAAAGATTTACCATGGAAAGAGCAATCAGAGAAAGAGCCATCATCAGTAACCTTTACTTACAACTCTGGAAAGGGTCTGCCATTTATCCACATCCACTTGTCTTTAGGGTACCTCCTAAGGCCAATCCAATAGCTAGAATTTTTTAGACGGTCCAGAAATTCCTGGGGAAAAATTTAAAGCAGAAAGGATTGTATCAAAGACTGGACTTGTGACTGAGACCCAATTCACTGAATTAAGGCTACTGGTGGCATTCACCCAAACTAGGATTGCAGCAGATTTAAGTTTATTGAATTTCACTTCTCTCAAAACAATCCAAGATATTAGTAAAAGCTGCACCTGAAAATTCTTTTTTAAAAAATACAAACACTTGAGAGGTGAATGAATGAATCTCGATGATTTATATTGAAAGGAAAATTCAAAGATTTCCAGAACACCATCCAGCAGCAAGCTTCAACAGATAAATCAGAGGACAGATTGGGATTAACAGTGGGGTCAATTATCTTTGTATCTTTTACCAGTTGCATTCAAGTATAATTTGAACATGCTATGGCAAAATTCTTTCTTTTCCTGATGTAGCTTTCATTTCATCCTCAACTCATATGTGAGGCACTTTGAAATTGTCTTTATCTGTTTTGATGTTAAAGCAACACCAACACCAACACCCCTTAAATTGGCAACAGGCTTGGGAGTTTTAAAATCAGCTATCTCACATTCAGATCAATATCATAGTCAAGTAACCCCTAAGGATGGAATTGGTGTGGCATCTATTGGCCATTTTATGATGATGTGGGTAGATGCAACTGGTCTTCGGGTCCCTGGCATTATATTCCAGGGGCATTCTATTTGATGTAGAGTAGTGCTAGAGGTATAGCTCTCGCCTCACAATCAGGTGGCTGTGAGTTCGATCCTAGGTAGAGGTAGATATTTCTCTCTCTGGACACATTGAGAATATATCTACTAAATAAAACTCTGCATTGGCAACAGGAAGGGCATATGGCTAGTAAATACTCAGCTTCATTCAAGTTGCCCAGACTCCACCCCGCAAGGGATTATGGGATCATTAAAAGAGGATCATGATGATTCTACTTGGGGCAGTGGGGGTTCTGTTTTATTTCACAGTGGACTCTCCTCTGTACCTACTAGATTTCCAAGCCAATACTTAGAAACTTAGATTACCCCGAATAGCAGCTGAAGAACAGTGATGAGGGGATTAATGCAAAGAAGAGAGAAGGAACTCTTCTAACTCTTGTCCTTCTCACAATATAAATCAGAACACTACCATTTAGCAACAAGCTAGATCCGAAGGTTCAGATGATAAATTTGGAATGACAATCAGATCAGTAATTGTTATGCCAATATAATTTTTAGTATGCATTGGAATAATGCAGCTTCCATCTGGAATCTCTCTTAAGCCTGTGTACCTGTCAGCTAGCTAAAAGTGCTTGCATTTTTATACGAAAAAAAAGAGAAGGCTTCTTTTTAAAGGTTTCTAATCTTTAATAAAACAGAGAATGTTCAGGAGATATAATCTTCTCTTAAAATGTTAAGATTTATTTCACATACCTAACCTTTAGGAAACAGATGGCAGAAGAAAATTTGAACTACACGCAATTGTAAAAGTTTGTACTGTATTGTGCCTTACTTCTTGTAAAAATAGGGCTAAGGATGAGGGAATCATTGCGGGGGGGGGACTTCAAAAGTGCAAGACACCGTGTCTAAAGAATGGCTCACCTGTTTATCCGTGTCATTTTTATCATCAATCACTACCAGGTGAGCTTTGAGGCTTTGGCAACTACTCATTGCCATCTCCCAAGGTTGCTGATCAGCAGAGAAGTAGTAGCAATTTGTCTGGAACTTCAGCCAGCCTTTTGGACACTGAGGGATAACTGCAGGGCACAGAGCCATGCAATTTAGTAAGTAAGAGGGTATTGCAAGGATTCTATACTTCAGTAGTGCTATACCAACTATACCAACACAATACAAATGCAAAACATCTGCTATCATACTTCCTGGGACTTATAAAAATAGTAACAGCTAAAATAAATAAATTAAAAAGAAAAAGAACAAAAAAAAGAACCTGAAAGAGCAGATTCAATGGACCATTAGGTCTTTTTCTGCTATTAATTTTCTGTTTCTTTGGCATTCCTCCAGCCCTCCACTTATTATAGCTTTAACACCAGGAAGTATAATTTCCCCAATCTCTGGATAGTTGAGGCACGTATATTTCTGAAGACATTCTCCATTTCTACAGGGCCAAAGATTCTATCATTTTTAGAGTAGCACTGAGAACTCTTCTCACCAGGGGATCCCTACTTTCTGCTTTCTGTAGGAATCATTCTGGGATTGCTGAGAGCACATAATTTTCCTTGATCTCTGCATCAGGGTGACTGAATGAATCAATCATCAACCATACAAGAGAAATGCAACAGCATGAGTCACCTACAAAGTTGGTTGATTAGAAGGAAATGAAAGTAGCATAGTGAACCTCTTGTTTTCTGGGGAACTATTTCATTATAGCTATATTTTTAATGTATTTTTATTGCCCATAAATGAGTTATCTCATAGCATAGATTGATAATGACAATGAACATAAATAAGCACATATGATGAGGAAGCAATTGAAATGCTGAACATACATTTCAAACAAGCCAGCAGAAAAGCAGCTGTTGCCATCAACAGGGATACACACACCAAGATGTAAAGGATGATCTTAGATGCTCTCGAAGAGATGCAACCTGTATGACTGGTAATCCCAAATGAAGGCACCCCTGTAAATAACCAATAGAAGGCAAACTTCTAGTTAGTATATTGTGAGATAGCTGATAGTAGAAAGCAGAGCAAGTGTATATAAGCAGAAGGAGGCATGTGTACAAAAGTGACAATATTGAAAAGAGCCCATGCCTGAATAAGTCCACACCACCATTGGGAAGGGGACATTGTGGGGAATAAAAGGAAAGAGGGCGTAACATGGGTAAAAAATAGTGTTATCTTGACCATACGTCATCAATCTTTATACTTTTTAAACCTGCTTTTCTGAGAGGACAGAGGGATTTAAAAGGACAACCAAGAGTTCTGATTTACAATTTATTAAGATTCTATACAGTTCAACAAAGCCGCCTAGACCCCAAAATGCTTCAGGATAAAAAAAACAACAACTAGAAGACTACCAACAATGTCACAATGAAATATTCATAAGATCATCATCTCATTCTTCTGATAGCACTGTAAATAATATAGCATTTAAATAGGCATGAATAGGACATGTGGGGGGATAATTGAAATAATAACTATTCCCCCCTCCACGCATATTGAGACTTCTTAATCTTTCTCAAACAAGAAAAATCCCCCCTGATTTTAAATTTTAATTCCTAGATGTTTTATGTTTTTAAGAATTTCATACCTGACTTTGCTTTCATTGCTTTTGTTCTGTTTGGAGGTAGAACATTCTGGTAATTTCTTTCAGGATCATCAAGATTGCTTCCAGAGACTAGAGAAAGAAACACTGTTAAGTATTGCTCTTCTTTCTAAAAACCCTCAGGACTGCATAAGTTGCCGTATAAGATAAGCTTGGTGTAGTTTGTGTTAGATATTCAATGGGGAAAAGTCAGTGATGTCAGACTTCCCCCATTGGTTCATTTTCCAGGCGGGAAAATGAACAGCCATCAGTGGCTAAAGTTGTGGATGGCAGCCTGTAAAAAGAACAGCAGGCACACTTAGCGGCAGTCTTTACTCGGAACAGAATAAAGAGATCTTTTCCCTCTCCCTGTTGTCCTGCCTCTTCAGTCTAGCCCATATCTAACACTGGTGACGAAGGTGGGATTCTAGAAGAGAACAAAGGAAACCAGGTGTAGATGGATAATTTCTTACAACAGAATACCTCCATCACCATGCTGATCATCAGAATGTCCACCCACGCTCAACCAGAACCTTTTGATCCAACAAGGCATGACTGGGTCGCATACATGGGACAATTTTGAATGTTTTTAGAAGCAAATTCACTGCATGATACAACAGAACAGAGGAAGAGAGCTCTATTCCTGGGATATTGTGGGAATCGCCTCCATAAAACAGCTAGAACCCTCGCTGCAACTAAGGTGTGGAAACAATGGAATGGAAAGAATTGCAGATGTTAGAAAAACATTATGCTCCTGCTGCATCATCACTGGCTTACCGACTTGACTTTTACTGCAGAGAACAGAAACCAGGTGAGACCATAAATGATTACCTTACAAACCTACGAGATATTGCTGCAGGCTGTGAGCTTGAAAATGTGGAAATAACTTTAAGAGATAGAATTATCACTGGAATGAGAGACCTGAGATTGCAAAGGAAGCTAACAGCTAAAAAGAACACCTCTTTAAAAGAAGTAATAGAGGAAGCCCAAGCAGCAGAAATCTTGGAAAAACCAGCAGCTAAAATTGAGCAGTCCAAGAGTGTTCACTCAGCATGGGGGACAACCAGCAAATATCAGGGAGAGGGGGAGATTGGAGAACTCTCCGAAGAAGAGGAGGAAGAAATACATAAAGTAAAACCTGATAGAAGATCAGGGCCCCAAGGGATGAGCCAGAGACCCCTATGGCATGCAAGCTGTAAAGGGAACCATCCACGGGCAGTTTGCAAATTCAGGGATGCAATCTGCTGCCAATATGAGAGAAAGGGGCATATTGCTGAAGCATGCAGAGCAAATCTGCCAGCAAAATCCAATCAGAAACAAGCAGGTTTCCCTAATCAGCCACATGGTCCACAACAAAGGTGATTCCAGAGACCACCAAATTCAAACTAAAGGGGGGAAGATAATAGAATGGAGAGGGACAGAGACTATGAACACACAATAGTGGGACATTCTGACCCCTGTAAATCAAAGAAATTCAACAACACAGTGATAATAGGAGAAAAACCTTGTGATATGAAAATTGATTCAAGATCCGACATATCTGTGGTATCCTGGACAACTATAAAGGAAGCAATCCCTGGTATAACTCAACAACAACTAAAACCACAATGTTTAATACTAGAAGACAACCAAGGAAACAGAATTCTTTGATGTAATGTACTTAAAACAAGTCAAAATGAGGCTCAGTAGTGTGTGTGGCCTCCATGTGCCTGTATGACCTCCCTACAACAACTAGGCATGCTCCTAAGGAGGTGGCGGATGGTCTCCTGAGGGATTTCCTCCCACACCTGGATGAAAGCATCCCCCAATGACTGGACAGTCTGTGGTGCAACGTGGCGTTGGTGGATAGAGCGAGACATGATGTCCCAGATGTGTTCAATTGGACTCAGGTCTGGGGAATGGGTAGGCCAGTCCATAGCATCAATGCCTTCATCTTGCAGGAACTGCTGATGCACTCCAGCCATATGAGGTCTAGCATTGTCTTGCATAAGGAGGAACCCAGGGCCAACCACACCAGCATATGGTCTCACAATCGTTCTGAGGATCTCATCTCGGTATCTGATGGCAGTCAGGCTACCTCTGGTAAGCACATGGAGGGCTGTGCAGCCCCCTAAAGAAATGCCACCCCACACCATTACTGACCCACTGCCAAACTGATCATGCTGGAGGATGTTGCAGGCAGCAGAACGTCTCCACAGCGTCTCCAGACCCTGTCACATCTGTCACATGAGCTCAGTGTGAACCTGCTTTCATCTGTGAAGAGCACAGGGCACCAGTGGCGAATTTGCCAATCTTGGTGTTCTCTGGCAAATGCCAAAAGTCCTGCACAGTGTTGGGCTGTAAGCACAACCCCCACCTGTGGACGTCGGGCCCCCATACCACTCTCATGGAGTCTGTTTCTGACCGTTTGAACAGCCACATGCACATTTGTGGCCTACTGGAGGTCATTTTGCAGGGCTCTGGCAGTGTTCCTCCTGTCCCTCCTTACACAAAGGCGGAGGTAGTGGTCCTGATGCTGGGTTATTGCCCTCCTATGGCCTCCTCCACGTCTCCTGATGTACTGGCCTATCTCCTGGGACCACCTCCATGCTCTGGACACTACGCTGATAGACACAGCAAACTTTCTTGCCACAGCTCACATTGATGTGCTATCCTGGATGAGCTGCACTACCTGAGCCACTTGTGTGGGTTATAGACTCTGTCTCATGCTACCACTAGAGTGAAAGCACTACCAGCATTCAAAAGTGACCAAAGCATCAGCCAGAAAGCATAGGAACTAAGAAGTGGTCTGTGGTCACCACCTGCACAACCACTCCTTTATTGGGGATGTCTTGCTAACTGCCTATGCTTTCCACCTGTTGTCTATTCCATTTGCACAACAGCATGTGAAATTGATTGTCAATCAGTGTTGTTACCTAAATGGATAGTTTGATTTCATAGAAGTGTGATTGACTTGGAGTTACATTGTGTTGTTTAAGTGTTCCCTTTATTTTTTTGAGCAGTGTATATTTATGGGAGACAATTTGAACTTGTCACAGACCACAAATCACTCCTAGGCATAATAGCAGAAAACAAACCAACACCAAACATATTATCCTCCAGAATGACAAGATGGACTGTTTTCTTAGCTGCATATAACTATTGCCTTATACATTGACCGGGCAAGACCATAACTCATGCAGATGCACTCAGCTGTTGACCCCTTCCAGAACCTGTTGAAGACCCAGTTCCAGCCACATCCATATTCTTCATTGAAGGCATTGCCACCGGCCCTATCACAGCATCAGAAATAGCCAAACAATCAGCCAAATACAAAACTCTGGCATGTAGTTTAAACTGGGTGTTGAGAGGATGGTCAGAAGAAGCGGTGGAAGGTGACTTTAAACTGTTTAAAATCTGGCAAAATGAACTGTCTGTAATTAAAGGGTGTTTGTTGTGGGGGGATAGAGTTGTGATACCTGGGAAGCTGAGAGTCTTAAGAATGTTGCATGAACAAGTCTTAAGAATGTTGCATGAGCGCCACCCAGGGATAGTAAGAATGAAAGAATTAGCCAGAAGTTGTACTTGGTGGCTGGGAATGGATAAGGAAATTGAAAAATGGGTTGCAGCTTGTACGCCTTGTCAGGAATCCAGACCCGCACCCCCTTCAGCACCAACCCTAGAATGGGAATCACCAAAAGCACCTTGGTCTAGAATACATATAGACCTGGCAGAGCCAATGCAAGGGCAAACATTTCTAATAACCGTTAACCGAATATGCAACTATTGATGCATATTCAAAGTGGGTGGAAGTAAGGATAATGAAAACCACCACAGCAGATGCCATGATTAAGATATTGAGGAAATTGTTTGCCATACATGGATGGCCAGATGTTGTGGTATCAGACAATGGGCCCCAATTCACAGCAAACAATTTTGAATGCTTTCTAGCTGAACAGGGAATCTGCCATACATTATCAGCACCAGGGTACCCCCAAAATAATGGGCAGGCAGAGAGGGTCATAAGGTCCACGAAGGAAACCTTAGCAAAAATGGGACCAGGGGAATGGCAAATGAAAATAGACAAATTCTTAATGATACAACGTATCACATTCTCAGCTGCCACACATAGAAGTCCAGCAGCACTTTTAATGGGGTGGAAGTGAAGATCAGAGCTAGACAGATTACACCCACACTACAATCCAAGTACACCCGCAGATTCGACGAGTAAATGTAGATATTTGAACACAGGACAATTGGTCTGTGCTCACAACTATGCAGGGGGCGAGGGGCATGGATCCCTGCACGAGTAGTTCAAGTCACAGGCCCCTGATTTTATAGAGTAGAACTAGAAGATGGGAAAATATGGAGCAGACACATAGATCAACTCCGGGGATGATTGGACCAGGATCAGAATGACCAGAAAGCCTCAGAGACAGAAATCCAACACAGAGTAGAAAGACTAACCCTGACAACTAAAAATACTAAAAACACAAGCCTTCTCACTTTAGGACAGAACTCAAACTCGAGTATACCAGAGGATAACTTAGCTGGGGAGGGGGGGAAATCCAGCAAAGAAACTCAGAGCCCTCTGTTTCATTGGAGCCAGCCCCGCCCTGAAAAACCTTGAAGCAGTTGAAAAGAGCTGGCTCTGGAGTGACAACAAACCCAACTAGTCAGGTTGCCATCACTGGTGAGGCTGAACTACAAAGGTACAGTCACACACACAGAAGTCCTGCCTACGTGGTTATGTTCTGTGAGTAAGAGCTGATTGGATGAATGCTTCTTCCAGGAGGGGAAGGGTGTTTGATATTCAATGGGGAAAAGTCCGTGATGTCAGACTTCCCCCATTGGTTCATTTTCCAGGCAGGAAAATGAACAGCCGTCAGTGGCTAAAGTTGTGGACAGTAGCCTGTAAAAAGAACAGCAGGCACACTTAGCGGCAGTCTTTACTCAGAGCAGAATAAAGAGATCTTTTCCCTCTCCCTGTTGTCCTGCCGCTTCAATCTAGCCCATATCTAACAGTTTGATGTAGAGGTTAAGGTGTTAAATGGCCTAGAAACCAGGATACTCTGAGTTGTAGTTCCTGCCTTATACATGAAAAACTAGCTGGGAGAGACACATTCTTTTAGCCCAACTAAGAAGAAGAAGGAATATTGGTACATTCAACACTTGAGCAGTGTATGTGTATATGTGTAAAAAGGCTTCAGCCACATATTATGTTGGAGATGAAATCAGGTGAAAATAATAGGTAAGTCAGAGAGGGCTGTCTCAGGCCCAAGAAAGGAAAAGAAATCACAGTCTCCCGCTTTTTAGCCTGGTTCCTTAACTCACACCAACTTGAGCATGTTGGCATACCTCTAGTCTGCCAACATCCTGTTCTAAAGAGTAGGATGCAGTGGCAGTGTGCAATTACTTTTTGGAATTCTGTATTTTGAGCCCAATCTTATTTCTCCTGTATGAAAAGAATTCCATGATGTATACCTATATAATGCATTGCAAAGACCCACTGAATTCCTGGATATTCCTGAAGTTGACTTTAAAGATTCCATGTGAAATGGACTGAAAACAAGGTCAGGTTGATCCTCAGTCCAAACTAGGGACTGTTCTCGCTTCACAAGTCAACGGGCTTTTCCTGTTTTCCCAGATATTTGATGCCTTTATGTCTTGCTCTCCCTTTTGCCACATTCTCTCCCCTTTGGCAATAGATTATTTGGGAGGTGGGGGAGCTTTGAGTCAGTGATGATCTCTGGTGACCACTTAGAGAACTCCCTGAAGTTTTCTTATCAAGATTTAAGAAATGCCTCTTTTGCCATTGCTTCTTTCCTGGGGCTGAGAGAGACAGACTAGCTCAAGGTCACCCATCTAGCATCGTGCCCAAGGTAGAACTCATGATCTCCTACTTTCTAGCCCGGTTCCTTAACTATTACAGCAAAATAGTTCTCATGAAACTTGATGCTAAGATAGGCTCTTTTTTTCCCCTTTATTGCACTCATTGTTCTGATGAGTAGCCCAGCTGATATATTACAGGCCAGGAGGAATGTGAACTGGGGTGAAGTTCTGGTTGGCATCACTCTTGATGAGGGTCCAAGGAGCAAATCATGTGGACAAAATGAAAGAAGTGGTTACTAAAGCATCTCTGTGTTTTGGCCAGTCTGATCCCCAGAGATTCCCATAATCATTAGGTTTTTCCTTGAGATATGTCTCATATTTAAAAGCATCTGCTGATTTAAGAGTTTAATCCAATACATACAGGATCAGGTTGCCATAGAAAAAGATATCTTTCATAATTATTATTATGTATTCTAAACGGTCTGTGATTAGTGTGTGCATGTGTATGTGTGTGTGTGTAGCATATATATAAATATGTGTATGTATGGGTATATATATTTTCTTTTGAGAGAGGGCATCAGAATTTCATTTTTTAATGTGTGCCAGTATGTTTACCGAAAAAAGTGACAATAAAGGTTATCTTATTTTATTTATCCCACCTCATCTCAACAATAGTAGTCTTGTTCCTACCTTTCATCTGGTCTTCCATGTGTTCCATTCCTCTGGTATGATAGCTCCAGAAATTTCTTCTAAAATGAGATCCAGCTACTTCCCCCAAAACAATCAGTGTTTTATTTTGAGAGGATGACAATGCTTCTGTATTGCAAAACTCCAAGAAATTCTTCCTGTAGTTTAGATACCATACAAACAAACACAAAATACTTCCATACTGGGACTTTTAACTGCTCAGTCAGTCCCTTTATTGAGTGAGCGCTAACAAGGAAGGAAATGGCAACTTTATGGGGTAAAATGTGGTGAATGCTCTGATAAATCCAGATAAAATAGATTTGTTTCAAAGAAAGGCAGGTTATTAAGGAAAAGGAAAAAGTAGAGAACCACAAAGCTAGGAAACAGGAAAAAGGATTTCAAAATATTTGGGGACAATAAACACATGTGAACTTGACACTCCCATAAAGACACTCCCATAAAAAAAGTTTCCCATTGGGAAAGTGACTGTTGAAGTGTTTTGAATTACCCAAGGAGCAAAGCAAAACTAAATGTGCAATTTTACTGTACAGTTCAAGTCTGGAATTATCTCCTAAATAAAGCATATAATCTCTCTTTTGAGCTCACCAGTATTTGCTCTAGCAGCCATTTCAGTTATGACAAACTTTAACGTGCGGAGAATCTCATTTTGCAGCATTCAGCTGTTCTATGAAATAAAATAAGTTTACTGTGATGATATTTTATATCAATCAACCCTCCCGTTGTCTTCCCGTTCCTTTGAGCTTGTGACGCGTGTTCTAGACAGTTCCGTGTCTCTTTACTGCCATCTAGTGCCTGCCCAATTGTTTTTGCAGGCTAGGTCGGGGAGCGCTACGGGAAACCAGCTGGGCCGCGGACCCGGTTGCCATAGCGACGCCTTCGGGTTCCGGGCGCTTCCGCTGTGCGCTTGTTCTTTCCGGTCCTTCTGCCAGCGACCGGAAAGGAGTCGCGCTGCCGGAAGGGAGAAGGAGCCGCAGTCAAGCGTTAACCTCGTTCTTTGGGTAAGAGATGCGGGGCGGGTGAGGGCGATGATTCGGGGAGGGGGGATTGATTTGCAAGAGAAACGATGTCGCCCCCTGCCTTCCTCCCCTTCCTGTCATGGTCGTGTTGCCCCCGTTCCCTAATTTGGAGGGAAGCAGCTCACTCCAGGGACAGCTGGTGTCTGGCATGAGCAAAGAACTGCCTGGCTCATGCCCGTTAAGTCAGCTTGACCATCGGATATGGCTGACGGGGCTTCTCCCAAGCAAATCTTGTGCGATGTGAGGTTGCGGGGCGGCGGTGGGGGGACACTTTAGTGATCCTGAAGTCCATCATGAAAAGCAAAACCATTTGGGAACGTTTTCACCCATGTAGTTCAAAGGAAACTTGCCCTGAAATGGGGTAGTGGTGTGAGCCTGTGCTTCTCATTTATAATTATGTAGTATCACAGCAAAAGCGTCCAAAAACGGACTGTCACCCAGAATGGTTTCCCTTTGGCCAATTGGAAGATTCGGAAAAAAACAACATAATGTTGCTGTTTTCAGTTTCATCTGAATCAGAATGTTCTACGTTAATCATAAGTACCAGTCATTATTAGATTCTCTCTCTCTCTCTGTTTTCTTAAGTTTTCGCAGTTACTTACATGTGTGGCATTCAGCTTTGTTTGGGTATTTTCCCACGTCATTGTAGTTGTGCTTTTAAAGTTGTAGCAACCTTTTGGCAGAATCTCATCTGCCATCATCAGGCTTCTGTATTGTGTTCGTCTGCATTGTGTTCGTCGAAACTTTGCTACAACTTTAAAAGCACAACTACAATGACGTGGGATAATACCCGAAGGAAGCTGAACAGCACACATGTAAGTACCCGCAAAAACTTAAAAAAACATATATATATATATATATATATATATATGTGTGTGTGTGTGTGTGTGTGTGTGTGTGTGTGTGTGTGTGTGTTGCTACAACTTTAAAAGCACTACAATGACGGATAATACCCGAAAGAAGCTGAACAGCACACATACATACATACATACATACATACATATATCTGTCCATCATTTAATTTAAATGATGTGGTCATTTTTATATATACAAATGCATATACATATATAATACAGATATGGATATACAATAAAATAGTTCACGACCTATGATTACAGTTGAGCCCAAATTTATGTTGCTAAGCTAGGCAGTTGTTAAATGAGCTTGGCTCACTTTTTGTGAGTTTTGCTCCATTTTACAACCTCTTTGGCCACAGCTGTTCAGTGAATCATTAGTTTCTTAAGTGAATCATGCAGTTGTTAAGTGAATCTGGCTTCCCCACTTGACTTTTCTTGTTGGAAGCTGCCTGGGAAGGTTACAAGTGGTGATTATGGGACCCCAAATTTTGATCACGTGACTGGGAAATTCTGCAACAGTTGTGTGAAAAACGTCACTTTTTTCATTGCCATTGAAATTTCAAATAGCCATGAAATGAATATAAGTCAAGGATATGTATGTATGTATGTATGTATTTGTGTATATGTGTATACATGTATATATATATGTGCTGTTTAGCTTCCTTCGGGTATTATCCCACGTCATTGTAGTTCTGTTAAAGTTGTAGCAACGTTTCAGCAGA
>BLBF01000003.1:108470780-108578154 GCA_015471245.1 Laticauda colubrina | reverse complement strand
TCTGCTGAAACGTTGCTACAACTTTAACAGAACTACAATGACGTGGGATAATACCCGAAGGAAGCTAAACAGCACACATGTAAGTACCCGCGAAAGCTTAAAAAAACAAGTATATATATATTTATATACATGTATATTTGTATGTATAAATGGTATAAATATAACCACATTATTTAAATTAAATTTTATACATATAGCTATACATACTGTATATACACACAGTTGCTCACACACACACACACACACACATATATATATATAGAGAGAGAGAGAATAAAAAATCAAATGTACAAATGACTGTACATATATATATGTAAATATTACATAATACAGGTGTATAATGTTAGCTTTCCAGTCTGAATTTCCCAATCAACCGTTTTAATCAACTTCTATAGTGATCTCTGGTATCAAAGGTGGAGGAAAATATTTCCAAAGATATTGTTTCTAAATTATTATAGCCAGGTGCTTATTGCCTCAATCACTTTTTTCTCAGTAGCACTATGGATGCACGTTTTACCCGTGGCAAGTCTGCTATCCTGGAACGTTCGCTCACCCGACCCAAGACAGATGTAAGCCTCAGTGCCTTTTCCCTGCTATTTTCCGAGATTGTACAGTACTGCCAGAACAGGGTCTATTCTGTTTCTGAGCTTCAGAACAAACTTTCTGAACTAGGCCAGCAGGTGGGAGCTCGTATCCTGGATGTGCTGGTGATGCGAGAGAAAAATGGCAAACGTGAGACCAAGGTCATCAATATTCTGCTTTTCATCAAGGTGACAGTTTGGAAGGCTCTCTTTGGGAAGGAAGCTGACAAGCTTGAGCAAGCCAACGATGATGACAAGACCTACTACATCATTGAGAAAGAGCCTCTTATCAATACTTACATTTCAGTTCCCAAGGAGAACAGCACCCTCAACTGTGCTTCCTTCACTGCTGGCATCGTGGAGGCCATGCTCACTTGCAGTGGCTTCCCTGCTAAAGTCACAGCCCATTGGCACAAAGGGACCACACTCATGATTAAATTTGATGAGTCAGTTATAGCACGTGACAAAGCGTTGGATGGCCGTTGACAATATTTTGTATAAATAAATTTGAATTGTCTTTGTGTGTATATGTATATAGAGAGTATGTACAGATAGGTGCACACATTCTATAATAAAGTAATTTATTCATATGTACTTTGAAATTTTGACTATATGCAAATGGTATTTGGTGAGGGAAAGCAAGATCCAGCCAGCATTGGAAAAAGGTTATTGTGTTCCATAATGCTTTTCTCAACCTAGTTCTTGTCAGATAATCTGCAGTATACTTCATCCTTGACTTCTGGCATTCTGAGAAGAATTGTAAATCCCAAATACCTGGAGGATACCAGTCTGGGAAAGGAGTACATTGCATTTCTTTGTTACTGTCCTGTTGGAGTTTGATGATATTAATGAAAAATGTATGCTCTACCATCAGGTTATTTGCTCATGCTGTTGCCCTTTTTACTTAGTTCTTGCCATTATTCATAACTGTCGCAGCCAATTTCCTATGTGTATCTGAAATAAGACGTTGGACCTATGTTAATATTTCATCTAAAATGTGTTTGTAGAGATAATAGAGTGCAATGCCTATCTCTGTGATATGTACTTTTTACTGACGTTTCTGTTCTGAGCATTAGAAGATAAATCTACCCACCTGCAAAAATTGTGATCGATTATCAGGTAAAGCTCTTCTGAGAGTAGCCCAAAGCCACATGCATTTCCTGTCAACTTAATCATCCCTTCATACAGCTCTTTCCTGCTATGTTTTGAGAAAGGGGGTAGGAGGGATAATTATAACTGTGATGTACATAGTTATCTCTCTTTTTAGAAAAAGTAAATGAGAAAACCATGCATATAGACTTCATACAGAACAATAAGCAATAGAATTCCTGACAAGTGAGCATATTTTCAACTTCATCTGAGCAATCCCAAGTTTACAGATGGTGCTTAATAATTTACCAGAGTTTCTTCAATCGTGTTTTGGAGGCAAAATGAATATTAGTCCTGGTTTATTTCTTCTTCCAGCTGCAAAGTGGGGTAGAGCATTGTTTTCAAATCTTTGCTTAAACTTTATTCGTATATGTAGTTTTGACCAGCTTAACCCAGCCAAAGATCTGTCAGTATTTTAGGCTAAAACTTGAAATCAAATTCCCAGACAATATGACCATTTATATGTTAAAAATGATAGGAACTGAATGCAAAAACATCTGGAAAGAGATAATAAAAGGTGCAAGACTGATTTGTCATTTAATACATTAAACATCAATCTGTTCTTACTATTTAATGCACTAGATATTTGGGAGAATTGGTTTACTGAAATAATAAATTGGATGAATGACCATTTTTAGTCTTTCCTCCTGAAAATAGCCTACTCTACACCAGTTCAAGCTTTTGAATGCTGTTCAATGATGCCCCATATAGAGTCCATTGCAGTGGTCCAAGCATGAGATGACGAGGACTTGGATGACTGAGCATAGGGTCTCCTGATCCAGGAAAGGCTGCAACCGAAGTTGTGCAAAGGCTCTCATAGCCACAAGTGCCACCTGCTCCTTGCCAGTTCAAAAGGACACCATGGTTGATGGTGTTGAAGGCTGCTATGAGGACAAGGAGAGCAACTATGGTTGCATTATCCCCATTCTGCTCTTCATCAGATGTTTTCTGATATTAAACTGTCAAACTCAAAGGAGTAGCTTTCAGCTACCCTACCTAGCTTATCTGAAGTTTATATATTTTAATGCAAACATAGGTAATAAGTTTTTGGTAACTTGTTCTGGACCACTGTTTGTTTTTTATATTCCTTTTCCTGCTTTATTTAGAAGAAAAATCTTCAGAAATTAGAAAACTGAATCTGTGATGAAGAGTTGGTTGACACCTATTGTGAATACCGGATAAGGAAGTCCAGTTAATGTATACTGGATTGACGGGAAAAGATGGGGATCCTGGGACATGTAAGAGCCAAACCTTCCTTTCTTCTACAAATGTAGGACTTAGGTTAAAAGGCAGCAGAAATACTGTACAAATGTATTAGAAATCTTGTAATCACTGAAACTGTACACTTGCAAATACTCTAAAGCCCCTGGGATCTTTTCCTCCATTCTTAATTACCCATTTTCTTTCCACTCTTTGCTGTGTCAGTGAAACATTTTTCTTGTTGCCTTTTGCCTGGAAGCCCGCATGAAAATGCCAGACTCCAAAGCATGGAGTTATATTCTGAACAGTTTATTGTACTGCCTTGAATCACCAATGTACAGTGCATCTGATCATTTCACATACTAAAGCAAATTTTTAAAACTGGAACATGGCACAATCAATCTTTACAAATGTTCATTTAAAAAGCTCCCAATTGTATGTACTGTGAAGAGAATATTTTAAAATGAGAAAATTCTGGAGGTAGTTTTGGAGTGATTCAATATTCATTTTTACCTTAAATTAGCATCATCCAAAATGATTTAAATTTATCCCAGTTACCTGCTGATGAGAGTTATTCAACTATAAGTGCAATTAGAAAGCACCAAGATTTATAGGAAGCACCAAGATTTATAACCAATCAAGGCTATTCTTAATTCCCTTTGTCCTGACCGCTTTTGCCATTTTGAAACAGTGGATAGAGCTCAGTAATGGTTAGGATAGATAAGGGAGGGAGGGAGGAAAAGAGAGAGAGAGAGAGAGAGATAACAAATAGTGCTGTTGTACAAGTGAGAAACCGTTTCCAATATAATTTAGTTCACTTTCAGATAATGCCTCATCCCCAAATTCAATTACAGTAACTTTTTTCTGTAATTCTCCAAAAGGCTCATATTTGTTTAAGAGAAGGGAAGGGATCACCAATTCGTAACATGTTGCTGTTGAAAGTAACCCTTTGTGGTAATCTTGTCCATCCTCTGCCCAGTGCAGAAACCTGCAACATCCCAAACAGGGGATTCAGTGTTTTATTAGAGAGAGAGAGAAAGAAGTTAACTTCCCAAGGAGTTTGCTCTTTGCTAAATAAGCAACTCATTATTAGAAAGTTTCCTTAAAAAAAGAAAATTGTCATAACAGTAATACATTCAATAAATGCAGTATTTATATAGTACTGACTAGAAATCTTTAACTTTCTAATAATATGAACATAACTTGAACAAAAATATTTTAAAAAGAGGCTGATGTCAGTGCTAATTATGATTTGAAATGTTAATGGTAAACATAACATACTTTATAATTTACAAAGCCAAATATAACATTAATAGAAAACTGCAGATTACATCAAAATAATTGTTATACAATTAAGATCTCTGTCTAAAGCTGCTTTTTTTCCTTGATATCTAACCAAAGTAAACTTCTTTATAATTTAAACCCATTGTTTATATGCCTTCTGAACAATTTTTCCTCACAGTTTATATCACAAATCTGCAGGAAGTGGACTTGAAGAAAATCAAGGCATTAAAGAGAACTGAAACAAATGTTATGTTCTGACCAGCACTGACCGGAAACAGATTGGAAACCTTGGTGCTACATTTCTTTTGAAACCACTGTAAGATTGCATTTTCTTTTTTTTTTTTTGCAATTCAATTACATAATTAGCTTTTGGTCAATTTGTGATCCACTGAGAGACACAATTTCTTTTAGCATATACTATTGTCTAATATGATTCCTGCCTCTTCTACACTGCTCAAAAAAATAAAAGGAACACTTAAACAACACAATGTAACTCCAAGTCAATCACACTTCTATGAAATCAAACTGTCCACTTAGGTAGCAACACTGATTGATAATCAATTTCACATGCTGTTGTGCAAATGGAATTAGACAACAGGTGGAAAGCATAGGCAATTAGCAAGACATCCTCAATAAAGGAGTGGTTCTGCAGGTGGTGACCACAGACCACTTCTCAGTTCCTATGCTTTCTGGCTGATGGTTTGGTCATTTTTGAATGCTGGCAGTGCTTTCACTTTAGTGGTAGCATGAGACGGAGTCTACAACCCACACAAGTGGCTCAGGTTGTGCAGCTCATCCAGGATGGCACATCAATACGAGCTGTGGCAAGAAGGTTTGCTGTGTCTTATATGAGCAAGAGAATATTGATGAGGAAAGAGTTAAACAGTATTTACAGAATGCTAATCTACCTAAGATATCTAAAGAGATTGAAACAATGTTAGAAAGCAATATAACCATGATGGAGTTAACAGAAGCACTTAAGAAACAAAATAATGGGAAGGCACTAGGCCCAGATGGACTTCCAGCAGAACTCTATAAAACATTACAAGAATTGCTGAACCTTCCATTGCTAGAAGTCATGAATGAAGTTATGTTAAAGAAGAAGATACCTAAAACATGGTCAGAAGCCCATTTCTTTATTAAATGCAGACTTCAAAATTTTTGCGTCATTATTGGCAGAGAGACTCAAAAAATATTTAAATAAATTTATTCATCCTGACCAAAATGGATTTCTGCCAAAGAGACAAATTAAAGATAATATGAGAGTAATATTGGACACTTTGGAATATTATGAGGCACACCCCGAAAAACAAATGGCTTTGATACTTTTAGATGCACAAAAGGCATTTGATAATGTGAACTGGAGATTCATGTTATTATTATTGGAACGGATGGGCTTCGCCAGAAAATTTATTCAAGCCATATATTATAAGCAATACAAGCCATATATTATAAGCAAACGGCAAAGGTAATGATAGAGGGAGAATTAACAGACTCTATCAATATAAGAAAAGGTACAAGCCAAGGTTGCCCACTATCACCTTTGCTATTTATACTAACTTTGGAAGTGTTAAATAGAAACATTAGAGACAAAAAGAGTATAAAAGGAATGAAAATTAAAAAGGAAGAATTTAAATTGCAAGCTTTTGTGGATGACTTGGCCTTTATTTTAGAAGACCCTCTAGAAACAGCACCAAAACTATTGGAAAAGATAGAGGCATATGGCAAGGTGGGCGGCTTGAAAAGAAAGATAAGACAAAGATTTTGACAAAGAATATGCTACTAAGACAAAAAGAAGAATTGGCAGATGTACTGAAAATTCAAGTCACGAATAAGGTTAGGTATTTGGGGATACATTTGACAGCAAGATGTAGTACACTAAAAGAGAACAATTACACTAAACTTAAAGGCCCTGTCACACTGCCCAACGGATGCAAAATGTTTGTAAAAAGGACATAGCGGATGAGAAAAATGTTCCATCCGTTGTTATCCGCTCTCAAAAGGGGCAAAAATTTGCATAAGCAGAGCGGATAACACGGAAAGGAACGGACGGGGGGAGGACGCAGAGCGGATGGAAAGCGGATGCAGAACGGAAGCCTAGCGGATGGAAGCGGATGCAGAGCAGATGCGTAGAGGATGCGTAGAGGATGTGTAGAGGATGTGTAGAGGATGCAGAGCAGATGCAGAGCGGATGCGTAGAGGATGCAGAGCGGATGCATAGAGGATGCAGAGCGGATGCAGAGCGGATGCGTAGCGGATGTGTAGCGGATGACGCAGATGCGTAGCTGCATCCGCTTTCATCCTTTCTCCATCTGTGCTACTAACGCTGCGCGTCCATTCCGCTTCCTCCCTGCATCCGTTTACCGCTGGAACGGATTTGAGTTGCGCAGATGCCTAGCGGATATAGCAGATGAGTAATGGATGTAGAACGGATGTCCCCCATATGCCTAGAGGATGCAGAATGGATGCAGCTCAAAACCTTCTGAGCGGATGAAATGTCAATAGACGGATGCTGGACAGATAGACAGGAAGCAAAACAGAGGCAGTGAGTACAGAACGGAAGCATCGTGTTAACCAACGGATGGCAAGTGTTTTTCTCTGTTTTACACCCTCTTTCCATCCGTTGGTGCAGTGTGACAGGGGCTTAAACAACAAATAGCACGAGATTTGACAAAATGGGAGAACCTACAATTGTCACTAATAGGGAGAATTTCAACAATCAAAATGAATATTTTACCCAGAATTTTATATTTGTTTCAAACACTACCAATTCGGCTTGGAAAGGACTACTTTGAAGATTTAAACAAAATTGTGTTGAAATATATATGGCAAGGTAAGAAAGCGAGAATAAATTTAAAACTTTTACAAAATGCTAGAATTAGAGGAGGATTTGGTTTGCCTAATTGGGAGTTGTACTACCAAGCTACAAACTTGACATGGGCTAAGGAATGGATAACATTAAGAAATACTAGATTGTTGGCATTAGAAGGACATGATTTGTTGTTGGGGTGGCATGCCTTTTTATGGTATAAGGGAACTAAAATACAGGGTTATTTTAGAAGACATCATATACGGGAGTCTCTGTGGTTAAATTGGGAGAAGATTAAAAGACAATGTTATTTGAAAATTCCAGTCTGGTTATCGACTATTGAAGCATTTTCTTATCCTATAACATATAAGAAGGAACAAACAGTTAGATATGGGGAAATTTTGAATGAAAAGGGTGAACTTAAATCGATGCAAAAACTAGAAGAACAAGGTAGAAATATGAATTGGTTTTCTTATGCGCAAATACATTCAAGGTACGAAAAAGATTTTAAAACAGAAGGTTTCTATAATAAATTGACTGATTTAGATAAGATTTTGACAGGTACTGATGAAAAAGTGATTAAAAAACTATGGATATTTATTAGAAATTAAACTAGAAGAAGAACAAGTTAAAGAAACTATGATTGCTTGGGGGAAGAATTTTGTATATGGGATTGATCTAAAGAAATGGCAAAAATTGTGGTCTCAAAATTATAAAATGACAATGTCAACAGCATTTAAAGAAAATTTGTACAAGATGTTTTACAGGTGGCATTTTCCCCCGACAAGAACAGCAAGAATGTTCAAGAATAAATCCGAAAGTTGTTGGAAATGTCATCAGATACCTGGCTCATATTACCATATGTGGTGGACTTGTGCGGATGCAAAAAAATATTGGACTAAAATCCACATGTGGTTGGAAAAAATGCCTAAAAAGAATATAGATTTAAAATCAGAGATATTTTTATTGGGAATTCTACCTGATACATACAGCAAAGATTTAAAATATTTGATTGTAAATGTATTAACAGCAGCTAGGATTGTATTTGCTAAAAATTGGAAAAATGAGAAAATATCATCGCAGGAGGAAACTCAAGAAAATACTGGAATGTGCTGAAATGAGTAGATTGACATTTGAAATTAGAGAACAAGAGGATAAACAATTTTACAAAATTTGGGACTTTTTCTATCAATGGCTAGATAATAAAATATAATAATAGAATATGTCGAATTTTAGAAAATAATGAATATATAAAGATGTATTTCTTTTCCTTTTTTATTATTATATATATAAAATGTTGTTAGGATAGATTTGGGAGGACTATATGAATTGTTATAAAATAAACGAAGTAAAGTATAGCCATCTCGCAAAGTATGAATGAACAAAATTATAGTCAAATGATTGATTAATAATAATACTAGGATATTCACTTTTTGATTGATAATATGAGTTATTATGTAATGTAACTGTAATTGAGACTATGAAATCGAAGCACAAAAAATTTGTAAACCAACCGACACACTGCTTGTATATTTATGGAAGAAAATTAGATGTTTTTAATGTTTTGTTTGTTTTTTGTTTGTTTTTAAAAATCAATAAAACTTAACAACAACAAAAAAAGGTTTGCTGTGTCTATCAGCATAATGTCCAGAGCGTGGAGGTGCTACCAGGAGATAGGCCAGTACATCAGGAGACGTGGAGGAGGCCATAGGAAGGCAACAACGCAGCATCAGGACTGCTGCCTCCGCCTTTGTGGAAGGAGGGACAGGAGGAGGACTGCCAGAGCCCTGCAAAATGATCTCCAGTGGGCCACAAATGTGTATGTGGCTGCTCAAACGGTCAGAAACAGACTCCATGAGGGTGGTATGAGAGCCTGATATCCACAGGTGAGGGTTATGCTTACAGCCCAACACCGTGCAGGACATTTGGCATTTGCCAGAGAACACCAAGACTGGCAAATTCACCACTGACTCCCTGTGCTCTTCACAGATGAAAACAGGTTCACACTGAGCACATGTGACAGACATGACAGGGTCTGGAAACGCCGTGGAAAATGTTTTGCTGCCTGCAACATCCTCCAGCATGATCGGTTTGGCAGTGGGTCAGTAATGGTGTGGGGTGGCATTTCTTTAGGGGGCTGCACAGCCCTCCATGTGCTTGCCAGAGGTAGCCTGACTGCCATCAGATACCGAGATGAGATCCTCAGACCCCTTGTGAGAGCATATGCTGGTGTGGTTGACCCTGGGTTCCTCCTAATGCAAGACAATGCTAGACCTCATGTGGCTGGAGTGTGTCAGCAGTTCCTGCAAGATGAAGGCATTGATGTTATGGACTGGCCCGCCCGTTCCCTAGACCTGAATCCAATTGAGCACATCTGGGACATCATGTCTCGCTCCATCCACCAATGCCATGTTGCACCACAAACTGTCCAGGAGTTGGGGGATGTTTTCGTCCAGGTGTAGGAGGAGATCCCTTAGGAGACCATCTGCCACCTCATCAGTAGCATGCCCAGGCGTTGTAGGGAGGTCATACAGGCATGTGGAGGCCACACACACTACTGAGCCTCATTTTGACTTGTTTTAAGAACATTACATCAAAGTTAGATCAGCCTGTAGTGTTTTTTTCTACTTTAATTTTGAGTATAGCTCCAAATCCAGACCTCCATGGGTTGCTAAATTTGATTTCCATTGATAATTGTTGTGTGATTTTGTCAGCACATTCAACTATGTAATGAACAAAGTATTTAATAAGAATATTTCATTCATTCAGATCTAGGATGTCTTATTTTTGTGTTCCCTTTATTTTTTTGAGCAGGGTATGTTCAATCCATTGATTTTTTGCTTCCCTATGGAAATATAGGACTTTACATTTTTTTTTTCTTATTGGAATGTTTCTGCCCAGTTCTAGTTGCCAAGTTCCTCCTGAATCAGAGTATTGCTCTCTGAAATTTTGGGTAACCCTCCCCACACACATTTTCCTGTTATCTTCAGATATAATTATCATATTTTCTCTCTCTTTGTCCAAGTCATTTATAGATATTAAATAAATAAATAATTCAATTTATTACAGTCATAGACCAGAGACTAGAACAAATAAAAACACTTTCTAAATATACAATTAAAAATATAGTATAAAATAATTAATAATAACTAAAATATGATAAAATTCAGTCTGTCAATTATACATGGTCTAATTATACTAAAATTACAATCCATAAATTGTGTGGCCCTTTCCCTTTTAGTTTAATAGCAATGCAAAGGGTTTGCACTATAGATATTTCAAAAGCACACACCTAGAATAAATTTCTACCATATACCACGTTATTTGTCACCTGCTCATTGTAAAACCATGGAATATATCAGTTCAACCTTTCATCTATCATAATGTGATTCAGCCCACATTAGACCCTTTTATTTCAGTAGAATCTCATGAAAGACTTTGTTAAGCAAACTGAAATCAGAATTTGAATAATTCTGAATTTGAATAATTTGAATAATTCCAGGAAAATAATATGAACATATAGCATACATTGTATTTCCCTCCCTCCATGTTCCATAAAACAATACAGAAGGTAAGTAAGTAAGTAAGTGAACAATTAAGGGTTCACTGTTCAGAAAACTTTTACAAATCATGTAATTTGGTGAGACACATGTTATTTGTTAAATAACATTAACAATAATGCAACCATAAAGTGAGTAACAAACTCTTGTTTAATTTGTTTGTTTGTTTTACAGGCTACCTGATTCCAAATAAGCATAATAAAGAAACATCAAACAAATGTAAGCAAATTTGTTCTGAATGGGCTTACAGCATCTTCCCTGTTGGGAAATCTGGTGATCATCTCAGTCATTGGAGTTAATCACAACCTCCATGTTATCATGTATTTTCGTTTCCATTTTCCTTTGCATTATCCGGTCCTTATGAATTGTCAGAGCTTTCTCCAGCTTATGGCCTTTTCCTGGGATGTGGCGTTTCTCACATCAATAACAGAACCAGTTCTAGTGTTTGGGTTACCCTTCCATGACTTCCATGTCATTTTCTCACATGAGACCTGTTATGTATAGAACTTGGTAGACTCCAAATACCTTAAACTGATTGGCCGAACAGGCCGTTCTCAGATTGGTCACTTAAGCGCCATTCCGATTGGCCCGCCTGATGGCGGGAACTCTTAAACAACTGTCATTGGCCACAAGCCATGAGCAAGCCGCTATAAGAAGGGCTGCCACAGCTTGGGCTGTTGTTCCGTTACAAGTCTCTTTACTGTTGAATAAAGAGCTGTTTTGTTGGAACCTGGTCTCGTGCACCTTTATTCCCAAACGGAACACTGACAACGAAGGTGGTATCGTCCTAGAAGAGCGAGACCAAAGCATGCAGTAACCAGAACCAAGCAACCGAGATGGCTGGTAACAATGCGCCGCCCGCACCGTTCAACCCAGCTGAAGAAGATTGGGAGTCATACATTGACCGTTTTCTGATGTTCTTAGAAAGCAACGAGCTACAAGAAATAACCGACCAGAGGAAGAGAGCTGTATTCCTCATGCACTGTGGGCCAGCCATTTAAAAAATGGCAAAGGCGCTAGCTAAACTGTGAGACATTAAGCAGATGGCATGGCCTGAATTGAACAGAATGCTACGAGCCCATTATGTGCCTTTGGTCTCCAACCTGATCAAAAGGCATGAATTTTATAAATGAGACGAAACGGGAAGATGAGACCATCGGAGATTTCATAGCAGCCCTAAGAAACATCAGAGGAGCTTGCAAATTCCAGAACATGGATGAAGCCATGAGAGATCGCGTGGTCCTTGGATTGAAGGACGCTACACTCCAAAGCAAACTATTGAACAGACCGAATATCACAGTGGCTGAGGCCATTGCAGAAGCCACCGCCGCTGAAGCAGCCAAGAAATCCGCAGCCACCATGCGCCAGATGAACTCAATTCCAGATCCACCAAACCAACCCAGAGAAAAGAGGGCAGAAGGAAGCAAGAAAGAGCCCACAGCGTCTGCTCACCATGAAGATCTCGACTCCCCGAGCGACACCGATGATGACAACAAAGACATACACAGGCTTCAGTTGGAAAGAAAATGGCAGGAAAAAAGAGAAAGCAGGCGAGAATTCCAGTGTTCTGGATGCAGAGGGAATCACCCACGCTCAGAATGCAGATTCCTGGACACCATTTGCAGATTGTGTGAGAAACGGGGGCACATCGCAAGGGACTGCGGAAACAAAAAGAGCTATAGTCCAAAAAGACGTGGTGGCACACCCCCCCCCCCGAAATGGAGAGAGGCAAGCCGGAAACTGGCGAATGATCGACAGAGAAGAAACGCACCAAACAATAACCATCAGAAATGCCAGGGCAGCAAAGGCAAAAAAGGTCTAAATAAATGTGAAAATCGAAGGAAAGCCCTGTGAGATGGAAGTAGACTCCGGATCATACCTGTCAATGGTATCTTGGAACACTGTCAGAAACCTGATACCAGACATCAAGCAAAGAGAACTGGAACAGCAAAAATTAATACTAAAAAACTACCAGGGAAACCGAATCCCGGTAGTAGACCTTGGACATTTCCTAGTAGAATTCAAAAACCATACTGAAGTACTGCCTCTGACAATCATCAACCGTGATCACCCAAGCCTGCTGGGAATCGAATGGTTTGCACCCCTGGGAATTGGAGTGACCGGGATCAACAGCATTGCTGCGGCCAACCGGGAAGAGAGCCTGCTGGAAGAGTTCCGAGATGTATTAGATGGGACCCTAGGCAAGTACAAGGGGACCCCAATAACATTCAGCCTAGACCCTAAGATAGCTCCTATCAGGCTCAAAGCCAGATGCATTCCCTTTGCCTTAAAGCCAAAAATAGATGAGCAGCTAAACAAACTCATCACGCAAGGGGTGTTAGAGCCAATCGACCATGCCAGGTGGGAAACTCCCATCGTGACTCCTGTCAAACCAGATGGGTCAGTGCACATCTGTGGAGACTATAAGTCAACCCTAAATTGTGCACTCCAACAAAGCGCATACCCAGTACCGGTAGTGCAACACCTATTGCACTCATTAGGGGGAGGAAATTTTTTTTGCAAAACTTGATCTCGCACAAGCATATCAACAGTTACCAGTTGACCCCGAAACTGCAGAGCACAGACTATAGTCATACACAGAGGGGCATTCAAGTGCAACCGACTTCAATTTGGCGTTTTCCAAAGCCTCATGGAGCGCCTTCTAAACTGAATAAAAGGAGTCATCCCCTATTTTGATGATGTATTAGTATCAGCAAAAAATGCACACCAATTGGAAAAAAGACTAAAAGAAGTTTTGCAAAGACTCAGAGAAGCAGGGCTTAAAGTCAAGAGAGAAAAATGTAAACTAGCCACCGATCAGGTCGAATTTTTAGGCTACCTTACAGATGAGCAAGGGATACACCCCACTGAAAAGAAAATAAAGGCAATAAAAGACGCACCCAGACCTAAGAACAAAACTGACTTACAAGCATTCTTAGGTCTCATTAATTTCTGCAATGTCTTCCTGCCCCAAAAAACAACCGTAGCAGAGCCTTTACATCGACTGTTAGATAAAAAAAACTGCCTGGAATTGGGGCCACCAGGAACAAGCAGCATTCCAAAACATTAAGGACTTATTAACTTCTAACACCATTTTGATACAGTACAGCAACACCCTGCCATTGACGGTCACCTGTGATGCATCGCCTTTTGGAATCAGCGCCATCCTGAGCCACAAGCTACCAGACAGCAGAGAGACACCAATTGCCTTCTATTCCAAAATGCTGTCAAAATCTGAAAGGAACTACAGCCAACTCGACCGAGAAGCCCTCGCAATCATAGCAGGCATCAAAAGATTCCACAAATACCTATATGGTAGGACATTTTTGATTATCACTGACCACAAACCCCTGATGGCGGGAACTCTTAAACTGTCATTGGTTACAAGCCGTGAGCAAGCCACTATAAGAAGGGCTGCCACGGCTTGGGCTGTTGTTCCGTTACAAGTCACTTTACTGTTGAATAAAGAGCTGTTTTGTTGGAACCCGGTTTTGCGCACCTTTATTCCCAAATGGAACAAGACCCTGGTTAGTTTGCACTGACGATCACATAATAGAAGTGGTGATAACTTCAGCCTCCATTGTGGGCTTGTTTGTCAGTTTCATGTTGATCATGTTGTCCTATGTTTTTATCTTCCCAAAATCCTGCACATTCTTACCACTGATGGACAGCATACAGCCTTCTCCACTTAAACTTCCCACCTCATGGTGATCATTGTGCAGTATGGGTGTGTCTCCATCATTTATTTCAAGCCAAATGCTGCCAGAGCATTAAATGATGTTATGTTGCTCTCCTTTCTCTACACCTTAATTATGCCATTTTTCAGCCCCATGATATTTATCTTGAAGAACAAAAAAATGGAAGTGGCCTTTAAAAAAGCAATAAAGAAAAAAAATCATTTTACATGGTAAAGAGCAAAGAGCTACAGAGTCATCAGGGAAGCAAAAATTATTCAGAAGATCAGAAATGAATGAAAATGTAGTAAGCTGTGGTGGCGCAATGGTACTGCAAGCTAAAGGCCCTGTCACACTGCCCAATGGATGCAAAACGGACACAACAGATGAGAAAAATGTTCCATCCGTTGTTATCCGCTCTCAGAAGGGGCAAAAATTTGCATAACCGGAGCGGATAACACGGACACGGGGAGGATGCAGGGCGGATGGAAAGCGGATGCGGAACGGAAGCCCAGTGGATGGAAGCGGATGGGAGCGGATGGGAGCGGATGGCACAATCTGCAAGGATCCGCAAGGCTTCCAGGGGACCTCAGCAAAGCGGATGCGGAATGGATACAGCGGATGCAGAGCAGATGCACAGTGGAAGCCTAGCGGATGGGAGCGGATGGGAGCGAATGGCACAATCCGCAAGGATCCGCAAGGCTTCCGGGGGACTTCAGCAAAGCAGATGCGGAATGGATACAGCGGATGCACAGCAGAAGCCTAGCAGATGCCAAGCGTTAATTGCGCACGCGGGGAGGATGCATTGCGTCAGCCCCGTGGATATAACGGAAGCAGCTCGGAAGCAGGTCGCCATTCAGAGGAAAGACCTGCTTCCAGACACATCGACTGCCTTGCCTGTCCTGCCTGCATGTCTGCCTGCAAGCCTTGCTGCCAGCCTTGCTGTCTGCCTGCCTGCCAGCCTTGCTGTCAGTCAGTCTGCCTGCCAGCCTTGGTGCCTGCCTGCCTGCAAGCCTTGGTGCCTGTCTGCCTGCCAGCCTGCCTGCTAGCCTTGGTGCCTGCCTCACTGCCAGCCTTCCTGCCAGCCTTGGTGCCTGCCTGCCTGCCAGCCTTGGTGCCTGCCTGCCTGCCTGCAAGCCTTCCTGCGAGCCTTGATGCCAGCCTCCCTGCCAGCCTTGCTGCCAGCCTCCCTGCCAGCCTTGCTGTCTGCCTGCCTTCCAGCCTCGCTACCAGTCAGTCTGCCTGCCAGCCTTGGTGCCTGCCTGCCTGCAAGCCTTGGTGCCTGCCTCCCTGCCAGCCTTGGTGCCAGCCTTCCTGCCAGTCTTGGGGCCTGCCTGCCTGCCTGCCAGCCTGCCTGCCAGCCTTGGTGCATGCCTACCTGCGAGCCTTCCTGCCAGCTTTGGTGCCTGCCTCCCTGCCAGCCTTCATGCCAGCCTTGGTGCCTGCCTCCCTGCCAGCCTTCCTGCCAGCCTTGGTGCCAGGCTTCCTGCCAGCCTCCCTGCCAGCCAGCAACCCCACAACCATGCTGAAGCACAGCAAGCCTCAGCCATCTGCTGCCAGCCCTTGCAAGAGGGACAGGGCTACCATCCCACCCCCTGGCCCTCACTCTGGTTCTGCTGGGGCTTCTGCAGCACGGGCTCGCTCTTCTGAGGCTGGGGCTTCTGCTGCTTCTGCTTTTGGAGGAGCTGATGACAAGCACTCCAGCAACAGCCACCTCCACAGCACCTGGACCCTTCACCCATGAGACTGAGCGACCAAGAGGAGTGCCAGAGACTCATTTTTGTTTTATAGCTTCTTGTTAGTAAAGTCTATTTTTGATTCATACACTTGCTTCGTTTCTTTTTTTTAATAAAGTCTTGGTGGAAACTTTTAGAATTGGTTTAAGCCTTTGCATGCTTGTGGGATGGGTTTAGATAGCAGTGGGATGGGCAGGGATACCTTTGGGATGGGTTAAGATAGCTGTGGGATAGATACACCTCCAGTGCAAGCATAGTGGGACTGTATGGTCCACCCTCCCAGGTGCCACACCTTTGGCCCTTTATTATCAATAACAATGTAAGCATTGATCCACACATTTGAACATAAACACAACTCTTTATTAATTGCCCTGTTCATTGTAGGCCCACCCAACATACATGGCCCAATCTCATCAGTGTGATGAGACAGGCTGAAGGAAGCATCCATTAAGCATCTATCATCCTGCCTTGCCACTCCACTGCTCCAGCTGGGGAGTTGCACCAGTGTTTCAGGAGGTTGCGCTGCTTCTTCCCTTCACGTGAGGCTCTGTTGGGGCCTTGCACATCCTGAGTGTCTATCAGGTTTCGCCCTTGCCTCCATTCCCCAGGCTCCTTGTCCCCATTGCCTTGTTGGCGGTCCACGAGCCTGTTCTGCAAGACTGGGTAGCGGGTGCTCATGAGATTGTGCAAGATGCAGCAAGCTTCCACGATCCTCCTCACGGTCTCTGGGCGATGCTGCATGGTGGTGAGAAGTACCTGGAACCTGTTGGCCAGGATGCGAAAGGTGTTCTCCACCACCCGCCTTGCCCTGGACAGCCTGTAGTTGAAGATCCTCTCTTCACGGGCGAGGTATTTGGAAGTGTAGGGCTTCATGAGGTAGGTTGTGAGGGAGAAGGCGTCATCCCCCAGGATGAAGTAGGGCACATCTTGTGTGTCGTTGGGCAGGGGTTCTGGATCTGGGAAGCCCACGATGAGGTTGCGTTCCAGCTCCTCCTTGAGGTCACCGGCGTTGTATACCTGGGCATCTGAATATGAGCCGTTGCCTGAAGCATCGATTTACATGAACTTGTAGTCAGCATCGACCATGGCGAAGAGGATGATGCTGAAGAAGCCCTTGTAATTGAAATAAGTGGACCCCGACTTGGCTGGAGCTTTGCAGGCCACGTGCTTGCCATCTATGGCTCCAACTGTGTGGGGGAAGTTCCACTTCTGATACCACTGCTCTGCAACTTTCTTCCATCCTTCTTCAGTGGAGGGGCACTGGAGGAGCTCTTCCTTGTATTCTTCGATGATGGCCTGCACCACTTCTCTGACCACAATGCTGATGGTGTTGTGTGGCACCCTCCATCTGTACTGCATGCTGCTGTAGGTGGTCCCTGAGGCCAGGTGGCGCAGAGTCAGTGCCACCTTGAGCCCAGGGTCCAGGCTGGGCCAGAAGTTGTTGCTCTGCTTGGTCAACCTGGATTTCAGGTGCTGCACAACTTCGTCAAACATGGCTGGAGGCATCCTCATGAAGTTCTCGAATGCCCAAGTGTCTTCGTTCCTGAGCTCCACCATCAGCTTGTTGTGCAGTCTGTCCTCTGCTCTTCTGGTGAACCATCTTCATACCCAGACGCTTCTTGGCCGCCCCTTTTTCTTCCCGTAGTAGAGTTCACAGAGCCTGTAGATGGCTTCGCACTGTTGCAGAAGGATGGTGGCTGCCAAAAGGACTGTGTTACGATCCACGGTGGACATGACTGGATGCTGTGGAAGAGGAAGAGTCAGATGAAGGCTTCAGAGGTCTGCAGCAGGGCTGCTGGTCTGAAAGTAAGATCCAGATGTGTTGCTCCCCCTTTTTATAGGCAGTATAGGTGTCCCTTTGCATCCTCTAGGCATCCTCTAGGCATCCTGTAGACATCCTTAATATCCGAGATAGGTCCCCTCTGTGGACATTTTTTCCGTTTTACATGCTTTGTTTCCATGCTGCATCCGCTAGGCATCCGTTCTGCATCTGTTCCGCGTCCGTTCCGCTTCCTCCCTGCGTCCGAGCGGTTGCGAGTTGCGCAGATGCGCAGCAGATGCCTAGCGGATATAGCGGATGCGTAACGGATGCAGAACGGATGCCTAGCGGATGCGTAGCGGATGCAGAACGGACGAATTGGATACATTTTCCACGTAAAAGTTTTGAGCAGCTCAAAACTTTCTGAGCGGATGAAACATCAATAAACGGATGCTGGACGGATAGAGAGGAAGCAAAACGGAGGCAGTGAGTACATCGCATTTTCCAACGGATGGCGAGCTTTTTTGTCCATTTTACATCCTCTTTGCATCCGTTGGTGCAGTGTGACAGGGGCTTAACTCTGTCTTCAGTCAGGAGTTTGGTCCTGATGAGGCTCAAGGTTGACTCAGTCTTCCATTCATCTGGGTTGGTGAAATGAGGACCCAGATTGTTGGAGGAAATATGCTGACACTGTAAACCTCCCAGAGAGTGTTGTAAAGCACTATTTTAATTTTAATTTATTTAATTTGTCAATCACTTGCAAGATAATAGGTATAGGTATAAATATAGTTATGAATACATGAAATGGATACATATAAGAAAAATAAAAGAAACAATGGGACAGGGACAGTAGGTACGTTGGTTCACTTATGCATGCCGCTACAGATCTCTTAGGAAAGGGGTGAGGTCAATAGTAGACAGTCTAAAGTTTTTGGGGTTTGGGGAAGAAACCACAGAGTCAGGTAGAGTATTCCAGACATTGACCACTCTGTTGCTAAAGTCATATTTCCTGCAATCAAGTTAGGTATGGTTAACCTTGAGTTTGTATCTATTGTGTGCTCTTGTAATGTTATGATTGAAGATGAAGTATTCATTTGCAGGTAGGACATTGCAATGTATGATTTTATATACTATATTTAGATCGGACTGAAGACGGCATAGTTCTAGGTTTTCTAAGTCTAGAATTTCAAATCTGTTGACATAAGATATTCTACAACAAGTAGAGAACTCTTCTTATGAAATATTTCTGGACTTTCTCAACTGTGTTAATATCAGATATGCAATGTGGGTTCCAGACTGATGAGCTGTATTCGAGTATTGGTCTAGCAAATGTTTTGTATGCTCTAGTTAGTAGTGTGATATTACCGGAGAAAAAGCTACATAGGATTAGGTTCACAACTCTTAATGTTTTTTTGGCTATGTAGTTACAGTGGGCTCTAGCACTTAGATCATTAGAGATGAGTACTCCAAGATCCTTGACAGAGTTTGGATCATCAACAAGGTCTTGACTATTCAGCTTGTATTTTATTTTCTAATTTTTTTTGCCAATATGTAAGACAGAGCCTTTATTAATTGAGATTTGACATTGCCATTTCTTTGACCATTCTGATACATAGTTGAGGTCTTTTTGAAAGGTAGAAGCATTGTGTGTGGTGTTGAGTAGCTTTACATCATTAGGGAAGAGAACGCAGTTGCTTTAATATGATCACAGAGATCATTTATGTAGAATATGAAGAGAGCTGGTCCTAGAACACTGTCTTGGGGGACACCACTGTTGACAGGTACAGAATTTGACAGGACGCTCCCAATTTTGACCATTTGTTGTCTGTTTGACAGGAATGTTTCTATCCAGTTATTCAGTTGTCCAGAGGTACCATAAGATTTTAGTTTTAGTAGTAGTTTGTCATGTACCACTGAAGTCTTTACAGAAGTCTATGTAGATTGCATGTATTGCTTTGCCCTGATCGAGTTGTGTTTTTGCAGTGTAATTGCATATGTTTTTGCAGTGTAATTTTGCATATGTTTTTGCAGTGTAATTTACTATGAAACAGTAAATCTAAGTGCTATTGCCAAGTGCTATGAAAAAGAACGGAAAGACTGGTGGTATAAATTAGATTTAGCTCTATTTCATTTTCTTACCTCAGGGCTTATCTCTGGTATTGGCACATTATTTCTTATTCCTTTTCTACACTTTGTATAATGTCACTTATCTTAAAAGAGAATAGCATAATAATATATACACACACACATGCACACACACAGAGAGAGAGGTATATATCAGTATTAAAGTATTATAATAATTTGTTTTCTATAATACTCTATTAACAAATTATGAAAGCAATAGATAGTACTATACAAATTCACCTACTCACTAAATTTGTAACCCCCTGTGAATCAATACTCACAGCTTTCACAGACATGGCAGAGCAATGAAAACATTGAGTCGCTTGAGGTGCACATTCCCAATTGAGGTTAAATGAGGCAACACACTGTCTTCAGTTTTTGGACTGTAAACAAATGTTCTGTATTTCTTCTAAAGACAATGGTTCAGTATTTGTTAATTCAGCGTTCATGGCAACTTTATAGGACACAGCTACCAGCAATAATAAGAATCAACTCATTTATTGATGCAGTCTTTGTCACTGCCAGAAAGGTAGCTCTGGGAATAATGGGTGGAATTATAATCCATATCCCCAAGGCTGCTTTGCCATACTCTACTTTCATTAAGTCCTAAATCTTACTGTCATTCTCACAGTGTGATCTTACCTTGTTCCCTAAATAGGCCAGTGTTGCATTACTATCCACACAGCTTTAACTTAACTAGCCTAGAAACCCCCATAAGGTGAAAATCTGCTTCATGTTGGCATCCTCTATATTTGAGTTACTTCACCTTCTGCTATTTTTATTCCTTTCCCTCCATACCATTAGGTGTTTATTTTGGAGGTTTTTATTTCAGTCACCTCACTTTCAATAGAAATAATTTGGTGTAGTGGTGAAGGTGTTGGCCTAGAAATCAAGAGGCTGTGAGTTGTGGTCCTTAAATATGAAAGCCAGCTGGGTGAGTTTGGGCCAATCACTCTCTCTCTCTAGTCCAATCCACCTCACAGGGTTGTTGTTGTGGGGGAAATAGGGGACAAGAGAATTAAGTATGCTTGCCATCTTGATTTGACTAATTTTATATATAATATAGATTATTACTGTAATTGTTTCACCCACTGACCACTTGATGGCAGCAAGGAACAGCATTTTGTATAACTTGGCTGCCTTTCAATAATACTGAAAATTTGTGCCATCACAGCATCCATTTTGTTAAGGAGTTTGAAAAAAACATTTTAGTTCTGTGAGAACAGTTGGAGAGAAAACAGGGGTGGGATGTTACTGGTTCGGCCTGGTTCTATAGAACCTGTAGCTGCGAAGAGCAGCTGTCACTGAACTGGTTCAGTGTTTGGCCCACCCACCTGTCTGGGCTCTAAGCTGTCCTTTATTCCCTGCTTTTCCCTCCTCCACTGCTTTATGCAGCATAGCTGAGGTTGAAAAAACAGGAAACAAGAGGATTATCAAACACTGCACACCCAAGTGCAGCGTTTTTCAGCTGTCCAGGCGGCACAGGTGATGATTTCTTGCACACACGGTTGTCCGCAGTTCAGAGAAACGGCAAATCACTCCACTGGCTGGCCATGCCCCTCCCCACCCACTCACTCCAGACCTGGCATGCAAGCCATCCAACTTGCCTGGTTTGGTAAGTTGCTATTTTTCCTTTTTTTTTCCCTGACCATCTGCTCTGCCAGGAGATTTAGATTATTAGCTAGAAAGCAGGAAATCCTTGGATTTCTTGCTTTTAGGTAATCTAAAAGGAGAGGCGAACATTCCTTAAGGCCCTGTCACACTGCCCAACGGATGCAAAATGGACACAACGGACGAGCAAAATGTTCCATCCATTGTTATCCGCTCTCAAAAGGGGCAAAAATGTGCATAACCGGAGCGGATAACACGGACGCGGGGAGGACGCAGAGCGGATGGAAGGTGGATGCGGAATGGAAGCCCAGCGGATGGAAGCAGATGGGAGCGGATGGCGCATCCGCTAGGCTTCCGGGGGACCTCAGCAAAGCGGACGCGGAACGGATACAGCGGATGCACAGCAGGTACACAGTGGATGAAGCAGATGAAGAGCGGAAGCCTAGCGGATGCACAGCGGAAGCCTAGCGGATGCCTGGCGTTAATTGTGCATGCGGGGGGAATGCATTGTGTAAGCCACGCGGATATAAAGTGAAGCAGCTCGCACGTGGCCAGCATTCGGAGGAAAGACCTGCTGCAGGATACATCGAGTCCTTGCCTGCCCTGCCTGCATGCCTGCCTGCAAGCCTTGCTGCCAGCCTTCCTGCCAGCCTGCCTCCAAGCCTCCTGGCCAGCCTCCCTGCCAGCCTTGCTCTCTGCCTGCCTGCCAGCCTTGCTGCCAGCCTGCCTTCCAGCCTCCCTGCCAGCCAGTCTGCCTGCCAGCCTTGGTGCCTGCCTGCCTGCCTGCCAGGCTTCCTGCCAGCCTGCCTGCCAGGCTTCCTGCCAGCCTTGGTGCTTGCCAGTCTCCCTGCCAGCCTCCCTGCCAGCCAGCAACCCCACAACCATGGGGAAGAAGCGAACGTCTCAGCAACCTGCCGCCATCCCTGGAAAGAGGGACAGGGCCACCCTCCCACCCCCTGTCCCTGACTCTGCTTCTGCTGGGGCTTCTGCTGCTCGGGCTCGCTCTTCTGGTGCTGGAGCTTCTGCTGAAGCTGCTCCTGGCAGTGGTGCTTCTGCTGCTGCATACTCTGCTGAAGCTGCTCCTGGTCCTGCTGGTCCTGCTGGTCCTGCTCATGCTGCTCATCCTGCTCGTGCTCCTGGACTTGCTCGTCCTGCTCGTCCTGTTCGTGCTCCTGGTCTTGCTCGTCCTGCTCGTCCTGCTCGTGCTCCTGGTCCTGCTCGTGCTCCTGGTCCTGCTGCTGCTGCTGGTGCTGCTGGTGCTTACTCTGCTGCTGCTGATCCTCGTCCTGCTGATCCTGCTGCTGCTGCTGCTGATGATGATGATGATGATCCTGCTGCTGCTGCTGCTGCTGCTGATGATGATGATTATGATCCTGCTGGTGATGACGATGATGATAATGATCCTGCTGCTGCTGCTGGTGGTGGTGGTGTGGAGGAGCAGCCCCTACCACCTGGGAGCCCCTCTGATGAGGGCCCATCTGGTCCTGCCAAAGGGAGGAAGAGGCGTATGCGGGGACGGGAGAGGAGGCAATACTTCATCGAGGAGGAAATGAGGATGAGGTACTGGAGTGGCTGAGAGAGAATGACTATCTGTGGCGGAAGGGACACCGGCTGTACAGGGACACCAAAAGGAAGCAGGCTGCTTGGAGAGAGAGGGCGGAGAGTATGGTTTACACTTCGGAGGTGCTCCTCGGCTGGTGGAAGCACATGCACACCTGGTACGGGAAGCTGCACCTGCAGAAATCTGGCCAGCCCACGGTTAAGCTGACGGACAGAGAGACCTACGTCATGGCCAGGTGCAGCTTCCTGGAGGATGAGATCCGCCACTGAGGAGCACCAGGAGCCCCTCTCACTACCCTCTCTCTCCGGCAGCCTGCTGAGAGCCAGTCCTCTTCCGGCCGAGAATCAGTCCCTGTCTCCAGGCAGGTTTTTGTGGAGCGTGCCACAGTGGAGAACCCACGGACAGGTGTTGTAACCGTGGTGGAGCGCGTGGAGGACTCCCTAGTGCGGTGGGAGAAAGGAGACATCGAGTCCACCACAGTCGTAGCCGCATCCACCCCCCCCCAGCTCCACCTCCACAGAAAGGCAGAGAGCCAGACAGCAGGAGGGGCAGAGACACACTGTCCTCCTGGAGATCAGGGACACCATCCGCACCAGTATAGATCTCCTCTCTCAGCTGGTCAGCACCGACTCCTCATCCTCCAACTGCAAGCCCTTCCTCACCTATATCAACCAGATCCTCAAGAACATGGAGGAACCCCAGTACCAGGTGGTGAAGGACCAGATCACCGAGCTGCTTCACAACCCTCCAGATCCAGAGGAACCTGCTCCCACCCAGTCCAGGTCTGCTCCTCCACCCCAGGTGATGTCCCTCCCATTCCAAGGCTTCCCACAGCCCCTCACCTACCAGGGCTACGGCTACCAGGAGGTCCAGCAGCACAGGCAGCAGCCCTTCCCAGTCCAGGCACAGAGTCATCGGACGACACCGTTGCCACCGGTTCCACTGATGCCACCGATGCCAGCCACACCAATGATGCCACCGACGACAGCGATGCCACCCATGCCTCACCTCACCCAGCTGCAGACCAGACAGCCCCACTACACTACTCCTTCCTCCACCCCACAGCCAAGCCCGGCCTCAGTACATCTCTCATCAGTACTGGGGGTTACACCCCATGGCATGGAGGAAGGACCTCTCAGCATTGCGGGTCTGAGCCAGCTGTCTGAGAGCTTCCTCAACACACCATCCCCTGTTGTCCTCTCGGGGCCAGGCACCCCAATGATGATACAGACCAGCACTCCAGCACCACCCACCTCCACAGCACCTGAACCCTTCACCCCTGAGACTGGGCACACCTCCGAGTGACCAATAAGAGTGCCAGAGACTGGGTAGCTGGCTACCTGTGGACTTTATTTGGACACTTGACTTGGGTCATTTTTGTTTTACAGCTTGTTGTTCAATAAAGTTTATCTTTGATTCACACACTTGCTTCATTTCTTTTTTTGTAATAAAGTCTTGGTGGAAACTTTTAGAATTGGTTTAAGCCTTTGCATGCTTGTGGGATAGGTTAAGATAGCAGTGGGGTGGGCAGGGATACCTTTGGGATGGGTTAAGATAGCTGTGGGATAGATAAACCTCCAGTGCAAGCATAGTGGGACTTTATGGTCCACCCTCCCAGGTGCCACACCTTTGGCCCTTCATTAGTAAGCATTGATCCACACATTTGAACATAAACACAACTCTTTATTAAATGCCCTGTTCATTGTAGGCCCACCCAACATACATGGCCCAATCTCATCAGTGTGATGAGACAGGCTGAAGGAAGCATCCATTAAGCATCTATCATCCTGTCTTGCCACTCCACTGCTCCAGCTGGGGAGTTGCACCAGTGTTTCAGGAGGTTGCGCTGCTTCTTCCCTTCACGTGAGGCTCTGTTGGGGCCTTGCACGTCCTGAGTGTCTATCAGGTTTCGCCCTTGCCTCCATTCCCCAGGCTCCATGTCCCCATTGCCTTGCTGGAGGTCCACGAGCCCGTTCTGCAAGACTGGGTAGCGGGTGCACATGAGATTGTGCAGGATGCAGCAAGCTTCCACGATCCTCCTCACGGTCTCTGGGCGATGCTGCATGGTGGTGAGAAGTACCTGGAACCTGTTGGCCAGGATGCGAAAAGCGTTCTCCACCACCCGCCTTGCCCTGGACAGCCTGTAGTTGAAGATCCTCTCTTCGCGGGTGAGGTATTTGGAAGTGTAGGGCTTCATGAGGTAGGTTCTGAGGGAGGAGGCGTCATCCCCCATGATGAAGTAGGGCACATCTTGCGTGTCGTTGGGCAGGGGGTCTGGATCTGGGAAGCCCATGATGAGGTTGCCTTCCAACCCCTCCTTGAGGTCACCGGCGTTGTATACCTGGGCATCTGAACATGAGCCGCTGCCTGAAGCATCGATGTACATGAACTTGTAGTCAGCATTGACCATGGCAAAGAGGACAATGCTGAAGAAGCCCTTGTAGTTGAAATAAGTGGAGCCCAACTTGGGTGGTGCTTTGTAGGCCACGTGCTTGCCATCTATGGCTCCAACGGTGTGTGGGAAGTTCCACCTCTGATACCACTGCTCTGCAACTTTCTTCCATCCTTCATCAGTGGAGGGGCACTGGAGGAGCTCCTGCAGGTATTCTTCGATGATGGCCTGCACCACTTCTCTGACCACAATGCTGATGGTGTTGTGTGGCACCCTCCATCCATACTGCATGCTCCTGTAGGTGGTCCCTGAGGCCAGGTGGCGCAGAGTGAGTGCCACCTTGAGCCCAGGGTCCAGGCTGGGCCGGAAATTGGTGTTTGCCTTGGTCAACCTGGGTGTCAGGTGCTGCACAACTTCATCAAACATGGCTGGAGGCATCCTCATGAAGTTCTGGAATGCCCGAGTGTCTTCGTTCCTGAGCTCCACCATCAGCTTGTTGTACAGTCTGTCCTCTGCTCTTCTCCCGATCCATCTTCGGACCCAGACAATTCTTGGCCGCCTCTTTTTCTTCCTGTAGTAGAATTCACAGAGCCTGTAGATGGCTTCGCACTGTTGCAGAAGGATGGTGGCTGCCAAAAGGACTGTGTTATGATCCACGGTGGACATGACTGGATGCTGTGGAAGAGCAAGAGTCAGATGGAGGCTGCAGAGGTCTGCACAGCTAGGCTGCTGGTCTGAAAGTGAGATGCAGGTGAGTTGCTCCCCCTTTTTATAGGTAGTATAGGTGTCCCTTTGCATCCTCTAGGCATCCTCTAGGCATCCTCTAGGCATCCTTAATATCTGAGATAGGTCCCCTCTGCGAACGTTTTTTCCGTTTTCAACGCTTTGTTTCCATGCTGCATCCGTTCTGCATCCATTCTGCATCCATTCCGCTTCCTCCCTGCGTCCGAGCGGTTGCGAGTTGCGCGGATGCGCAGCAGATGCCTAGCGGATATAGTGGATGCAGAACGGATGCAGAACGGATGCATAGCGGATGCGTAGCAGATGCAGAACGGACGAATTGGATACATTTTCCGCGCAAAAGTTTTGAGCAGCTCAAAACTTTCTGAGCGGATGAAACGTCAATAAACGGATGCTGGACGGATAGAGAGGAAGCAAAACGGAGGCAGTGAGTACATTGCATTTTCCAACAGATGGCAAGCTTTTTTGTCCGTTTTACATCCTCTTTGCATCCGTTGGTGCAGTGTGACAGGGGCTTTAGGATGGAAGCTTTTCAGTGCCGACTCAAGTAGCCAATTGCAGATAGATAGATCTCTAAGTGAATCGGTGATTCTGTGAGCAACTCAATCTGCCTTCCTGCTTTGCCTGCTTTGGGGTAAAAGTTGTTCTTTTTTAATAAAAAGTCCAATATTTACAGACATGGTGTGTTGTGAGTTAATTTTGTGAGTTTGCTTGCAAGCAAATTTTATGTGACAGACTCAGATAGCCCATTGCAGATGGATAGATCTCTAAGTGAATCTGTGATTCTGTGAGCAACTCAATCTGCCTGCCTGCTTTTGAGTAAAAGTTGCTTTTTTTAATAAAAAAATCAATATTTACATAAATATTTATAATATTTACATACAAGCCATGCCCACCCAGTCACATGACCACCAAGCCATGCCCAGTCAGCAAACCACACCCACCCACTCATATAACCACCAAGTCACACCCACAAATTAGGCCACACCCACAGAACCGGTTGTTAAGAAATTTGAATCCCACCCCTGAGAGAAAGTTCATTGAAGCAGAAAAGAGAAAGAAAAGTAAGAACAGCTTTAAGTGATTGCAAACCTCAACACTTTCTAACTGCATTTATGGTGGAAAAACTGACTCACCAGCAGGGTTAGGATCATTTTAAATCACTTTGGATGATGCTATAAATACTGATAAAAAGTCCAAAATTATCTTCAGATATTTCTCATTTTAAAATATTCACAATATATATAATCAGGAACTTTTTTATGAGCACTTACTTAGATTAATTGCTCCAGTTTTAGAAAGGTCCTCACACAAAATCTGCTTTTGTATGTGAAAAGATCAGATGTATTTACATCGATGAATCAAGGTAATGCAATACATTGGTCAAAGTGCAATGCCAGATTTTAAGCATTTGGCATTTTCACAAAGGCCTCCTGACAAAAAGCAACGAGGAAAATGTTTCACGGGCACAGCAAAGAATGAGAAGAAAATGGGCAATAGGGATGGATATGAGAAGATCTCAGCCCCTCAGATCCATCACTTTCTTCCCTGTCAGTCTAATGTACATTCATTGAAGGCAGAACACATACACACATACAAAGCTGGCTCAAACAAATGACCAAACGCTTACATATCTCAGGATCTTTTTCAAGTTGCATTTACTTATATTTGCATTAAAAATATATCAGAGTTACATGAACGCCTCTTGGTCTCAGTTTGACAATTTAATCTCAGAAGATTTCAGTACATCTTCTCCTTTGAGACTTGTGTTGGAAGAAATGTCCATCTGGATTCAATTCCAAGTGGGGAAAAAGACACTGGAAACATGGGCACTGCTTGGAAGGATGGTTTAATAGAGCAGAACCATTAAGCACATGATCCTGGTGCAGCTGAACACATGGAGTAGATAATGAGATACATTTATACCCTCTCTTGGGCCTTGCAAGAAATGCATCCTATTGATTGTCAGACTCCCATGGGGTTAAGCAGTCATAGCTGAAGTTGTCTGTTCCCAAGCTTGGTTGAATCTTGCTGGGTGATGCAATGAAGGGCAATTTCCTATTGTGGCTAAATGGCTTTGCCCTGAAGGATAATCCCATAATCCTAGAGCTGAGGTCTTTTGTTTTGTAGATACATTGGCCCAGTCTTTTGTAGATAAACTGACACCAAAATATCTGCTGGGGGAGGGAGCTGGGGTCTTTTGTTTCTGTTTCCTTTAAGATTGTTATTTCTCTATTAGGGGAAATATTCTGCCTTTTTAATATTTCCTGGAATATTTCATTCTTCTAGGAGAGGGGTAGGTGCTAACTTTCGACAATCCCCCCCTTTTTGCTAAAATATTTGGGTGGGACACATGTTATTGGCAAAAGATTAAAAATTGATCAGATCAGGGAAACTTGATGGATGCTTTTAATTTTTCTGATGCAAAAGGAAAGGCACTGATAGAGGCATCAAAAAAAGATCCTTCAGTGGCTCCCAAAAGGAGAATTTTCAACCATGAAGGTCTGGCAGCCAGGGCAAAAGTTCTGGAAAGAAATTTACAGTATCCAATTTTCTATGACAATTTTTTTCAGATGTTTGATGTCACTTTCTGTGGGCTTTCAGTCAGGTTTTAAGCAAGCACAATCCCCAAAATTCTTCACAGCCATGGTTTTCCTTTAAATAACTACAGGCTGACCATTTCAAGGGTTGTTTCTTGAATTTGCCCTAGCTCTTTCTTTTATGAGGCCGAATTGGGGTTAGCCAGTGTGCAATCTAGGCTATTTGGTATTTTTAAAATTACACACAATGTGTTGCGTTGTGGGAAAAGAGACTTGAGACTCAGTTGACTTGTTTCCTTTTTATTTTCTTTCTAGTAATCGCATACAGAGAAACCATGGCAGCCTTTTTTTATAGCCAGCTGCTCGTGGCTCGTGGCCAATGACTGCTCTTCAAATCTCCCGCTGCCATGAACCAACCTGTCATAGGTAAGTATGCAAATATATAACACCCCTCCCCATGTAGTCAAGTCTAACCAATCCTGGCCTCACCTATCTTACATAATCACGTAAGTAGGCGGGGCTCTTATGGTTCCGACTGGACCTGTGCAATTCAGTTGTGAGTTCACCTCTGGACTGTTTGGACGCGGTTGCTGTTTTTCCCGTTCTTTTCCGTGGAGCCTCCTGGAAGGTAGAATCAGCCATGCCACTCCTGCCAGGCCTTTCCTGGCTGGTTGAATCGGCTCGGCCGTTCCCACCAGGAGTGGCTTCCTGATGGTTCTTCGAAGTCTGCTCCAGCATCCCCAAGTTGTTTTCTTTTATAGTTTCAGGTACGTGTTTGCAATTTCCGATTGGGACTAATGTTAGTATTGGTTGTTGTGTTATTGTTAGGGTTTGTTTTGTCACTTCTTTTACTTGTGGAGGGTCTCCCCCTCCCCTTTTGTTTGTGTTTGAGGGGTCTCCCCCCTCTATTCCTTGCAATAGGCATTCCATTAAACTCTGGAATAACCCAGGGGCCACGCTAACTCCAAATTGCAGTCTGTTGCATTTGAATGCCCCCCTGTGTGTCACAATTGTTTGTGTTTCTGCTGTTTCTGAGTCAACTGGTAATTGTTGGTAGACTTGCACAAGGTCCAATTTCGCAAAGATTTTAGCTCTCCCTAAAGAATGTAATAGGTGCTGTATCACCAGAACTGGGTATGAGCTTTGCTGTAGCGCGTGGTTAAGGGTTGCTTTGTAGTCCCTGCAGATACGTACTGACCCATCTGGTTTAATAGGGGTAACAATTGGGGTTTCCCACCTTGCGTGGTCTATTGGTTCTTATACCCCCTGTGCGATAAGTTTATCTAATTGTTCATCAATTTTTGGTTTTAACGTGAAAGGAACTTGCCTCGCCTTTAGTCTTATAGGGGCTATATTTGGATTTAAATTAAATGGGATAGGGGACCCTTGGTACCTGCCTAGTTCTCCGTTGAAGACATCCTGGAATTCTTTCATCAGGTTCTCTTCCCAATCTGTCTCAGTAATGCTGTTTATTCCGGTTACTCCGATTCCTAATGGTGTAAACCATTCGAGTCCCAGTAGGCTGGGTCGATCCAGGTCGACTATTGTTAATGGAAGGACTTTAGTGTGTTTTTTGAATTCAACTTTGAAATGTCCGGTACCTACTACAGGAATTCTGTTTCCCTGGTAGTCCTTTAGTGTGAGTTTTTGTATTTCGAGCTCTCCCTTGTTTATATCAGGTATTAGTCTTTTTAGAGTATTCCACGATACCACTGATAAATACGAGCCTGAGTCCACTCCATCTCGCATGGCTGGCCTTCTATGGTGACTTGCACATGTACCTTTTTTGCATTGATTGAGTTTGAATGTGCAATGGTTATTGTTTGATGTGTTTCCTCTTTTCTGTTTGCTTCTTTCCATCGCTTGTTTCTATTTTCTTGACTTCAATGGCTCCCTATTTGCTTTTCCCTCCCTCTGGGGGGGTATTCCATCTTTGTTTAGGGCCATAGTTATTTCTAGTTTGGCATGCCCTCGTTATTTGTCCCCTCTGTTCACAATACCTGCAAATAGAATTGAAGAAATGGCTTTCAGATCATGGATGGTTTCCTCTGCACCCAGCACAATGGAATTCTGACTTTCTTTCATTCCACTCCCATCTACCTTTTTCCGACCGGAGTTGGTTTACATCTTCTTCTTCCTCTTTGTCTTCTGATAGGGATTCAATGTCCTCGTGGTGTGTTGTGGTGTTGTGTTTTGTTTTGTCTGGTGTCCTATTGCATGTTTGATTAGTGTCTTCTTGGGTTTCTTTTGGTAATTTATTCATTTGTCGCATGGTGGCTGCCGATTTCTGTGTGGCTTCCTCTGTGTTGGCTTCTTCTAATGCCTCCTTCAATGTTATCTTAGGTCTTGTTATTAGTCGACCCTGTAGTGTAAGGTCCTTTAATCCGAGGACCATGGGGTCCTTCATGGCCTCATCCATGTTTAGAAATTTGCATGCTCCACCTATGTCTCTCAGTGCTGCAATAAAATCTCCGATGCTCTTACCTTCCTTTTGGTCGCATTGATAAAATTCGTGTCTTTTGATGAGGCATGAAACAGTTGGTGCATAGTGGGCTCGCAGTAATTTCTTTAGGTCCGTCCACGCCATCATCTTTACATCATTGGGTGCTGCCAATGCCATTTTGAATACCATGGGACCGCAGTAGATGAGGAAAATGACTCTCTTCCTATTTTTGGATACTCCTTGGAGGTCACTCCCTTCTAGAAACATGAGGAATCGGTCGATATAGGATTCCCAGTCTTTGGTTGTTGGGTTGAATGGTGCAGGTGGCGAGTTGTTCCCGGCCATTTCGTCTTGCTTGGTCTTCGTTGCCACGTGCACAACTGGGCTCCTTTTTCTCATGATCCCACCCTTGTCACCAGTGTTGCATTGTGGGAAAAGAGACTCGAGACCCAGTTGACTTTTTTCCTTTTTATTTTCTTTCTAGCACTCGCATGTGGAGAAACCATGGCAGCCTTTTTTATAGCTGGCTACTTGCAGCTCATAATTCCATTGAAAGGCACACCAAATCCTCTTCTGCATTTCTGACATTTTCTTGTCTGAATACATCTGCAGATTGTATGTATCCTGCCTTTGTCAGGTTTTGCTATTGCTTTGTGAGGCACTGAGCAATCTGCATCTCTTGCAGAAAATTTGAAATGAAAGGAACTGCAGATGCAGCAGCTCTGGAGGGCAAAATGCAGAGCTGAAATCTAACTCAGCTTAAAGGAGATGTTCTTTCCCTTAAATTAAATAGTTCATTTAATCCTACAATTTTTAATAACTTTCACAGCAGCAAGGGCTATTTTAAAACGTTTATACTTTGTACCTCCCATTAATTACTATCAGATTTCTGCTCCATGGAAGTTCAAATTCTGAATCAATATGTGGAGCAGCCTCGATCTGTAGCTGCACTGTCTTCAGGACACGAGAACAAAGGGAAAGTACCCAAGAAATCTCAGTTCTTCTATGAAAGTTGTTCTGATCTGGATCAACTAGTACTAATGGGTTGAAACTAGATGCCACTGAGACTACTAGTTTCTGCTTCCCCTTTCTTCTTCTCCATTACAGCTTTTGTGGAATTGTAGTTCAATGGAATAGTACAACATTAATATTTAAGAAGTTCCAAGATTTAAAAAAAGACATCTGTCCATGAAGTCCTTAACAAAAGGTCTGGATATTAAAACAGGATATGATAACAATGGACCATAATGGCATCCAGATGGTTGTGAAAGCTTTCAGTTTGCTCAGCTCACTAATCCAACCAAGCTATTCTTCCTTCATGTCTACTTACACAACTGTTTGATGAGTGTTTCTCAAACTTGACAACTTCCAGAACCGTAGACTTTTAACTCCTGGGATTCTCCAGTCAGAATAGAGCATGGTAATTGCTAATAATTCTGTGAATTGAAGTTCACAGATAAAGAATGTCAGAGTATTTGCAGCATGACTACTATTGTGAGACAACCCAGGAGCAAAACACAGCACGCAGAGGCTTTGTCTTTTAACAGTGGTTTATATACAGGACAGCTATATACATAAACATACGTGGTAGGCAAATACCTGGTGTTAGGGATAACATTGTTTACCCTAACTGGTTTAGGTGAAATAATAACTATGAATCATAGTTAGTGTATGTTAGTGTGTATGCAGCTTTAACTGTGAAATAGCAATTAAAGGAGTGGTTATGAAAAACACTATAAAAGTAGCAAGGCTACAGCTTGCTCTCTCTCTCTCTGGCTTTGATGATCCCTGATTACTGCTTGGAATCAAGACTGCATTGCTCGAACGGGAGAGACAACAAAGGACTGATTTTGTAAGTGAACTGACATAGGATATTCTACATGGACTTTGCTAACTGAATATCCCTGATTGGACTGACTACATGATAAATGACTATTGGACTGTTATTTGACTATGCCATAAACTTATACTGGAATAAACTATATTCTTGATAGCACAAGCGTATCTGTTATTTTTACTGTATGTTAATAAACATACAAGCTTAGCTCACTCATTTATCTGTGTGCCTATCTGACTAACGCTGCACATTCTGTTTAGCTTGTCTACCTAACCCTGGTTGGGGAACCCAGGCTTAACACCTGGCAATTGATCAATCTTCTTTACTCTGCATGGAAAACTCACAAATGGAGGCAGAACACAAGGAGAGAGACATACGCCTTCTCATGGCCGCCTTTATATATACAGCTTCTTAAAGAGGTAAAACCCTATGGTTCTAACCTCAGTCTTAAAGCTGCAATAACCATGCTGATTCATCCTCATTGCATTAGCCTTACAACAGCTGGTCAGCTATTAAATCTCAATAAGAAGTTTCAGTGGTTGGGGGGAAAAATTGCACCAGAGCTTCTGCATTGAGGAACCTACGCTACTGGATGCCAAACCTTGTTTTCTTAAACTCATTGAGTAAACTCAATGTAAACTCATTGAGTGGCAAGTTGTGGGATTAAGCCCATGGGAAAGCCATTTTTTTTCCAGTTTTGAGCAAGTACTTTATTTTCTAGAGATTCCTGTTCAAAAGATTTTATAAGGAAGAAAAGATCCATACTCTTGGCACTTCATTTATAATGTTTAAAACTGCACATTATTATTTACTCAACTTTTTGCTTTGCTCCCAATGCAGCTTGGTCTGAAATTCCAATTCAGTGCTGTAAAATCTATTCCACAGTGCTTTGCTCGAAGAATATTGCAATTGTACAATGCTCTTAAAATATCCTGTGCACATCCTTTTGTGGAGCTGAAAACATTGTGAACATTTCCCTCACCTTCCACCTGATTCAATAAGCTATTTTTTCCACTCCTTAGCAGTTCTTAAATCTTCCTGAAATAATGAAGATACTATTCAAGTTTGTTGGTTCTTTTAGATAGGAGTTACAGGAATTAAGCTTGATTCAAGGGATTTTTGAATTCTTTTTTTAAAAGTAAAAGTTTTGATTGCAGTTGGGATACTGCAATTGGAAGCAGGGAATAGCACATTTAGGCAGGGACATTTGGCCTCTTTTGCCCCCAGCCACCTGCCTCAGCCATTTTACAGCCATCTTTCTTCCTCTTCTGGCCCTACCCCGGCCATTTTCCACAGCCAATGGGCCTCCGCCTCTCACCTTTCATCCCTGCCCATTCACCCAAACACCATATGATCTGGACCTTTGGCTGCACAGGACAAACAGCCCCCAGCCAATTGGGTGGCAGGAAGAAGCAATGGTGCTGCGGGTATAGCATGCGATGCAAGATTTTTTAAAAAAAAATACTGCAGCTGTGCCGCAAGTGTGGGGGCCTTGCAGATTTGTCACCAGGAGCAGAAGGAGGGGGAGTAGCAACCACCTGGGCCACTGGGGAGCAGACAGGCAAGAGTGTGTTGGAGGGGACCAGGAAGGAGGGGAGAGGTGCCTCAAGGAGGCTTCACAAATACAGCTTGGCTCGCAACTCAATCAGCTCCAACAAAAGAGGGGAGATGGAGCAAAGTTGGCACAACTTTTGGTGTTGGGGCAGGGACTGGGGGGGTCATGTAGGCAAATGGCAAGGCTGACACTGCTTCTGGTGTTGCAGGTGGAGGGGCTGGGAGTGTTAGATATTTACATAAGTCACTTCTGATTGGTTGGTCTGTGACAGCGGGAATTTAAAGAGCTGTCACTGGTTGTAACCATGAGCAGCTCACCTGTAAAAGGAGCTGCTGCGGCTGCTGGGTTCGTCTGAACAATGCAATAAAGAAGCTAAGCAATCAGACCCTCCCGCATTATCTCTCACCCACAACTTAACACTGGTGATGAGGATGGGATTCTGAGAGAAGCGGGAATGCGAATACGTGGCTAACCAACCAAAGAACTCAACATGGCCGGGAACAATATGCCACTCGCACCGTTCAACTGATGACTGAGGACTGATAATCCTAGATCGATTGATTCCTGATGTTGCTGAAAAGCAGTGACCTGATGAACATTATGGAACAGAGGAAACAAGCCATCTTCCTCATGCATTGTGGCCCCACCATTTTCAAAATGGCTAAAGTTCTCACAGCCCCAAGCAATGTAAAAACGATGGCCTGGCCAGACTTAGAGAGAATTCTGAGCGCTCATTACAGTCTAATCCAGTCTAATCAAGAGACACGAGTTCTACCGTAGAGACCAGAAGGATGGAGAGAGCATCAACGATTTCGTTGTGAGCCTGAGGAACCTTGCCAGAGCATGCAAATTCCTGAATGTGAACAAGGCGATGAGGGATCACATAGACCTCAGACTCAGGGATCTGACACTACAGAGCCGCCTCCTAACAAAGCCAATGGCAGGGTTCTCTTCAGCTGCATGACACTATCTGTGCTACCCTGCAACCCTCCACCCACAATGCCAGAAGCTGCACCGGCCTTGCTGCTCACTGGCAAACCACCCTCCAGTCCTGCCTGTAATTGCAGAAACAGGCCAAACTGCCTTCTGACTGATATCTCAGTTGCCAACTTGTGTCCATTCATTTATCTCTTTTTGTTTATTCAGTAGGATGTAAAAGCACTTCCTGCAAGAGATTCTTGGAGCTAAACTATAGGAGCGTTTAAACTTGCCACTGTGATAATTTTTCATGAAGCATGTGCACAATGGAGTTCCAGGCCTGTCTTCTTCATGAAAGGTCGTCCATGTTCTTTTGGGTTATTACAACTGTTGAGTAAAGCCTGTTTCATTCATGCTGTTTTATGACTTGAAATGGTAGGAGTGATTTCAAAATCTGCAAAGATGAGAGGAGAGACAGGCCCTGCCTGCCTTTCCGGTTGTGAGGCTGGAGCAGCACAACTTCATTGAACAATAGAAGGAAGAGATCGGTGAAGAACTATTTTCTATTTAGCAAAGGAATTCCTTCACTGAGCTTGCAAACAGGACAGCAAGCATTTCATCATTAAAAAGAGAGTTTTCTATCTAGGACATTATGTACTGTACTCCAACGAGACCTGGCCAAGGGGAAGAAATTTGTCACAGCAAATTGACATTGAGATATAGGCAATGCAAAAATACAGCCCAAATCAGTGTTTCGTTTTTCTTAAATTTTATTATTGTGTAGATTTGCACATTATACAATTGATAAAAAAAGTTCTGCACCAATTTGAATCCATAACTGCTGTGCTGATGCCTTCTACTTCTCAAATATTTTCAGTGTCATGAATTATTCTGTACCAAGTGCTCACCTTAAACCCAGTCAGTCCTGTGATTTTGCACAATGTTACACCTTTTTCCTAAGTAACAGCTGTATTTTGAAGATAGAGTACCATCACAGGTGCTCACAAATGTGTGTGTCATGTATAGATTCATGTTTCTGGACCTGGAGTTTCTTTACCTGGGTCCATTAGCTTTACAGTTTTGAAGGTAACATTGTTCTCTAAGGTGATGGAATTCTGTATGTATGAAACCTTTTATCCTATTTTGATTTTTTTTTAATTTAGTGAAATTATATCACGCTCCTTCTATCATAAAACCTAAAGTAACACACATTGATTCCCAAGATGCTGCCAGATTTGTTGAAAGTAGCAAAGTCAAATAACAATTGAAATTAGGTACCTGTCTATTGGAATCACACACTGTTATTTTAATTTGAAATCTCAAGGGAGTTTTGAAAGTGTACCAAATAATACTATGGATTCTTAAGCTGAAAAATTATTATTCTAATTGAAGGATTTACAAATATTTTACCACAAGAGAGATCCCTTTGCATTTGTTTATGAAACTCCAGAGAATCCATACTAGAGATTCTTCAAACTATATTTTGGAAAATCTGGGATTATTTAAATACTTTTTAGGAGTGCTTCAGTTAAAAATGAAAAATTATAAAACAGAAAACTAAAATTTCCTAGGCTAGCAAAGATTAAACTTCACTAAACTAGACAACTTCAATTTTTTGTTTTCTACACAGGGTGAGAAGAAATTGGGCATATTAGCTGATCTCCAAGTATTTCACCTAGCAAATTAGTAGAAGTTTGTGACTCATGATAATTTAATAAAAATTGTTGCCCTGTGAGGTTGCTAAAATCAGCAGTGCTTGTAAGAGGGGAACATCAATGTGTGAAATAATTTGTGTGTAAGCTCCAACTGTGCTGCTGACAGCCAATCCATTAGTTCTCTGTTCAGAAGCACAACTTGTTCCTCAATTCTTTGTCTGTAGTCCTGAACTCCTATTTTTGTAGCTTGTTCTGGTAAAAAGAACCCCAGTAGTTCCTGCACACCTAAAGCCTGCTCATTCTTGTTCTAGGCTGAGCTCTCGGTTTATCCAAAGAATTGTTTACCAAAATAGTTATGCTGCACCATATACTGATAGTCTTCAGTAAAGCAAAATACAGAAAATTAATAAAAGACAATAAAAATAAGAAAGCTCAAAATAATACACATGGGTTACGAATGCCGAATGTTGAGTCTTCCTCTTATTGGAGACAATTAGCACTTCCAGGGCTTTTCACAAATCCAGCCATCCACACTTCTTCCACATTCACGATCTTCCCATCGGCCATTAGAATTCATCACTACACAGTCTTGCCCATGTCCACCATTGTTGGGTTCTCCTATATTCCAAGTGCTGCAGTTAGAAATTCAAGGGATTATATAAATGGCAAAATTAATTAGCGAGCACCGATAAATTGGTGAACAAGCATGAAGAATCCAAAAAGTCAACCTGAGTTACCTATATTCTCCATTATTGCAGCAACATGTGGGAAGAAAATGCTTCAGAAAGCACAGAAGTGGGAAAGATATTCATGCGGGCACACTTCTACACGGAACAGTGATTTTATTTTATTTTTTCTGTATGAGTGCTTATACAGCAATTCTTACCTATCAGTGTAAGATACGGGTCTCCAATAAACTTGCGGCAGATGGAAACAGCACAAGAAAGAGCCAGAAAATGACCCATCTGATGATAGTGGATGACCCAGTATACCCCCCCACATGTGCCGGTGTGTGTGACTGGCACATTATCAATGAATGAAACCAGCACAAAACAGGGCCCTAGTTGCATAAAGGCACAATCACCCAATTCATTTAGTGGCTGTTCAAAGTTACATCACTGAAAAAAGTGACTTATGACCGTTTTTCACACAACTGTTGTAGCATCTCCACGGTTACATGATTTACATTCAAATGCTTGCTAACTGACTCACATTTATGATGGTTGCAGTGTCCCAGAGTCATGTGATCCCCTTTTGTGACCTTCTGACAAGCAAAGTCAATGGGAAAACTAGATTCTCTTAACAACTAATTTAACCAAGGTGGGATTCAACTTTTTTAACAACTGGTTCTTTAGGTGTGGTGAGGTAGGCATAACTACTAATATTACTACCTTGTTTCTCCAACAATTACCACCACCCCTCGTAGGAAGTCCCAGCATGTTTTCTAGGCATAAGGTGAAATTAAGCCCCACCCCTCAAATTTAGGCCTATTTTAAAACAAGCAAAATGGGGGGGGACTTGCTGTTAGGAGCTCCCCGTGGGCAGCCACGCCTCATCACCAGCCGCTCCTAATGGCTGATAATGGCGGAACGCAGAGGGCTCCCTATCCCCGCCAACTGCTTTTGCTGCAGACCCAGGTATGATGCTGGTTGCAGGCCGGGTCAGTGGGCAGGCAGTGGTGGTGAGGATGTCAGCCTCAGCAGGGCACTTTACATCGCGAGAACTTCGGTGCTTGTCACTGCTGCTTCCTCTGCTGCTGTTGCTTTCCCTTCTGCCCATGCTACTGCTGTGTTTGGAGTGCTGCGCATTCCTCCACAGGCAGCGTTTCAGCTGCTTCTTGGGCGGGTAGCCACTTCTGTAGCTTCCATCGTTCCTGCCGGTGCTGATGCCTCTCTCACCAGTGCCATCTCCAACAACCAGGGCAGCAACAGTGGGAACTGTGGAAGCTTTTCAGTTACTTCTTGGGCAGGGGAGTAGCTTCCATGGTTCCAGTGAGAGAGGCGCCAGAGCGATCTCCAACAACAGCACCAGTAGCGGCGGGAACTGTGGAAGCTACAGAGGTGGCTCCCCTGTCCGAGAAGTGGCTGAAACGCTGCTGGTGGACGAATGCGCAGCACTCCAAATGTGGCAGCGGCATGGGCAGAAGGGAAAGCAACAGCATTGGAGGAAGCAGCAGCGGCAGACACTGAAGGTCTCATAATGTAAAGTGCCCTGCTGGGCCGACATCCATGCCACCACCGCTTGCCTGCTGACCCGGCCTGCAACCAGCACCATATCCAGGTCTGCAGCAAAGGCACTTGGAGGGGGTAGGAAGCCCTTCGCACTCCGCTATGATCGGCCATTAGGAGTGGCTGGTTGCGAGGCATGGCTGCCCACAGGGTGCTCTAGGCGAGGGTGCACGGGGAGGGGAGAAATTAATTCACCCCTGAAAAGACTGCCTAGCCATTTTCTTGGAGTCAAAAGAAAATAAGGCTTGGCCTTATTTTCTGAAAAACATGGTACTACTACTCCTTCTCCTTCTCCTCCTCCTCCTCCTTCTTTTGCAGCATATCCCCCCATTTTTGGGCTTCCTGAGCCTCGGGGAAGCTTCCTTGGGGGTGTTTTTGCTCCCAGAAGGCTTCCCTGGGGCCTGGGAAGGCAAAAAATGAAGTGGGGATGAACAGAGCAAACCCCCCTGCACCTCCCCCTCTGCACCTCTTTCTGCCTCCTGGGCCTCAGGGAAGCCTCCTGGGCAAAGCAGTAAGACAGTGAGAGGGATCCCAGCACAGTTGATCATCAGAACAGTTGATCATCAGAACAGTTGATCATTGGGAGGGGAAATATAGAAAAATGAAAAATGTTAAGGAGTGGCTGAGCGGGGAAGAAGGCAATCAGCAACGACTGGGTGGGAAGGGGAGGGGCTGATGGAGAGGGGTGGGGCCAGCCAAGGATATGATTTGCTGATTCTCTGAGCTGTACAGAATCATAACAACTGGTTCTATAGAACTGTGTTGAACTGGTAGAATTCCACCCCAGAATTTAACAATTACAATGATAAATGTGACAAGAAAATGGGGCAAAACTCACTTAACAAATTTCTCGCTTTACAGCAATTTTTTTTTCAATTGTGGTTGTAAGCTGAGGACTACCTGCAGTCAGTTAAAAAGTATGTTGACAGAGGCAGTCTGATTGCATAGTTTGAAAGTCTAGTATAGAAATTCCCTAGTATTTTTAAACAAATGAGAAAAAAAGGAAAAATTTTAGTGGAGACTTACGTAAATGATGGAGTACTTTTGTCTACCCAAACAAACTTGTTTTCAGAGTAGATATCACTTAGACCAATCCAGAATGTCTTGCCTTTTGTATGTGGAGTAAGAAAATTCTGAAAAATAATACAGCCGTTTAAACATTTCAGCTATAGTATACCACATGGAATAGACCAATTGTTCTATTTTGTGAACTATCCAATCGTTTTCCAAAACTGGTCAACAATTTTGTGCAAACCTGCAGATTATCTGGTTTGTAGTCGCTTATATGCAACTAGGAGTACAAATTTAATAATTTAAAACTGTCCACCCCTATTGTTTGGGCATATATCAAGGAAGGGAGTGTGTTTTGAAAGAATGGATTTAGTGTTCTCTAAAACACACGTACCAATAACAATGGTGTTTCCTGTCATTTGGTGACATCAAGAAATAAGAGCAGAGCTGGGAAGTTAACCAATAGTTGTGATTAATATACCATGTATACCTGAAAAGAGGATATACACAGTCCTTGACTTACAACAATTTGTTTCACAAACATTTGAAGTTACAACAGCATTGAAAAAACGTATGGCCAAGTTTCACACTTACAACTGTGCCAGAATCCCCATGACAACAATTCAGACACTTGGCAACGTTTATATATTTATAAAAGTTGCAGTGTCTGGGATCATGTGACCACCTATTGTGATGTTCTGACAAGCAAAGTCAATGGGGAAGCCAGATTCATTTAGCAACCATGTTACTAATTTAACAATTGAATGATTCACTTAACAACAGTGGCAAGGAAGGTTGTAAAATGGAGCAAAACTCACTTAACATTGCCTGCCTAGCAACAGAAATTTTGGGCCCAATTGTAAGTCAAGGACTACCAGTACTATCATTTACAATACAGGACAAAGAAATAAGATAGCAATAATGGCAACAATGAATATATTATTTGTCTAATTTCAGAACTGAAAGAGAGTATTTAAACTGGGTCATGAGGAATAGCCTAAAATATGATTAGTTACCTTAGCTGAGAACCTTAACAGAGGTTTATAATGACTTGTGACTTGTTGTCATCCATCATTTGCAACCAAATGCTTTCCAGTCATCTGGAGGCATATAAAAAGGATAATCCACCTAAAGTAATTGGGGCACTGGAGAAATACTTCCAGTGATAAGTTGTAGCAACGTTTCAGCAGAATCTCATCTGCCATCATCAGGCTTCTGTATTGAGTTCGTATGTGGGTCAGGCTATCACAGCCATTTAGTTTTAAATTTGAGGCTAGCCTACTGTTGTGCCAGGATGGTTTTTTCTTCATCCTGATTGGCTGGGAGTCTTGGTCTGTGTTTATTGGTCTTGGAGTTTATTTGATTGGTGTTTCTGGTTTCTTTTGTCTGTTTTGTGGCTTTGATTGGCTGGCAACACTGTGTTCCTGTGTTGGAGGCTTTCAGTGCAGCTTGGCTTCGATTAAAAGGACGGCTATCATCTATTAGGAAGTTAGGTTTCATCTGGGTGCCTGGTTGGGGTGTGTTTGAGCTGGAGGTATCAGGGGGACTCTGTTTGTGCCCAGGTGTTTGCCTGGCTTGTAGTGTGGAGATCTTTCTGTTTGAGAGTGCAGGCTTCCAAATGATTGACAATCTGGTGGAATCATCTCTTCTATTCATGCTTTCAGGTCTTTTTTCAATCTCTATGGCTTCTCTGATGATTCTGTGGCTGGGGTTTTCTATAGTGGCTAGGGTTTTGGTGCCATTGAAGTTGATGTTATGACCTGTGGCTTTCATGTGTTGGACTAGTGAGGAGGTGTGTTCCAGCTTTTTTACTGCATTTTGTGTTCCTTCAGGTGGGTACTTATTCTTCTATTGGTCTGTCCAATGTATGTGGCCAGACATGAAGCACAGGGGACTTCGTATATGCCTTGGTTTTCCAGGTCAATTTTATCTTTGGGGTTTCTAAGGATAAACCATTCTGGCGCAACAGTAGGCTAGCCTCAAATTTAAAACTAAATGGCTGTGATAGCCTGACCCACATACAAACTCAATACAGAAGCCTGATGATGGCAGATAAGATTCTGCCGAAACATTGCTACAACTTTAAAAGCACAACTACAATGACGTGAGATAATACCCGAAGGAAGCTGAACAGCATACATGTAAGTACCCGCGAAAACTTAAAAAACACACACACACAAATATATATGTATGTACTTATATAGATTTTACAGCGTATATTGATCAATGAGGTTTTTTTTCTTTATCTTTATCATTCACGTGATCTGTCTTGTTACCATAACTCCTTCGTTCTTTTAATGTTTTAATTTCTCTACATAGTTTGTGATTAAATGCACGTCTTCTGTCGTTTCCATAACTTATCCAAATATCAAATATTACCTTTTCTTTAACCACTCATGCCAAATGTTCCATATTTCATAATAGTCACTATCTTGTTTATTTTTTAACAGTTTGCTTTGGCTATCCATCTCAGTGCATTCATGTATTTTTTTCATTACCATATCCTCTGAAGGAATGGAAGACAGTTTCCAGTTTTGTGTGTAGGTTATTCTGGCTGCAGTTATGATGTGCAAAATTAGATATTGATATTTTTTCTCCATGTTTGAATCTATCATACTTAGGAGAAAATTTTCGGGTTCAATTTTTAAATTTTGTTTTGTTATATTTAAAATCCAATTTCTAAAATTTCTCCAAAATTTCTGAGCACATGGGTAAGTCCACCACATGTGAAAATATGTTCCTTGTGCATAGCTACATTTCTAATAGTTGGGTGGCAGGTTGGGGAACATCTTAGCCAGTCTCACAGGAGGTAGGTGCCACTGATGAACCATTTTATATAAGTTTTCTTTATACGAAACTGACATGGTTAATTTGTAGTTCGTTTGCCAAATGTGTTCCCACTTATCTAATTCAATACTATGACCCATGTTTTTAGCCCAAATTATCATAGATTCTGTAACTGTTTCTTCTTTTAATTTGTAGTCCAAAAGATATTTATATGTTTTACTAATTGTTTTCTTTTCTTCTCCTAGATATATTTTATCTAATTCTTGTGGAGTCACATTAAAGCCAAATTGTTCTCTATCTTTTTTATAATGGGTTTATATTTGTGCAAAGGGCCACCATGCTATCTCCTTTCCTTGAATTTGTATTTGGTTCCTATTTTTAAGCTCTCCAGTGTCATATAATAAATCTTTATACCTAACAATATTTTCATAATCCAATACATTTGGATGTGTAACTGCTTTCAGTATAGATAGCCACAATGGAACCTTTGGGTAGTGGCTTTTTTCAATCTTTCCCCAGATATTAAACAACACATTTCTTACATGGTGCCTTTGGAAATATGAATGTTGTTTAGATTTTCCATCCCACATGAAGGCATGCTAGCCAAGTTGGAGATCAAAACCTCTAATACTAATAATCTCTATTTTCTAATTTAACCCAATCCTTAAGTCAGTTTACTGTAGCAGCATCATAATATAATTCAAAATCTGATTTGAATTGAACTGATCTGATTTGAAAAAGGCCAAATCCTCCTTTTTTCTTGGCATTCTGTAATAATTTATATTTCACTCTGGGTTTTTTTCCTCTGCCATATAAATTTAGATATACATTTGTTTCATTCTACAAAAAAAAATCTTTTCCAACTTGAATGGCACTGTTTGAAACAAGAACAACAATTTTGGCAAAATATTCATTTTTACTATCAAAATACATCCCAATAGCGATAACTGCAATTTGACCCAATTATCTAAATCTTTAACTATTTGCCTTATTAACTTATCATAGTTATCTTTTTTAATCGAGCAGTCAACCAGATCCCTAGGTATTTTACTTTATTTAACACCTGCATACCTAATTTATTTGCTAGTTCTTCCTTCTGCTTTCTATTGTCATGTATGTAATAAAATAAATGTACACCGTATACTTTATTTGCCTCTGCAGGTTTTGGGACTTCATAATTATAATATAATTATTTACTTAGTGTATGTCCAATCACACTTGGCCAATAAAGAATGCTATTTTATTCTATTCTTTTTCCCCCGCTGAGTTTTATTTAGCAAAGTGTAGAAGTCAGACAAAATCATATCACAACTGTGTTTATCAAACTCAAGAGGCTGGCTTGTGGCATGGCCAATAAAGAATGCTATTGCTATTGCCATTGCTATTCCCATTCCATTCCCATTCCATACCATTCCATTCTATTATATTCTAAGTGCTCGCTCATCCGACACAGGAAATGCAGATGAATTTGTGAATGGGGTCACCACCTTTCCCTGAAACTGTAAAAATGTATCCTGTAAAGGGGAGCTGCCTATCATTTATCTTCATCACCAGCATATTAGTATTGACTATCAGCAGCCAAGCAAAGGACCAGTAGCCCTCCACCCAACAGCCTCTCTCATGAGACACTCAGATTAGTTCCCTCCCAGAGGAACAAGAAGACGAATGCAGTGTATGGATATGGAGTCCTGTTCCTGGAGTGCACATCCCTTTCCACCATCTTTTCAGATGTGAAGGAGACTTCTGACCCTTGAAGCAGGAGGTTTGTACAAGTTTTGCTCTTCTTCTTCCTTACCTCTAATAGCTTCAAAATGAGAGCCAACCTGGCACCACTGTTCGATTCTCAACAGCTGAGGTTTCCTTCCCACAAATGTGTTCTTTGAGACAATATGTGTGGTTTAAGTTTGAGAAATGGAAAATGTTTGATTGTTAAACTGGAACAGCTTATTACCTGCACACTCCAACTATCAATGACAACCAGTTGGCCTCCATAAGCCTCACATCTCTTTTGCGCCTGAGACCAGGCTTCACTCCCCATCTTGAAATAGTAGCATTTTTCTTTGTTCAGCAGCCAACCTTTTGGACATACCTGGCAGCCTGAAGCTATAAAACAGTTGTAGATATTTAAAGACAGATAATCATATATTCTAGTTGCTTTTAGTAATTAAACCAATATTACCAATGCTTGTGATAGTTTGGTCCTATCTGTAAATCTAAACAGTGGCCAGCTCAACATCACTCGTGTCGGGGGCACTTGTGGTGGCCCAGGTATGGCTGGAGGAGATCCTCCTGCAGCCCTCTGCCAGCAAAAATGAAGCTTCGGAGGGCTGCATGCGGTCCTCCAGAGCTCCGTTTTCGTTGGCAGAGGGCTGCAGGAGGCCATCACGGCTGAAAACAGAACCCAGGAGGGCTGTGTGCAGCCCTCCTGAGCTCTGTTTTCGCTGGCAGAGAGCTGTAGGAGGCAGTCATGACTAAAATTGGAGCCCAGCTGTGTTGCGCACAACCCTCCTGAGCTCCATTTTCACTGGCAGAGGCACCACAGGCTGGTCCTTACTGTTTCCAGGGCGGGCCCATGGGCCAGATCTAAGCACCCCGTGGATAGGATTCAGCCTGCAGGCCTTGAGTTTGACACCCCTGGTCTATACAGTGTTGAAAATAAAGACTAAGCCCAGGTCCTGATTGGCAAAAACTGCAATACTGTGTTTGCAGTTTAAAAAAAAACACCTTAATGGCTTTCAGATATTCTGTGCTGCAGATAATCAAATATGAGACCTCTTGGTTAAACATTGGTTTTAGCAGCTATACTGGCCTCCCTGTTGCTCAACAGTATCCCTTCCCAAAGTATTAGATTTGTTTGCCAGATGGCTCATAGTTTTTGGGACTTTGATCTGCCCCCAGATGGCAAGAAGTGTAGGTCAGTCCAGGAGTTCCTCACTACCAGGACAATCATGGGCCTAACCTATGTCACTAAGAGCCTAATGCAAACACTCGAGATTATGTATTAGACCTGGTTTGTATCCCAAAGCAGTCGCAATCTGGGAATGGAGGATATCACCATCAGTCCTTTGCATAATTAGATAATTCTCTTTTCAGCTTGCCAATGCTGCTACCATCCCTGTGGCCAGGGAGAAACTACAGTTTGGTCCACCACAATTGACTTGGGATTCCAGGGTGGAAATTATTTTTTCCCTTAGGTTCTATGGGTGGTTTGACTGAGGCCCTGATCAGAATTTGGATCCAAATATATTAGTTTGTATCCATCCCCTTTAAATCGCTGGAGAAGATGCATAATAATACCATACACAGTGCTGTAACCAATGTTTTGAGTCATGTGGTAAAATTGGGCTATAGTTCAAAACTTGTAGAACTTTCATTTGTACATGTATGGTTTAATTCAAACATCAGCTGCCTAGTATCAAACACATGCATTCTTCAACACAGCCACAATTACAACAAGACTGAGCGCTTAACTCTGAAGGAGTAATATCTTATGAATTGACAGACAGAGGAATTGTATCTTACCGTTAATCTGATAAACTGCATTGATTAATTCAATGACTACCTTCCCATTTCCTTCACTTCGAGTGTCTATCTGTTTTATGTTTTCATTCACTAAAAGTACAAATTTACAGGAAAACAATTAAATGTAAATAAAACTAGATATAACTAGATATAACAAAACTTTTCCCAATCTGTATCTTTCAGATATGTTGAAACCCTATACCTATCACATTCTACTGACAGGGTCGTTGAAGAATTTCAGTCCCAAGACATCTGATGGGCACCAGACTGAAGATTAGTCATTGATATATTGATGCAAAGGAGAATTCAAAGAAAGAAATAATATTTTCCTTATATTCATTCACACATACATATATAAAGATCATATGGCAAACTCAAGAGAAGATAAGTCTAAATCCATTGTTCCTGTCACTGAGATTTTGATGACAAGCAATATCATTTTCCATCTTCCATCTTTCCATTAATGCAAAGATGGATATCTAGTAGAACTTGCTTTCACGATGGCTGGAAAATCATCTTGCTGAAACCTTCTTGTCAAAACAAAGTCCAGAGTAGCTTCTGACCCAGCACCATCTTTGGGACCAGAAATCCAATATCACACACATTCAAAATTGAATCAAGGTCATGACTAAAATCACACTATATGAATTCAAAATGAAGGTGTAATGAAAAATTAGTGTGACTGTCTCAACTCCCACTCCATAAATTTTAACAATTATGCAAAATTAAGTAATTTTATAATTCCTGTTAAACATAAGGTTTTGGTTTATTTATTTTCAGTGAAAAAATTATAAATGTATAAGATTGTATCATTGTTTTATTTGATATAAAGATTAAAAATAATTTTAAAAATATTTTTGCCCAAATAATGCCCATGAATTTGTTAGTTTTATTTAAGTGGGAGTCACAGAGGTTCCTTTTTTATTTTCAGAGATTATAGTACTAGAAAAGTCTGAGAACTCCTAGTTTAGAGATTGAATAATCTTATTGCTTTCCATATATTTCCTCTCATCAACACTGGGAAGGCATGAAAAATTGTTTTTGTTTTATATTTTCTTTCTCATGCCATTTTCTACATGTACAGATGCTTATATGTAGGCATGGAAAAGAGGAAAATATCATTATTCTATCCCTTAAATTCACTTCTGCAATATATGCTTGTGGCGGTAATTCATCAATTGGGCCTTTTGCAGCTGTGCTGAAACCAAAGTTGTTGGACTTTCAACCAGAACAATACTTTCAGTACTCTAATTTCAATATATTTAGAAGATATTTAACACAACAGTTCCTTGTTTATTCGGTTGCTAACTCATTTATGCTTCCTTCTCATGTTAAACAGCATTCATATATTGATAATCTGTGGCCATTTTAAATAAAAACACATATTTATTTAAGAAACCCAGAAAAATTAATATTCTTTGACCAATTTATTCTATCTTTCATGAATGTTTTCCACTTATTTATTTTATTTAATTTTTTATATTTACTTTCTTATTGGCCTGGAAAACTTATGAATTGCCAGGGGAGGGAAATCCTACTTTGCTGAAGATGCCATTAATTTCCTTGTTGATGATCAGAATATGAATACTTATGTTTGGCCAAAATGCTTTTTTGAAAATTGTTCCTGGAAAACATGTCTGTTTATATGAAAGATTCACACAACTGCTTTCTAACACAAGAGGACAGGAGAGGAATTGGTGGACTGTTGATTCTGATGTGTCCCATTCGCCCCTCCCATTGATCAATCACCCAAGGCAGATCCCTCACTTTAATGTAGGACCATCCTTGACAGGGAAAGTTGTCAGAAGAGTCCTTCAGAAAGAAAGAAAAAAGGAGGTACAATGAACAGGATCTTGGAACTTAGACTGATGTTGCCAGGAATAACTCACAGTTTTCAATTTGGAACAATCCAAAATAAATTTTATTCATAAAATTCCCTATTAGCAAGCTCATGTATCTATCTTATCTTCCTTTCTCACCAGAAGCAAGCCCATATCTACCTATAAAGACCACTTACCATTCTTTTTCAGGCTATTGTGATCTTCCTCTAGCTTTTTTAGGCTGTTATTTATTAATGATTCTGAAGAAGAAGAAAAAGACACAGTAAACTGTAATTGCTACTTTGGAAGAAAAGGCATTTTTAAGACCTCCAAATTTCACTATGCAGGAAGAAATAGAAGGTGCTATGGGATTAGGTTATAATGGTTTGATTTAAAATTGAATGTCGAGACTACAATGGAAGCCCACTTCTGTAATAAGCAACAGAATTGTAAGTTATGTTTAAAATTTCTTAGAGCAACAGTGCAGATGTTTCTCTATGTCCCAAGTTTAAAAATATGAATTGCTTACTAGTCTCAGACCTTATCCAATAAGCCAATTTCCTCTTCTCACAGAAAAGAAACACCCCTACCCCCTCCTAAGTAGTCAGGAACTCCCATTGACAAATTGCTTAATTCATTCAATTGGACCATTAATCATTTTTTTCTTATCAGCCAAGGCATCCAATAGGATAAAAGAGACCAAAAAAAGAAAAGGTTAAGGTAGTGGTTACATGCCTTTGATTGTATGGTCATGGCATCATCCTGAATTTTTCACCCTCTCCCCCAGACACTGAACAAAATATGGTTGCCCAGAAGCCAAAACAATATGTTGTGATAGTTGGCAGAACAAAAATAAATAACTCAAGGATGCTTGGCACAAGGAAGGAAAGAAGCGATGAGAAACTTCAGTTGAAATATCAGACACAAGATGAAGCTAATGCATACCATAAGCATCATGGTTGGAGTGGAGCAGCTGCAACTGCTTCTCTGAATTGAGACCTAAAAAGACAGAATATTAGCCTGAGGTACTTACAGTAGTTCAAAGTTTAATGTTTTGTCAGCTAGATAATGTACAATATATGGATTTACTGGAAATTATAAGACAGCTATATTACTTTAAACCCCTACGTGGTCAGGATTAGCTTCAGCAGAAATGTATAGACCCAACCCCACTGGAAAATTTTCCCAAAAGACCCAAAGCTTTTACTCTAAAGATATTAAGTTCTTTGTAATGAGCCTCAGTGGCGCAATGGTGAGAGTGCAGTACTGCAGGGTATTTCTTCTGCCTGCCGGCTGCCTGAATTTTGCCAGTTCAACACCCCCCAGGCTTCCATTCTTCTGAGGTCAGTAAAATGAGGACCCAGATTGTTGGGGGCAATATGCTGACTCTGTAAACCGCTTAAAGAGAGGCGTATAGCAATGTAAAGTGGTATGTAATTCTAAGTGCTATTGCTATTGCTATCAAAACAAGAAACTGAATGCTTATGGGAGTTTTTTTTTTTTCTCAATAAAAGCAATAATATTTTTTGGAGATCCTGGTTCAGGCCTAACAAACTTATGACAGTAGAATAGAATGGATACACAGAAAAGCTAACTTATCCTAGGAATTTCAATATGAATGTACTGTTAGGTTGTATAAGTACTATGTGTACACATCTTAATGAATTCAGAATTGGAAATGTCCACTGTCCAGACCCATTAAAAGGACAATCATTAATTTCTGATCAATATATCTTGCCAAGAAATAGGAAAATATATGAATGCTTTGTGAAATGCTGCATTTCAGTTGTATTGTAGTTACTATTATCACTATGAAACTTTGTTGGCTATCATAAGATAGCCTTTACTAAAGTGAATACCATCCAGATCTGTAGAAACAATTTCAAGAATTCTGATTGTTGAAATCCATACATCTTGAAAGCCCTCTGGCTGTGCAAGACTACACTGCTTATAGCAAAACAGGTTGTATTATGTTTTTTCACTGTTTTTCTGGAACTCAGCGGTGAAATATAGGAAAGATATTTTCCCAAAAGACTTTATTTGCATCTTTTCCTTTCATGTAAGACTACTTTTGCAGTTATTTACAAAATATTTCTGCACACATAAATATGAGTGGTTAGCTAGTTCAATTATTGTTCTTTTAAAATGTGATATATGTGTGTGTGTGTGTGTGTGTGTGTCTGTATGCTGTTCAGTTTCCTTCGGGTATTATCCCACGTCATTGTAGTTGTGCTTTTAAAGTTGTAGCAACGTTTCAGCAGAATCTCATCTGCTATCATCAGGCTTCTGTATTGAGTTCCTATGTGGGTCAGGCTATCACAGCCGTTAGTTTTAAATTTGAGGCTAGCCTACTGTTGTCCCAGGATGGTTTTTTTCTACATCCTGATTGGTTGGGAGTCTTGGTATGCATTTATGGGTCTTGGAGTTTGTTTGATTGGTGTTTCTGGTTTCTTCTGTCTGTTTTGTGGCTTTGATTGGCTGGCAACACTGTGTCCTTGTATTGGAGGCTTTCAGTGCAGCTTGGCTTCGCGTAAAAGTAACATCAACTTTAGTGGCACCAAAACCCTAGCCACTATAGAAAACCCCAGCCACAGAATCATCAGAGAAGCCATAGAGATTGAAAAAATACCTGAAAGCATGAATAGAAGAGATGATTCCACCAGACTGTCAATCATTTGGAAGCCTGAACTCTCAAATAGAAAGATCTCCACACCACAAGCCAAGCAAAAACCTGGGTACAAACAGACTCCCCCTGATACCTCGAGCTCAAACACACCCCAACCAGGCACCCAGATGAAACCTAGCTTCCTCATAGATAACAGCCGTCCTTTTAGGCGAAGCCAAGCTGCACTGAAAGCCTCCAATACAGGAACACAGTGTTGCCAGCCAATCAAAGCCACAAAACAGACAGAAGAAACCAGAAGCACCAATCAAACAAACTCCAAGACTAATAAATGCAGACCAAGACTCCCAACCAATCAGGATGTAGAAAAAAACCCATCCTGGGACAGCAGTAGGCTAGCCTCAAATTTAAAACTAAATGGCTGTGATAGCCTGACCGACATACGAACTCAGTACAGAAGCCTGATGATGGTAGATGAGATTCTGCTGAAACGTTGCTACAACTTTAAAAGCACTACAATGACTTGGGATAATACCCAAAGGAAGCTGAACAGCACACATGTAAGTACCCGCGAAAACTTAAAAAAACAAACAAATATAAGTATGTATATGTATACACACACACACACACACACACACACACACACACATATATATATATACATACACACGCATACATACAAAAAGACACACACATGGAATTATTACCATTTTTAGTCAGCAAAGTTTGATTCAAACGCAGCTCTTCTAGTTCCTTGGAAATCTTAGAATCTGAAGGAATAGGATGACTGAATTCAGACATTGCATCAAACCATGGTTTCCTGGATGAACCATAACTGTCCAGGTTAGCACAACAATTATACGCTAGTCCACAAATCATCTATTATAATTTACAGTGGCTGGGTATGTACTACTAAGTGAGACAAACCAATTACACTGCAATCTCTGTGAAATGTTTAACCTGGCCAAGACTAGTCAACTTGAAATGAATTACTTTGATTTTTACTTTGAGAGATAAACAGCCTTATTAGCATGGACTGCCTGTGATCAATTAATTATAAGCACCACTGCAATCGGACCAGCCCAGACTAATCAAATGAAGCGGTGGGAGTGGAGAAAGAACAAAGAAACCTGTAGCTGCCTGTGATCAATTAATTATAAGCAATAGATTGTGGTTCCCTATGGAAGTTAAAAAGGAATGATCTCAAGCCGATAACAGAAAATAATATATGTTTCTGATATTTTTCAAATTGTTGTCTTCTTAAAGGGTAAATCTGTACTCCACATTATCAGTCCACTGTCTTACATAAAGATTGTTATCATAAAAAGGTACAATTATTGACCAAATTTCTCCAGTTTAAGCACTGGTACTTCCTAGTCTATATTTCAGATTTTAATTGTCTTTTGCTTGCATGAAGGTAGTATTCCTTCTACAATTAGGAGGAACAAGACTTGGTAAAGTTGAAAGGGTGACAAGCAAAGAGAATCTGAGTGATAGCTAAAAAAATCTGAGGCGTCAATGAATAAGATGCATCCATGGAGGAAGACACAAGGCTCACTAAGAAAAGGACAATTTAAAACAATTGTATTCAACTTTTCAAATTAAAAAGAGTGGCCAATAGTATCGCAAATAGCTAGTTAGCTTATGGAGTGAAGTGTTTTAAAATCTATAGAGAAAAATGTGAGAAGGGATGGTGATTGGCCACCAGATATGAGGTTCTAAATAAAGCCCCTGTCCCACTGCACTTACAGATGCAAAGAGGATGTAAAACGTTAAAAAAAGCTGGCCATCCATTGGAAAACGCTATGCATCCGTTGAGTACTCACTGCATACGTGTTTCATACACTCTATCCCTTGAGCATCCGTCCACTGAGATTTCATCCGCGCAAGTTTTGAGCTGCACAAAACTTTGTGAGTGGATGAACTTTCCACCGCGTACGATGTACATCCGCGACATAAACGGGCAACAAATGTTCTATGTCCGTTATCATCCATTAAACGTCTGCTGTACCCTCTCTGCATCCTCTGGCCATCCCCTCAACTCACATCCGCTGCAGCTGAAAACGGAAAGAGGGAGGAAACGAAAGGTGCATGGAATGTCTACACAGCATTAGTAGCACGGAAATAGAAAGGATGTAAGCGTATGCATCTTGTATATAAAGGATTAAAACGGACAAAATGTTTGTATCTGGGATGTATCTCGGATATTTAGGATGTCTTCAGTATGTCTAGAGTATGTAGAAGGACACCTAGCGGACTACCAATATTTCCTACAAAAAGGGGGAGAAAATCATCTGGATCTCAGTATGAATCCAGCAGCTGTGGTGTACAGACCTCTTCACCCTTGGTCTTGGTCTTCCACATCACCAATTATTCTCCACCATGGATCATGACACAGTCGGTATGATAGCTGCGATCATTCATCACCAGAACCAAAACCTGTTCAGACTGTTTCACCTTTTATACAGAAGGAGAAGAAGGAGATGTCCAAGAGCTGTGTGGGTCCGAGGATGGATTGTGAGAAGAATGGAGTTTGGATTGTATGACCAGTTGATGGCGGAGCTGAGGAATGAAGACCCTTGTGCATTCCATCACTTCATGAGGATGCCACTAGCCATGTTTGATGAACTTGCACAGCGTCTGAGACCCAGGTTGACCAAGCCTAGCACCAACTTCCGTGCCAATCTGGACCCTGGACTGAAGGTGGCACTGACTCTGCACCACCTGGCCTCTGGAACCACATACAGAAACATGCAATATGCGTGGAGGGTGCCACACAACAACATCAGCAAAGTGGTCAGAGAAGTGGTGCAGGCCATCATTGAAGAATACGTGGAGGATTTCCTCAAGTGCCCCACTACTGAACAAGGCAGGAGAAAACTTGCAGAAGAGTGGTATCAGAGGTGGAACTTTCCCCACACTGTTGGAGCCATAGATGGGAAACACGTGGCCTGCAAAGCTCCAGCCAACTCAGGGTCCACTTATTTCAACTACAAGGGCTTCTTCAGTATCATCCTCTTTGTCATGGTTGATGCTGACTACTAGTTCATGTACATCGATGCTTCAGGCAACGGGTCAGCTTCAGATGGCCAGGTATACAATGCTAGTGACCTCAAGGATGGGCTGGAACGCAACCTCATCATGGGTTTTCCAGATCCAGACCCCCTACCCAATGACACGCAAGATGTGCCCTACTTCATCGTGGGGGATGACGCCTTCTCCCTCAGAATCTACCTCATGAAGCCGTACAGTTCAAGATACCTCACCCATGAAGAGAGGATCTTCAACTACAGGCTGTCCAGGGCAAGGCAGGTGGTGGAGAACGCCTTTCGCATCCTGGCCAACAGGTTCCAGATACTTCTCACCACCATGCAGCATGAGCCACAGACTGTGAGGAGCTTCATGGAAGCTTGCTGCATCCTGCACAATCTCATGCGCACCCGCTACCCAGTGTTGCAGAACAGACTTGTGGACCGTCAACAAGGGAATGGGGACATGGAGTCTGGTGAATGGAGGCAAGGATGTAACCTGATAGACAGTGTGGATGTACAAGGCCCCAACAGAGCTTCACGTGAAGGGAAGAAGCAGCGCAACCTTCTGAGACACTGGTGCAACTCCCCAGCTGGAGCAGTGGAGTGGCAAGACAGGATGATAGATGATTAATGGATACTTCCTTGAGCCTGTCGCATAACACTGATGAGATTGTGCCATGTATGTTGAGTGGTTCTACAATGAATAGGGCATTAATAAAGAGCTTTGTTTATTTTAAAATGTGTTGATCAATGAATACATTGTTATTGATAATAAAGGTCCATATGTGTGGCAGCTGGAATGGGGAACCATACAGTCCCACTATGCTTGCACTGGAGGTTTATTTATCCCACAACTATCCTTATCTATCCCACAAGCATGCAAAGGCTTAACCATTTGTTAAAAATTTTCACCAACACTTTACTAAGGTAAAAAAATGAACCAAGTGTCTTAAGCAAAGATAACCTTTTTTAACTGTCTTAGGTAATCTTTATGACTTTATTAAATAAGCAAAATGAACCAAGTAAAGTGTCCTAAACAAAGATAAACTTAACAAGTAAACAACTCAGTCTCTGACACTATTCTCTGCCACTCTGAGTCATGTCTATGGTCTCAGCTGTTAAGCGGGCAGGGACTGTGGAGGTGGCTGTGGCTTGAGTGTGGTCTGAGGTGCCATTGGGGTGCTTGGCCCCGAGGGTAAAACAGGGGATGGTGTGTTCAGGAAGCTGTTCAAGAGCTGACTCAGTCCCGTGAGGTTGAGAGACCCTTCATCAAGGACCTGAGATGTGAGGCCCAAGACTGATGACAGATTGCCCGTTGACGGGCTTGGCTGTGGGGTGGAGGAAGGAGGAGTGTAGTGGGGCTGTCTGGTCTGCAGCTGGGTGAGGATTGGAGTCTGTGGTGTGAGATGAACCTGAGCCTGGACTGGGAAGGTCTGTTTTTGCTGTGGGAAGTCCTGGTAGTCGTAGCCTTGGTAGGTGAGGGGCTGTTGAAAGCCGTGGAAGGGCTGTGAGATCACCTGGGTTGGAGGAGCAGACCTGGACTGGGTCGGAGCAGCTTCAGCTGGGCCTTGAGGGTTGTGCAGAAGTGCTGTTATCTTCTCCTTCATCACCTGGTACTGGGCCTCGGGCAGGTCCCTGAGGGTGTGGCTCACGTAGGTGATGAAGGCAGCCCAAAGATCCTCTGTCCAAGTGGACCAGCTGAGAGAGATGTTCTGTGCTGGTCTTCATTGTGTCCCTGATCTCCAACAGCACACTGTGGTTCTGGCCCTCCAGTCTGCCTCTCTGCCTGCATCCTGTGGAGCTGGGGGTGGGGGTGGGTTGGCCTCTGGTGGCTGCTGCTTCTTCCTCCATTTGTGACAGGGCTCCTCCAAGTCCACCGGCATGGGGAGTGCAGCTGTCGGGGGGGTCTCTGCCGTGGGGCCCTCTGAAGACACCTGCCTGGACAGGCTCTCTGGCTCCTGGCTGGAAGAGGACTGGCTGTCTGTGGGCTGTCTGAGGGAGAGGGGTGTCAGAGGGGCTGCTCCTCGGTAGCGGATCTCACCCTCCAGGAAACTGCACTTGGCCATGACGTACATCTCCCAGTCAGTGAGCTTGACAGCGGCCTGCCCAGATTTCTTGAGGTGTAGCTTGCCATAACAGGTGTGCATGTGCTTCCACCATCCCAGGAGTATTTCTGCAGTGTACCCCAGGCTCTTTGCCTTGTCTCTCCAAGCTGCCTGCTTCTTCTTGTTGTCGTGATAGAGTCTGTGGCCCTTTCTCCACAGGTACTTGTTCTCCCTCCGCCATTCCAGCACCTCATCCTCATGGTCCTCGGAAACAGTGTACTGTTTCCTCTCTCCCTTCTCCTTCCCTTGCCTCTTCCTCCCTCTGGCAGGGGCTTGAGCAGCAGGGCCTTCAGGGGCTTGAGTAGCAGGGCCTTCAGGGGCTGGAGCAGCAGGGCCTTCAGGGGCTGGAGCAGCAGGGCCTTCAGCAGCAGGGCTTTGAGGGCCTTGGGGCTGGTCCACCACAGCAGCAGCAGCAGCAGCAGCAGCAGGTTCAGAGTCAGTGCCAGGGGGTGGGATGCTGGTTCTGTCCTTCTTGCCAGGGCTGGAACGAGTAGGCACAGGATTCCTCTTTTTCCCTGACTGACGAACCATGGTGTTCCTGCAAGATGTATGTGGCAGCACGTCTTTCCCCTGAATGCTGACTGCATGCGTGCTGCATCCTTTTATATCCGCGGAGCCGATGCAATTCATACTCCCCGCATGTGCAGTGAACGCTTTGCATCTGATATACATCTGCGCGGCATCCGCTTTGCTTCCTATAGGCATCCATGATGCATCCGCTTCATCCGTTATGCATCCACCCCTTCCGCTATGCGTCCGCTTCGCAATTCTCCCCCGGAACCCCTTCGGATGTGTCATCCACTTCCATCTGCTGTCATCCGCTAGGCTTCCTATGAACATCCGCTTAACATCCCCGCTACGTACTATCCACGTCCGTTCTTTTCCGTTCTTTTCTGTTCTGTTTATGCAAATTTTCACCACTTTTTGTAGCGGATGACAACGGATGGAGCCACCCCCGAAATTTTGCTCGTCCGCTGTGTCCTTTATGCATACGTTTTGCGTCCATCAGCCAGTGGGACCTAGCCTTAAATGCTTTCATGTGAAGTGTTCAATTTGGGAATCGCATGACAGGAAAAGAATGTCCATAATCAAGAAGCTGTATTGGGACCTGAGCAAAACCCCACATTATTTCCTACAGTATTTTTTTTTCAATCAGGACATTGAGATCAGTAGTCACAAAAAGCAAATATTCTTCCTCCCTTACCCAAACTTCATGAAACAAACTAAATTGGATTAGAAATTAGGTATTTTGTTGGGCTCCATCCAATCAATTCCAGTCAGCATGGCCAATAACCAGAGATGATAGCAATGACTGATAATATCTGTGCAAATATTTCAGTGACAAAACAGTTAAATCTTGTGTAAAACTGAGTAATAGTTTTTAGTCAATGTATTTCATAGAATAGAGTAACAGAATTGGAAGGGACTTTTGGAGGTCATCTAGTCCAACCCCCTGCTCAAGCAGGAGTCTATTCCAAATATTACCCTCTACCGAGGATCAAACTCATAACCTCCTGTTTGTGAAGCGAGAGCTTCACCTCTAGGCCACCAGAGCTGTTTAGTGATTTAACTCTCAAAAACTAAATTATTTTCAAATATACATATAATTGAAAACATAACTGGGATATGAGAATTTTTTTTTAATAAAGGTGTTCTCATCTCCCAAAATTCCCCAAACTGAGGGGGAATTGTAGAAAATGCAGACTTAACACATCTGAAGAGTATACTATGAGGTTGATCTTCCATACTAATCTGGTATGTAGGGCACCAAATTGTACCCTATTCTCTTTCTTTCTCTTCACATCCAAGATTGCTATTTTAGAAAAGAGATAGATGATCCAGCTTTTGACTCAGAAGACATACATTTTGATGCCATCACAGCAACAATGATGATCCATAGCAAAAATGTTGCAATGGTCACAAGAGAAATGATCGGCAGGGATACTCCTGAACCACCTCGGAAGCTTTGTGGCAGGAAATTACCTGTGGACAAAAATTATGTGTTTTATAAAACCTACAGTGGTAAAACTAGGATAAGAATTCTATATTAATACTATACAACAGGGATGTCAAACTCGCGTCATCACGGCTTCATCTCTTGTGATTTTTCCCCCTTCATTAAATGGGGCATGGGCGTGGCCAGTGCGTGATGCATCTGACCTACAGGCCACGAGTTTGACAGCCCTGCTATAGACAAAAATCTCTACAAAGTTTCAGACACACTAGCTAAAATCCCATTCATTCTAGAATAATATTTGTATTTGTTTTTCTCTATTGCAACAAAACATGCTTTTACACAGCTGATTTTCTACATGGTGTAAATTTTTGTAATCATTAGGCACTTTTTTCAACACAAAAATTAAATGGACTATGACAGAGATGAGAATGTGCACAGGGAAAAACTGCCTTTGAAATGAAACACAATACATCAGAGTAAATGTTCTTAAACAACTGCACAATAAGAAAATCACTATTTCTCCACAGCTTACTGTAACATTCATCTATTTGGATGAATGCTGTAGTAAGCTGAATGCAGCACACATCAATTTGAATGGACCAAATGGCTAATACTGTATTTCCTGGTAATCCTCGAAGGCAGAATGTCAATATAATAATATCCATAAGAAACCGATCCTACCATAATGTCCACCGTTGTCCCAGACAAGTTCTTTTGATGTGCTCTCTTTCCCTCCCTCCCTCTCTCTCTCTCTCCATCCCTCTGTCCCTCCCTCCCTCCCTCTCTCTCTCTCCAGTCCATGGCTCATTTTTTCAACTACAATAACTTTTTCATCTGCTATGGTAAATAATATTGATGGGAATATGACTGTTGATAGGAGTGATGGCATTGTAATAATACAAATATTCCTAGCCTGCTCATCCCCAAATTTCATTTCCCAGGCTTCTGTGCAGGAGAAAGAGAGATTCTAAACAGAATAAAAAGTATTTTACTCCATCAATAATTGCTATGGTAAATCGCTTTATTTTAAAATATGCTCTTGAATGGAAAGTCAGCTACAGTATAATTTTTTTTAAAAAAATCTTTATTTGCAGTGAACAAGAGTTGATGTATATTGTGTATTCTGTATCTATTTCAGCTCATGTCCTTTACCATAGGTTGCCCCTCTGAATGTGATTCTCTATCATCCTGATTATGGTTGCCCCAAAGGTGCTTTTTCCAAAAGGCAACTGGACTTTCTTGGCTTTTTTTTTTCCTTTGAAAATATTTCATTTTTAATCCAAGAAGTTTGGATGTTCTGAGGAAAATGTTTTCAAAGGAAAAAAAAAAGACAGTCCAGTTGCTGTCTGGAAAAAGCACCTTTAGGTGTCCCTCTGTATGAACCTTAGAGATCATTTCCGTATTACAAAGGAGTTTTTGCCATGGTTTCTGTCTTGCGCTCATAGTCTCTCTTTCTGCACAGAACCCTGAGAAATGAAATTTGGGGCAAGCAGGCTAGGAGTGTTTATACTATAGCAATAATCTGTCAGTTCCCATTAACTGTCATACTCTCACCATTATTATTTAAAGGTGTTGATTTAAAAAGTTATTAATGTCTACTAAGAAAGTGCTAGTTTTCCCTCAAATCTTTTAAAATCAACATCATTTGTATTGTGTACCTCCCATGTTAAATTTTGAATACATTTTTAGAAATATTTTTATATTTTTGAAGTATTTTTTAAAAATCAGTCTTTGTACCAAACCATTTTATCTGTGAGGTAAAATAGGCAAGGAAAAGATTAATTCTTTGATCTCTCAAGTACCACATTAGGCTCTTTTCTTCATCTGATCTATGTGACTTTAGAGGGAAATGATGATATCTATTTTCAGCTGAGTTACACAGAGAAGGTTTCTCAGCAAAAAAGCAGTAAGATAATGGCTAGGATGCCATTTTAACCTCATCAGTTCCTAGAATTCCTTGCAGGAAACCTATTATAGCTAAACTGTTTTAAACCTCATGAGAAGTTTTAAAGTACATGAACTTGATTCGGTCATCTTGTCTCAGTTCCAGAATGTGTATGCCTTGTGTTCTGAATCATTATGAATCTTGCTGATCCAACAAAAATGGTTTTGACCAATTGATCACAGACTGATGGAAGCAGGAAGCAGCTGTCTTTGGTATGATCCAGAGAAAGGGAACAAACTGATTGTCCTCTCAAACATTACACAACAAAGATCATACGGCTTCAGGCTCAAGATGCTTTCTACAGTGGAACAGAAGTGCATAGAAAACTGCCTTAGGGTGGGGCCAACTATCTGAACTGAGATTACTGTGATTCACCTTCAACGCAGAGTTCAGAAGCAGCACATTAAAAAGGAAAAAGGCTTGTTCTTTGAACAATTAACTTCTGTGGGTGTGATATTTGATATTCTCAAAGGGAAACTCCGGTACATGATTCTTACAGAATACTGACCTAGTTAGTAAACAAACTATGGTTGTTTAACCATGGTTAATTGAAGGAACTGCAACCATGTGGGTTTGCATGTGATGAGGTTCACATTATTTGTGCCTACTTTATAAGGATAAGCTTAGAAGCCTTATTTCATAGAATTATTGAACTAGAAAAGTCAATTGAGGTCATCAACTCCATCCCTCTTCCCAGTACAAGAATACAAATTAAACCATCCCAGAGAGATGGTTGCCTAATTTATGCTTGGCAACATTTAATGAAAGGCAATGTTTAAGAAAATTTGGTTGCTATCTCCTTGCTGACAGAAATGCAGATCAAACATTGGAACATCAATGTAAAGAGATTAAGTTTTGTCTTCAGGTTCAGGTTAGGACTATAGGCCTTTCATCATGTTAGATTATTGTCTCATCAACGTCAGTGTTAGCTAGAGTTGACTATTGATTTTCTCACAGCTCAAGACAGAGGATCCTCCCCACATACCTTAGAATAGGGGTCCCCAATCCCCAGTCTGTGGACCGGCACTGGGCCACAGCATGCCAGAAACCGAGCTGCACAAACAAGAAAAGTCCCATCTGTGGGATGAAGGTCGCATGCAAAACCACGCTCTTTCTGGTCGGTGGGAAACCCTCTCTCCATGGAACTGGTCCCTGGTGCCCCAAAAGATTGGGGCCACTACCTTAGAAGACCATTAAATCAGAGTTTCCTCACATGCAAAACCATGAGAAACAGAGTTACAGCAGCTCATATCTCTCTGTATCAGCAAAGAACAGTTACTCTCAATAAGCATGTACCTCAAGCAGCGAGAATTCTTCCTTCATTCCTTTAAATTGCTTAGGTGGATGGAATGTTTAAATGTTTGGAAATAAGTGAAAATGGAAATAGTATTCTCATTCTTCTCAGATACTTCTTCATTTCCCATAGAATGCACCTTTGCAATTTTTCCCCTCTTTATAGTCCAATTTTGCACAAACCCAATCATTAGTAAGTCTCATCATGGTGAGTGAGGCTTATTGTCAGACACCATAAGTATAAGAATTCATATTATTGAAGAAGTTGTGGTGTTCTATAACCAAATTGGCAATCATTTTCATGAATACGTTCTTAAATAACTGGAGGGAGTTTGTGCTGCCGTTTTAAGCTTCTCTCCATTTGGCTCTGAATGTCTGGAAACTCTCCCCCCAGAGGCATACGTCAAAATTTCTGAATCCAGCTAGAGCTGGCAATTACCTGCTGTTTCAAATATCTTCCTTGGTTTCTTCCCCTGTTCCTCGGGTTCTTCGCATCTCTTATAGATACCCTGTGGTGATGACATTTTTCTCAGTCTTTGGAAGCTGTGGGACTTTCAGCTATTTATTATCGTCTAAAGTTCTCCCAAACGTTTTCTGAGGAAACGAAATGGGCATGAGCAGTCACTCTTCCTCTTTTTAGCTCAGAACTTCTACAAAGTTCCTAAAACCTTCCTCTGAAAATTTGGAGATCATCCTAATGCACTGCTTAACACAGCCTCCTAAGGGCTATGCTGGAATATGTCAGAATGAGTTCATAGAACTGGGCACCTTTCAAGCCAACTGCCAATGTTGATTGGAAAACCCAGTGCCACGTAGTATCAGTCTTTTCCGGGAATCATGCACTCCTCCACTTGGCAGCATTAAAGTGCTTTTCTGCTACACAGGTGGCAGAAGAAAATATGCCAACATAAAAATATGCCTGGATTTCTACCTTGGCAATGAAGCAGAATATGGATTCTGTTCATAGGAGACATGAGGCGCAGGAAAAATCTCTTTTAGTGATTGGCACCAATAGCAGAAGGTCTGTGGAACTTCTGTTTTTCTTCAGTTACATGGAGTGGAGTTTCCATTCTGTGGAATTCGAAAACTGATACAAAGGAGTTTTTCTTCCCTGCTTCATCTCCACTTGCTTCTTGGGACAGAGAAGTACAAGTAGTCCTTGTTTAGTGACAATTGGGGCTGGCAACTCTGTCAATAAGTGAAGCATTCACTAAGAGTGAGATCACATGACTATGATTGTACTTTCCCCCACTCTGCTGCAATTTGGAATGTTCACTGCAATGATGCTGGGATAATTAGCCAGAAGAGATTTAATATTTATATCTATATTCATTGGAGAGGAAGGGATTATTAGAGAGTAAGCAGGCACACATTGGGCAATGCTGTAGAGTGCAGTAGTGAGAGTAGAGTAGAGTACAGTAGTGCTGTCCAGTGCCAGCATATTGCTTTCAATGTGTACCCCATTGTGTGCCTGCTTGCTCTCTTGTAATCCTTTTCTCTCTGCTCGGGGGGGGGGGGGGTTGGGGCAGAAAACAGTAGTCAGGAACAGGACATAATGTACTGATAGCGATCATATGACTGAGGGACAGCACCATTGTAACTTCAAACCATTGCTGAACAAAAAAGTAAGCAAGGGCTACTGGTAGAGAAGAACAGCTCCTTCAGTGACACTCCTCCTGGCACCAAGAAGAATAAATCTCCAGCAATCCTTTACTAGAAAGAAATGGCTGACCACTCAATTCCTGCCACTCTCATAAAGAATAGAAGAAAGTGAATTCCTGCCACTCTCAGTAAAGAATAGAAGGAAGTGAATCTTCTTGGTGCTCAGAGGACTGCAAACCACTTCCCCAATTCTCCCTCCCAGTCCCTGCTTCTCTTGCTTGCATCCAAAGAAAATGACAGACCAAATTGGAGAAATAGAGCAGACAGATAGAAGCTATCTCTGCATTGGCATGGATAAGTTTAAAGAAGTATTGTCCATTTACATCCTCTACATATGATAGTGGAGCGTCTCCATTCAATAGTTAACAAGCAGTGTAGAAGAGCTCCGACATACAGTCATGCCATGTGCCCTAAGAGAGTTTCAGAAATCACATTGCAGAGATTGGAAGCAGCATCATGCCTGTCTCCTGGAGTGATTTGGCTACACCTGGCTTACTGTTTGATGAATATGAAAGATTCACTCACTGTATAAACAGCAGAGATTCAAATAAGCATACTTTTGCTGTCTATGCAGATACTATATTCTATGCTTATGGGGCACAATTCAATTTTTCATGTATGTGGAGAAAAGCAGTGGGAAAGCCAAGGCTTACCTAATATGTGCTTTGAATGCAAGAGGATAACCTATCAAAGCAGCTAATGCTACTGAAGAAGTCCCTTGGCCTTCTTTTGTCTCACCAGGAAATAAGCATGTTGTGCTGCAGGTGAGAGGAGCAGATGGATGGACAGATAGACCAATCTATTTCTTTTTATAGGTTGACAATCAAAGACAAAAGAGATTAAACATTCTAATGGAGATTGACAACAGAAAGTGCCATTCCTCCCATGTCATCCAGATCTTCCAACATGTGATTCTTGGCTGTTGGAGGAGAATTTCAGAAGAAAGAGGTTGTGAAATTAATGAGATCCAGAGGGTCATTTTTGGTTGAATTCATCCCTCTGACATTTCTCAAGAAACAGCATTCTTTATAATTATGTAACTAGTAGAACGCTTCTCCCTCTTTGCTTTCTACTTCTTGACTGGACTACATGAGTCATAATAATTCAAAGAAAATGGTTTGATAAACTTCATACAACTCTGACCTAACTTTTCCATAAAAAGGGGGTATCCCATCTTCTTGATATCTATCATAAATTATCCTTCTTTCCAACACTTTTCCATCTTAGAACTTTTCTGATGTATGCAGTATGTAGACTTTACAAGGAGAAATGAGCTGAATAGAATGGATGAGCTTGGAAGCTGAAACATCATATAGTAGCATTTTTTCCCATTTCTTATCTCATTCTATTGCTTTTATTCTTTGGAGATCCTTCTCATCTGAAGTGAGATGTGTGAATCTGAGGAGAAGGCCTCTGAATCCTGTCAGCAATCTCAGAAAGTACTCTCAACAAGGCAGGCAAAAGTGGATTTCTATCTAGGAAATTCTGATAGGAAATTCTGGGCATTACATATAATACTTTTGTTAAAGCTCACTTGTTTAACTATTAAGCCTGTTTTTTTGGTTTTGCTTAAAATAACATTGATATTGACAGTTCACTCTTACAAATTAATCTGACTTCATTTCTTCCACTCCGACCTCCACACAGCAACAAACAACTATTCTTAGAGCTATTGGTGAAAGTGCCTAGTTGCAAAACTGCCAACATGTTGGTGGTGGTATATTATATGTTGTTCACAACAATGGGTATTTCTAGGCACTTGGTTATCCAGTCATGTGGCAAGGACTTGAATCTTTGCTTGTAATCAAAGCATGTTACCTTCAAGTTGATCTTGCCTTGCAGTTTTTTTATAATCAACTTGCTACTGTGTTTCTCCAACAATACGGCCTCCCCCAATAGGAAGTCCCAGCATGCTTTATAGGCATAAAATCAAATTAAGCCCTTCCCCCCAAATAAAGGCCTATATTAAACATGCGAAATGGGGAGGAATGGTGGGGGGAGGCTGGCCATTAGGAAGTACTTTTGTTGCATACCCAGATATGGTGCTGCCTGCGTTGACCTCGGTATTGGTGGGGCACTTCGCATTGGGAGACCTTCCGCTGTTGCTTTCCCTTCTCCTCGTGCTGCCATGGCATTTAAGGCAATGCCGCTGTGTTTGGCGCAGCCATGCATGGCCAGCCAGGTCTCCTCCCTGCAACCGGAGCCTGGCGGAGACACTTGGCTTCAGGCACTCCTGTCGCTGCCTTCCCTTTGCCTTCGAAGGCAAAGCCAATTCTTTTAAAAATGACGCCCTACTACTGGTACGACAAAAACTCCCATGCCTGAGAGGGCAGCCCAATGCTACATGGGGAGGCGAATCTCCCGGTGCTGCACCACAGGATCGGCTCACCCTGGGAGAAGCACTCAGCCGCCATCCCTGCCTGGTGCCGAGCAAAGCACGAAGAGCTTCGCCTGGGGCACCCAGCGCAGCTGACAGGCGGACCCTCCTGCCCGGTGGTGGAGCTCTCACCAAGGCAGCGAGTGCCTCCCCGCCAGGCCCTCCGCTCATCCAGCAAGAGCGATGCAGGCTGGATAGAGCCGGAAAAGTGATCCGCGGATGCGCACCTGCCTGCCAAGCAAAAGAGCCGGGTTAACCCGAGCTTGATTTCCTTCCCAAGTCCCTCAAAGCCCAAACCTGAAGGGGCCATTGGGAGGCGCTGCCCAAGGTAATGATAGCACCCACCTGTCCGCGGACAGGGAGGCGAGGCAACAGCAGCGCTGCTTCCTTGGCCATCACGTCCAGCGGAGAGAGCCCGAAGCTGCCCGTCCTTTCCACCCCTTGCCCAGCCCATCCCCACGCATCTCCAAACATGCCGGCAGCTCCAAACACTGCAGCAGCATGGGTATTGGGCAGAGGCACTCACTCGGCGGGGCTCAGCTCAGAGGAGGACTTGCAAGCTGGGTGGGTGCTATAATTGCCTTGGGCGGCCTCTCCTGGTGGCCCCTTCGGGTTCGGGCTGGAGGGACTTGGGAAGGAAATCAAGGTCGGGTCAGCCTGGCTCTTTTTTCTTGGCAGACGGGGGCACACCTGCGGCTCGCTATCCAGGCTCTGCCCAGCCTGCATGGTTCTGGTGGGAAGAGCGGAGGGCCCAGCGCGGAGGCACTCACTGCCTTGGTGAGAGCTCTGCCACCAGGCAGGAGGGCCCACCTGTCAGCTGCGCTGGGCACCCCAGGCAAAGCTCTTTGCACTCTGCCCGGCACCAGGCAGGGATGGCGGCTGGACGTTTCTCCTGGGGTGGATCAATCCTGCACTGCGGCCTTGGGAGATTCGCCTCCCTATGTGGGGTTGGGCTGCCCTCTCAGGCAGGGGAATCTTTGTTGTACCGGTAGGAGGGCAGCATTTTTAAAAGAATTGGCTTTGCCTTCGAAGGCGAAGGGAAGGCGCCGACAGGAGCATCTGAAGCCAAGTGTCTCCACCAGGCTCCGGTTGCAGAGAGGAGCCCTGGCTGGTCGTGCATGGCTGCGCCAAAAGCCGTGGAGTTGCTCTGAACGCTGCAGCAGCATGGGGAGAAGGGAAAGCAATGGTGGTGGAAGGTCTCCTGAAATGAAGTGCCCCACCAATGCTGAGGTCAACATCCAAGCCATCACCGCCCACCTGCCCGAGGATGCAAGGGGGGGGGGAATTAAGTTACCACCAAAAAGACGGCCTAGCTGTTTTTTTCCGGGGTCAAAAAAAAAAAGGCTCGGCCGTATTTTGTGAGAAACACAGTAGTTAGGAGCTGATGTTTTGTTATTTGGGCCATTTCCTTTCTGCTCAGGTGGAAAAAGCTTGCCTTGTAATTGCCTAGTGCTTCCTCTTTTGATGGATTTTTCATTATCAGGTAGGTTTCGCCAAATGTTAACCAATCTTCAATTTCACCTCTTTACACAATGTTGTTAAACTGCTTGGCAACCAATGGGTGTAGGCCACTTACCGTATAAACTTGCATATAAGCCGACTTTAGAACCCTTTTTTTCCCCCCAAATTTGGGGGTCAGCTTATACGCACATAAATCTGATTTATAGGCGGCCGTGCCTCATTTGCGCTGGAGCAGCGACTTAGCATGGCAGCTTCGAGTGATGAGAGTCTTGGCTCTCGCACTCCCTGTCAGCTGGCCCTTTGCAGCCCTCGCCTGGACCTTTGCAGCCTTTCTCCCTGGATGGACGATGAGCCACAACTTTTGCCCTGCCGACTTTTCCCTCTGTATTTTTCCCTCTATATGCGAGTTTTTGCAAAATTCCTCATTTTGGGGCAGTTTTTTAAGGGTCGGCTTATATGCGAGATCGGCTTATATGCGAGTTTATACGGTAGATGTTTCAACTAAAAACTGAACAGTTCATCTTCATCTGGTGCTGACCAATTCTTGATCTTCCTTGTCTTTTTCTCTACCATTTCAGCTTTTGTTTATTCTTACCACCTCCTTTAGCCATACTCTATTCTTATTGAATTTATTTGTCCCATAGCTGCACCTAGAACTGCATTTCAATCTTTCCACTGATGGATTGGAAGCTTCAAATGGAGATACACACACACACACACACACACACACACACACACACACACACATATAATAGAGCTTTTATGCATCTACCTCAGCCTAGTCCAAGCACATTTGTTTTATTTAGAATTCAGAAGTACTTTAGAGTTAGTGGTCTCCAACCTTTTTTATACTAGGGACCAGTTTCACGCAGAAACACTTTTTAAAGGACTGGCAAAATCAATTCTTCCCCAATAGTAAAGGGCTTCTTTACTATTTCATTACTAAAAACATATTTTTATCTATATTTTAATCACGATTATTCATTCTTTACGGCCCGGTACAAAATGATCCACAGACTGGTACTGGTCCGGGTCCCGGTGGTTGGGGACCCTGATTTAGAGGATAACACCACTAAATTATTAGGTCAATTATTACCACAAATCTTTTCTCTGCAAAATCTACCTGTTCTGTGTCTTCCAGCACTTCAATTTTACATCACTAGCAGTCACTCCCCATAAGCTAAAAAAAAGTGGCCTGGATTTGAAGCAGCAGTCCTGATTTACTAGGCCACTACTTTGGGTTCAGTAGGTTTTTTTATTTTTTATTCTTATTTATTTTATTTTGTCAAGCAATTATAAGATAACAGGTATAAGTATAAACATAGTTATGAATACATGAAATGGATACATATAAGAAAAATAAAAACAAACAATAGGACAGGGACGGTAGGCACCTTGGTGTGCTTATGCACGCCCCCCAACAGACCTCTTAGGAAAGGAGTGAGGTCAATAGTCTAAGGTTAGAGTTTTTGGGGTTTGAGGAAGAAACCACAGAGTCAGGTAGAGTATTCCAGACATTGACCACTCTGTTACTGAAATTGTATTTCTTGCAATCAAGTTTGGTGCAGTTTACCATGAGTTTGTATCTATTGTGTGCTCTTCCATTGTTATGGTTGAAGCTGAAATATTCATTAACAGGTAGGAGATTACAATATATAATTTTATGTGCTATACTTAGATCAGACCAAAGGCGGTATAGTTCTAGGTTTTCTAAGTCTAGAATTTCAAATACTGAGCCAAAGAATGTGTTGAAGAGGTTGGCTTTAATGTTGTCTTCGTTGCAGTCTTTACTATTAGGTCCTTTCAGGGGTGGGATGGACCTTGAGTCTTTTAGTTTGTTGTTTACTAAACTTTAGAAAGCAAGGGTGGAATTGGTGCATAGAAGGTTTTCCTCTTGTTTAATATGATAATTTGTGGCATAAATGTTTGTATTTGCTTTTGAAGTTGGCAATGTGGACTCTTTTCCACCTTTGAGGATAGCCTTATATAAGAGCTCTAGCCACAACTCATTATAACCTCAACAACAGCTGTTGTCCCAGTATTGCTAGACACCTGTCCACAAAAAGGAAGCAAAACAAAAGATCTGATGACTTCCTGGAGAAATGAAATTCAGAGACCATGTTAAGAACTTGAGAGCTCTATTTTAATCCATTCAGAATCTCCCTCTTTCTCAAGTCTATAACCCGAAGCCATGTACGGCAACACAATAAGCAGGGAAGCAGATCTCCCATGCAAGCCTTGGCGTTCCCTCACTCCTGAGCCTGCAGAACAGAGTGGGCTCAGCACTGAAGGTAATTGAGTTAAAACCTGGTTGGGGAGGCGGAATGTGATATGGCACACTTCATAATGTACATAATGGGCTTCACTGGTGGGAATGTTGGTTTGTAGACTGCCATCTATATGGAAAATGTATCTAAAGCAGGATTAAAAGATACAAACATGGGGTCTGATTTGATCATCAGTTCCAGGAGGGAAATGAAAGGCTGGATGGAAATCTGGGATGAGACCATAATGTACTTAGAATGGTCAGGCAGAGAAAAGATTTCTGTACTTGTAAAAGTTATGTAGAAGAAAAATTTGCTCAAGAAACACAAGCGATACTTGTTGAAGTTTTTTTTCATATTTATTGCTGTTAAGAATGGAGAGCCTTATCCTTCTATGTATCTTTTCTACAAATATCTCCATTGAAAATTCACTAATGGTTTTTATAATGGGACTATTCCCTGTGCTGAGTTGTGATCTACCCTACTCATCCTTGAGTTGGCAGGAAAACTATATTGACAAAAATGTGCTGCCCTTATTCTGTCTGTATTGCATCTATTTTGATTCAGTGCCAAACAATTGATTCCTTTGAATTGGCTTCCCTTCTAACATCTCAGCTGGTAGCAAAATGTTTATCATGACAGTGATATGGGAATGGTTCAAATTCAGCAAATATGAGTTCCTGTGCCTTTTCTTTTGATAGACTAACTGCTGGGAAGTGAACAAGGTCAAACATGAAACCACACAAACCCTCACACAGTCATGCAGAAGCTGACTTGGCTATTTCCAGGAATGAGATGATGGTAAAGCAGTGGAGTGCCATTAATTTTTCTTGTCTGATCAAACTTCCCCCCTCCCCAAAAAAGGAAGGTGCTCAGCTTCTAGAGGAAGCCAAATGTACATTGTAAGGATGAGCAAGAACTAAGTCAAAAATGTAGTGTGTTGCTTGAGCAATGAAGTTAAAGGGTAGCATCTAAAGAATGTTTGCACTTTGTGCCCAATCCTTGTGTAAAAATTTTCATAATCCCAAGGTTAATTTATTCCATTCACTTTGGAACAGATTATGATAACTGCAGTGCAGAAAGCAACTATGACAGTATCTCACTACCTTGTGAAAGGAAGACACCAGCTAAACCATTGGATCCTAATATAAAGGCTGTTACCGGTATGATATGAGTAAATCTGTTTCAATTTCACTTGCAGTCTTTCCTTCTGAGGAGTCTTCAGCAGAATCCAGCCTCAGCTTTGGCAATAGAAAGAGCTGTCTTTACTGCCTTTGATGTTTTGTTTTAGGTTGCCACATATTTTGAATAGAAATAGTAGTGTAAGGATGCTTAAATTTGGATGCCAATATCATAAACTCAGGGAGCAAAATTGGAATTGCCAGGCCTTTGCAGTGTCATTGTAAACAACTAGGTTCACAATTGTTTTTTGCATTCATTACCTTTCAGTTTCTTATTATTTTGCAAATTCAGAGGGGGGGGAGTGTATCAATTTTCATGCACATTTGTCCTTGCAAAGCACATTTTCTAGAGTTGCTATTTCAAGCTGTCTCTTCCTATTACATTGTGCATATGTTCCCTTAAAACATTTTATTTGCTTTTTTTAAACATTCACATTTTGTGCACAATTTTGAGCTACAATTGCATTTCAACCTTCTGAAAAGTAAATTGTGATAAACAAATTTCCAATTTATATATACAGTGTGTCTGACAAATGCCTAATGTCATATTCCATTTCTCTAAAATGGAAAGCAAACACTTTATTGCTTGAGCTTTGGTTCCCTCTCTGGTTACTATTCATAATGGAAGGAAGAAACAATATTTGCAGAGAAAGTTGTTTCTATAAGAAATTTTCTAAACCTCATATTGGAGCAACATTTTTCATTTTTTTCAATTCACTCAATATTGTCAGTTCAAACACTCTTTTTCAATTCATTGCAGAATGCTCTAAAAACAGGCAGTTTGCAAAACAGAAGTATTGTATTACATCTAGCCTCATGTATTATTCTGCACTTTACCAAATGAAGGCATTTTTTCCCTTTCAAAATCTGTAAACTTGTTCACATAATTATAACATTGGAAACCTCAGTCATGCTTTGCAGCCCATGAGGCCAATCTGGTTTTTACTGAATTCTTAGCAAGGCTTTAGTCATACATGGGACTCATCATCTGGTCCATGGAGGTTTCAATGTCGTGGGGCTTATACTTCTTCAAACCTAATCTTCCTTCATGCTCATAAAGGATTCTCTAATGCAAACTTGGTGTCAGGATTCTGGCAGTTACCCCAATTAAATCATGAATCTCGAGCCAAACTTCCAAAACTTCAGAAGGATTTATTGGGAGTTAACTTATCCGGCACTGCCTGAGTGTAGCTGACTCTGAGACATATAATTCATTGTCCGTCCGTCCCCTGGTGTATCATAATTCATATTATCCAATGCGGTACATCCATAGCCAAGAGCCATCAATAATGTTAGATATTTGTGCAGCAAATATCCGGTTAGATATTTGTGCAGCAGAAACTTCAGTCACCTAGTTACTATCTTTGAAAAACTATTTATGGAATGCACTTTCTATTTCCAAGCTGCCACACTGCTCTTTCAAACTCCTTTCTCCCCTCCCTTTCTGTTGGCAACTCTAAAAAGACCATAGAAATATTTTATGAGTTGACACTTAGCATGTTATCAGGTTTGTTTCAATGTGCTGGAATGGGCCTATGCCATTATGTCAACATAATAGCAAAGTTTATAGTGGAATGCTTTCTACCTGCAGGTTTCTTGCTACATCACTGAGAACATGGAGCTATTGAGAGCCTTTCTTTTACTAGCCCTGACGGTGCAGTGGTTAGAATGCAGTAACTCTTTTTAGAGTTAGAATGCAGGCTAACTCATTGCTCACTGCCAGGAATTTGATCCTGATTGGCTCAAGGTTGACTCAGCCTTCTATCCTTCCGAGTACCCAGATTGTTGGGGGCAATATGCTGGCTCTATAAACTGCTTAGGGCTATAAAGCACTGTGAAGCACTATATAAGTCTATTGCTACTTTTAGTTTAGTTTTGGGGTTTTTTTGCAATTGAACCCCAACCCTATTGCACAGCAACCTTTCAGAAGTTGAATTTTATTTTTATTTTTGACAAGGTAGACACAGGAACTCGTCAGATTTCTCAACCCAGTTTCTTTTTAGGAACAGAGATTAATCTTTTTCCTTCCAAACAAAGCTAAAAAGGGAAAATTATCCCATCAATAAACACAGGATTAAACACGTGTCACTAAACACACAAAAAAAACAGTTTTATACCAAAACTCAGAAAGGGTTTGTAAACTCACACTTTCTAGCTAGCCAAGAAACCTTGCTGAACGTCACTCATCTTGGTTTCTTGTCATTAAAAGCTTCTTTCTGGCAGCTCTGCTTCATTATTCAATTATTTCTTCAAAGTGCTGATCATCCTGGCTGGAAGAACTCCAACAGGGGAGTATTTCCTCCCAACAGCAGTGTAAAAAGCTTAAAACAACCCTTCCCTTTTAAGAAAGTCAAGCCCCAGCAAAAAAAAAAAAAAAATCCGGAGAAGCTCGAGACAATAAGTCTAGTAATACTGCCAAGAATGTAATAAGGGTTAACTGAGAGGCAGTTTCTGTAAGCAGGGTAATAAAGATTAGGCTAGAAACAACACCAGAATGTTTCCTCCCTGCCTTCCTTACAGGATTAGCCCTGTAAACTAGGGGAAAAACAAAAGGAGATTTCTTCCAACAACTGGTTCTCCGAACTGCTTAGAAAATTAACAACAGGTTCTAGAGAATAGGGGAGAACAGGCAGAATCCCATCCCTGAATAGATGCAAGTTCATTCTTGTAAACAATTGTGAATGAAACAGGGTGACTACACAATCAAACCCTTTTCTGGGTTTAATTCTCACTTGCTTTTGGAGTTTAAATCCAGTCTGTATCAGCTGTGGCTCTCTTTCCCTGCAGATCCATCCATCTTTTCTCCAGTCCAATGGAAAAAGCACTGGAAAAGAAACCGAATTTGTGTACTCTTGATCCTCACTGGTATTTGTCTCCTTCTTAGTGTCATCTTCTTCCTCTCAAGTGAGTGATTATCAAAAGCTAGTGAAGCCAACCCCATGGACATCCCAGCTCCATGAGATGAAAGCAATGGGGGAGGGCAATGACATTCAGTGAAAAAGAAACATTGGTTGTGCTTAAACATTTAAGAGATGGTATTAGCAAGCTGGGGAGGAGTAGTAATGTATGGACCAGGACCTTTCTCAACTTGCTCTTTTGCCAACTGGTTTTGATCTACAGCCCATTTGAAACATAATTTCTGTCTTTCAAAATTAAATAGGAAATATTTCATAACCAATTCCATAAACACAGTGCAATTAGAGTGTTGAGACGAGTTGGCAAAAATAGCCATCATGCAAAAGCACCCAGGTTACTCTAATTGCTAGACTCTTGCTCTGGCTCTTGCAGGCACAGAAGTATCTTCCAACTGCCCGTAAGAATACAGTTTAATTCATGAAATTGCATTTCTTTCTTTTCCTTCCCAGATACTTCAGTACTTTCAGAACTCAGGTCGCAAAATTGGAGCTCCACAAAAGATGGCTATGATACTTCCCTAGCACCATTCAATTTCACAGAATTGGAGACCAGTGTTATAACCAAACTCAAAAGCTTAGAACAACAATTTGATGAGAAGAGAAAAATCAGCCTGCAGAAAATAGAAGAACAACTACTCAGAATAGAAAGAAAATTAAATAGAAAACTACAAAATTGCAGAGGTAAACATGAAAAACAAGTCAACATGACATCAGAAAAAGCAATAAAAGACAAGAAATCATAAAAAAAATACTCAACATACACTTGAAGATTAAAGTAGTAAGGAAGCTTTAAGTTACAGCAAATCTAATATGTTTCCACAGAAGAATCTCTTCAATTGGGTTCAGATAACCAACTAAGCTCAAACCAAATATATTACAACATGGTTTAGTATATTGTGAACGCAACAAAAATCAGGTCTCTGAGAACTAAATACACAAAAATCTCTGAGAACTAAATACACTTTACAGTGTAATGCAATATACAATATACAGTGGTATGATTCAAAAATTTTTACTACCAGTTATGTGGGCATGGCTAGATGGATGTGGCTAGGTGGGCATGGCCATGTAGGACTCTTTTTTACCCTACCAGGCTGTAGCATCCAACACTGGAGCATTCTGTTGGTGAAGTCCTATTGAATTATCATTTTGATTTCTTTTGTACAAAGATGAAAATGATTAGAATTTAAAGCATGTCTCTTTCAAACATAGCATGCTGACTAATGAAATCCAGCTGTAATCAGGGGTCACTCAGAATTAAAAGGAAATTATTTGTAATCTGATTCAGCATTTTACATAGGTTAAATAGAAGAAAATTATTTAATTTCTGTTTTAGCCTGGTTGAAGAAAGGTTTCTCCAACAATACGGTCTCCCCCAATAGGAAGTCCCAGCATGTTTTATAGGCATAAATTCAAATTAAGCCCCTCCCCCCAAATTAAAGCCTATATTAAACATGAGAAATGGGGGGAAATGGCGGGGCGGTCTTGCTGTTAGGAAGTACTTTTGTTGCATACCCGGATATAGTGTTGCCTGCATTGACTTCGGCATTGGTGGGGCACTTCGTATCGGGAGACCTTCCGTTGCTTTCCCTTCTCCCCATGCTGCTGCGGCGTTTAGAGCAATGCTGTGACATTTGGCGTAGTCACGCACAGCCAGCCAAGGCTCCTCCCTGCAACTGGAGCCCAGCGGAGACACTTGGCTTCAGGCGCTCCTGTCGCTACCTTCCCTTCGCCTTCGAAGGCAAAGCCAATTCTTTTTTTTTTTTTTTTTATTAAAGTTTTTATTAATTTTCTACAAACAAACAAACATACAAAACATTAAAAAACATCTACTCTCATATATACTTCCGGTGTATCGGTTGGTTCATCAGTTTTGTGCATTCATTTTATAGTGTCAATTACAATTATATTGCATAACCACTCATATTGTCAATCCATATTCTAATATTACTAAAGAAAAAAATAAAAATAAAAAAATCTTTTTTCTGACTATACTTTTAATCATTCATGCTTTGCGAGATAACAATACTTCAAACAATTTATTCTATAATTTGTCGTATAATCATAACAAATCAATCCTAAAAAACTCTTCATATATATAATATTAATGCTCTATTATTGTATTTTATCATCTAACCATTGATAAAAAAAACCCCAAATTGCATAAAATTGTTTATCTTCTTGTTCTCTAATTTCAAATGTCAATCTACTCATCTCAGCACATTCCAATATTTTCTTAATAATTTCTTCCTGCAATGGTATTTTCTCATTCTTCCAGTTTTTAGCAAATACAATCCTAGCCGCCGTTAATACATTTACAATCAAATATTTCAAGTCTTTATTATATATATCAGGTAAAATTCCCAATAAAAAGATCTCTGGCTTCAAGTCTATGTGTTTCTTTGTCATTTTTTCCAACCACATGTGAATTTTAGTCCAATATTTTCTAGCATTCTCACAAGTCCACCACATATGATAGTATGAGCCAGGTATCTGATGACATTTCCAACATTTTTCAGATTTATTCTTGAACATTCTTGCTATTCTTGTCGGGGGAAGGTGCCACCTGTAAAACATCTTATACAAGTTTTCTTTATATGCTATTGACATTGTCATTTTATAATTTTGAGACCACAATTTTTGCCATTGTTCTAAATCAATTCCATATCCAAAATTCTTCCCCCATGCAATCATAGTTTCTTTAACTTGTTCTTCCTCTAGCTTAATTCCCAATAAATAACCATATAACTTTTTAATCACTTTCTCATCAGCACCCATCAATATCTTATCTAAATCAGTCTGTTTATCATAGAATCCTTCCGTTTTAAAATCTTCAAGATATCTTGAGTGTATTTGCGCATATGAAAACCAATTCATCCTTATACCTTGTTCCTCTAAATTTTGGATCGTTTTAAGTCCACCCTTTTCATCCAACAGTTCCCCATATCTAACTGTTTGTTCCTTTTTATAGATCATAGGATAGGAAAATGCTTCAATAGTCGATAACCAAATTGGAATTTTCAAATAACATTGTTTTTTTATCTTCTCCCAATTTAACCACAAAGACTCCCGTATATAATGTCTTCTGAAATACCCCTGTGTTTTAGTTCCCTTGTACCATAAAAAAGCATGCCAGCCCAACAGTAAGTCATGTCCTTCTAATGTCAACAATCTATGTTTTCTTAATGTTATCCATTCTTTGACCCACATCAAACTTGCAGCTTGATAATACAATTCCCAATTAGGCAGGCCAAAACCTCCTCTATTTCTAGCATCTTGCAAAAGTTTTAGCTTTATTCTCGCTTTTTTACCTTGCCATATAAACTTCAACATAGTTTTATTTAAATCTTCAAAATAGTCTTTTCCAAGTCTAATTGGTATTGTTTGAAAGAGAAATAAAATTCTAGGTAAAATATTCATCTTAATTGTTGAAATTCTCCCTATTAATGACAATTGTAAATTTTCCCATTTCTTCAAATCTGTAATTATCTGCTGTTTAAGTTTAATATAATTATTCTCTTTTAATGTGCTACATCTTGCTGTCAAATATATCCCCAGATACTTAACCTTGTTTGTAATTTGAATTTTCAAAAGATCTGTCAGTTCTTCTCTTTGTCTCAACAACATATTTTTTGTCAAAATCTTTGTTTTATCTTTATTTATTTTCAAGCCAGCCATCTCACCATATGTCTCTACCTTTTCCAATAACTTTGGAGCGGTTTCTAACGGGTCTTCCAGAATAAAAGCTAAATCGTCAGCAAAAGCTTGTAGTTTAAATTCTTCCTTTTTAATTTTCATTCCTTTTATATTTTTGTCATCTCTAATATTTCTATTCAACACTTCCAAAGTTAATACGAATAACAAAGGAGATAGGGGACATCCTTGTCTTGTACCTCTTCTTATATTAATAAGATCTGTAAATTCTCCCTCCATCATTACCTTTGCTGTCTGTTTATTATATATGGCTTCTATTGCTTGAATAAATTTTCTGGCAAAGCCCATCTGTTCCAATAATAATAACATAAATCTCCAGTTCACGTTGTCAAATGCTTTTTGAGCATCTAGGAATATCAAAGCCATTTGTTTTTCAGGATGAGCCTCATAATATTCCAAGGTATCCAAAATTACTCTCATGTTGTCTCTAATTTGTCTCTTTGGTAGAAATCCATTTTGATCTGGATGGATAAAATTATTTGAATATTTTTTCAGTCTTTCTGCTAAGATTGAAGCAAAGATTTTATAATCTGCATTCAATAAGGAAATAGGTCTATAGTTCTTAATTTGCAACGGGTCAGCCTCTTCCTTTAAAATAAGTGTAATATAAGCCTCTGACCATGTTTTGGGTGTCATCTTTTTTAACATAACTTCATTCATAATTTCTAACAATGGAGTGTTCAATGATTCTTGAAATTTTTTATAGAATTCTGCCGGAAGTCCATCTGGACCTGGTGCTTTCCCATTATTTTGTCTTTTAAATGCTTCATTTAGTTCCATCATTGTTATATTGCTTTCTAACATTTCTTCAGTCTCTTTAGGTATCTTCGGTAAGTTAGCATTCTGTAAATACTGTTTAATTTTTTTCTCATCAATATTCTCTTGTTTATATAGTTGTCCATAATAATCTCGAATAATTTCCTTTTTCTCCTTATTACCACAACAAACTTGACCTTGATCATTTATTAGTTTCAATATTTTTCTTGATTCCTTCTCCTTTCTCAGTTTATATGCTAACCATCTACCTGGTTTATTTGCATCTTCAAAATAATTCTGTTTAGAATTTCTAATTTTCTGTGCCAGTTCTTCTTTCTCTATTAATTCCATTTTATGCTTAATTACATCCAGTTTCAATTTAATATCTTTTTTCTGTGGTATTTTCTGTAATTCTTTTTCAAGTCTTATATATTCATCTTCCAAGGCCTTAGAGGTTTGTCTTTTCCTAATATTCTTTTTTCTTGTATAGTCTATTATCAAACCTCTTACATATGCCTTCATTGTATCCCAAACATTCTGTATTGAGGTATCTTCTTTTTTATTTTCTTTAAAAAAAAAGACCAATTCCTTCTCCATCCATTGTATAAAATCTTTCTCCTTTAAAATGGTATTGTTTAATGTCCATCTCGATCTTTTTTTTTGTCCCTTCCATTTAATTGTCATTGGACTATGATCTGCCCAAGTACTTATTTCAATATTTGTTTCTTGAATAGTAGATATTAATTCTGTTGAGATCCAAATCATATCTAACCTGGACCATGATAAATGTCTATTAGAATAAAAAGTATATTGTTTAGTTTTAACATTTCTTTCCCTCCAAATATCTTTTAAGGTTAATTCATCTGTCATTTTAAAAAAAGATTTAGGGAGAATCTTTCTATTTTGTTTTGTTGTTGTTGTTATATAGTCCAATTTATTGTCCACAATTCCATTAAAGTCTCCCATCATGATTATGTTAACATAGTCCAGTCTAATTATTTCCATATGTAGTTTTTTATAAAACTCTTCTTGTTTATCATTCGGAGCATAAATTGCAATCAAGAGTATTTTTTTATTATTATCCATTATTTCCACCATTAATACTCTTCCATCTTCATCCGTGTAGATCAATTTTGCTGGAATATCTTCTTTAATATAGAGAACCACTCCTCTTTTCTTACATTGAATCAAAGAAGTAAATATTTTCCCTAATTTTGGCTGTACTAACAAATGCTCATGTTGCTTTTTAATATGAACTTCTTGTAAGCAAATTATATCAAATTTTAATTTCTCTAATTTGTGAAAAGTTTTCCTTCTTTTAACAGCTGAGTTAAGTCCATTTATATTCATTGTAATCAGTTTTTTTTCTTCCATGATTATGCTTTATATTTAGGTCTAACAGCTCTCGTAGCTCTCACTTCACATTGTTCTTTACTGTCTACCTGTCCACCTACAACTCCTTTCTCTTTTTCAGTCTCCAGTTGTTCCTCCAGAAGCTCAATTAATGAGATCTCTTTCTCTGCCTCCTCTTTTTTTCTTCCAAAAAATTCTGCATAAAAAAATTCTGCTTTTTCAATCGAGTCAATTCTATGTCTCTGCTTTTGCCACGTAAAAATTAGTCCTTCTGGTATCAGCCATCTGTAGTTCACTTCATTTTCCAGTAGCATTTTGGTCAAAAATCGATATTCTCTTCTCATCTCTCTCACTCTTCTAGGTATTTGTTTTAAAACTACAATCTCTTTGCTTTTATATTTCAATACTTTTTCTCTTGCCACTTGTAGTATTTGTGTTCTGATGGATTTTTTAGTAAATCTAATATGTACTTCCTTTGGTAGTTTATTTCTCATCGCATATCTTGTATAAACTCGGTATATCTCATCTACTCCGTCCATCATTTTTTCCTCAGTAATTTCCAGAAGATCTGCCAATATTTCTATCATTATCACAGCCAAGTTTTCTCCTTTTTCCTCTTCTATATTTTGAAATCTAAGATAAAATTCTGATCTTTCCATCTCCCACCTCAACATCCCATTTTTTTCTTGTTCTATCACTATTAATCTAGTGTCAATATTTCCAATCTTCTCCTCTCTTTGTTTTCCTTCTTCCTCAATTTTTTGGAATCTCTCCTCATATTTTCCCATCATTTGTTTAAAATTTTCATCAGATTTCTCTATTTTTTTGTCCATGGTATCTATTTTTATCTTAATATCTTGAATTCCTTGCATAATCATCTGTAAATTTACTTTTTCTTGTTCCTTATCTTGCTTCAACGTTGCCTGAATTGAAGGTTGTCCTTCAAGTGGTGGGGAAGCAGAGGTAGAAGCAAAAACGCCGAATGATTTTGGCTTCCTGCTCATTTTAATATTTCCAAGTCTTCAAGCTCTCTTTGACTTTAAATCCAGCTGGTATAGTAACCAAATATAGTCCAAAAAATCAAAAAGAAAAAGAAAAAATCCAATATTAAAAGCCCAAAGCCAAAAAAGAAAAAAGGAAAAAGGAAAAAGAAAGGTCTTCAGGTTCTTCTAGACCCTAATCCAATTAAAATAGATGGAAGAAGCAAAGAAAGAGAAGAAAAAAGAAAAAACTCTGAGGCTTTCCCTTTGAAATAAAAAGCAAAAATGCTAGAATTAAAATTAACCAAAAAGGCTGGCGAGTAGGTGTTTCAAAAGTATATATATATATATATATATGCACTGTACACTGCACTTTATTTCTTTATCCAAGGCTCTTATTATGACTGTCTTCTCCAGCAGCTTCAAAGCCAAACCTCAAATGTTGAGATATTGATAAGAGTCCAAGAGAGCACCTGTAATAATATTTTACTGTATTCTCCCTCTATCTTATCACATTAAAATGTCCTTGAAAAGAAGTGCTTTTCTCCCCAATTCAAATAAAATATTTTCAAGCCTCTAGATGGCAGTGTTACAGCATCTCTAAATACTCTTTCCCCCCCCAGCCAGGAGAAAAAATGTTTATAAAGAACTCAAACAAAAAAAAATATAGTCAAAGGGAGCCTCTATCCTAAAAAGAAAGATAAAAAGATAAAAAATAAAAATCAAGTGAAAAATAAAAATATATATAAGAGAAAATTCAATCCGGTTACCTACAAAGTCACCTTAAAGTCCTCAAAGAAAATAAGAAAAAAAATAATAATCCAAGTCTCAATTTGACATCACTTAAACGCCGCTCAACCCAGGTTCAGTCAAAAGAAAAATAAAGCCACAGATTTCTTCTTTGTTCAGGATGTCCTTTCAAGTCTTAATCAATTTATAATGCAAAAGAATTTCTCACCCAACCGATACACGCTCATTTAAATCCCTTTCTTTCCGGAGTTGTCCCGACTTCAGCAGCTTTAGAGGCTGCCTTTCTGCTTCCAGCAAAAGGGCTTCTCCCGGATCAAACCAGAGATTTTGCGATGTCTCTGGGATCCTGGGACTATGCCCTTCACAATCCCCGTCTCTACGGGACGGTTTAGGTCCGTTAGAACCGACCAGAGGCAAAAATATCAGCTGAGATCTCAGAGCCCCGAGATCGCAGCTGTAACACCGAGACGTAGCTCCGCCTTCCCAATTCTTTTAAAAACAATGCCCTACTACCAGTACGAAAAAGCCTCCCTTGCCTGAGAGAGCAGCCCAACCCCATGTGGGGAGGCAAATCTCCCAGGGCCACAGCGCAGGATTGGCCCACCCCGGGAAAAGCGCCCAGCTGTCATCCCTGCCTGGTACTGGGCAGAGCACGAAGAGCTTCACCTGGGACGCCCAGCGCAGCTTACAGGCGGGCCCTCCTGCCCAGCGGCAGAGCTCTGACATGGCCCTGGCGGGATGAGCAGAGGGCCGAGTGGGGAGGCACTTGCTGAGAGCTCCACTGCCGCTGGGCAGGAGGGCCCCTTGTCAGCTGCGCTGGCCGCCCCAGGCGAAGCTGTGAACACTCTGCCCAGCGGCAGGCAGGGATCGTGGCTGGGCGCTTCTCCCAGGGTGGGCCAATCCTGCACTGCGGCCCCAGGAGATTCACCTCCCCATGTGGGGTTGGGCTGCCCTCTCGGGTAGAGGCGGCTTTGTCGTACCGGTAGTAGGGCGTCGTTTTTAAAAGAATTGGCTTTGCCTTCGAAGGCGAAGGGAAGGCGGCGACAGGAGTGTCTGAAGCCAAGTGTCTCTGCCGGGCTCCAGTTGCAGGGAGGAGCCCTGGCTGGCCACGCATGGCTGCGCCAAATGCCGTAGCAGCACAGTGAGAAGGGAAAGCAACAGTGGCGGAAGATCTCCCAATATGAAGTGCCCCACCAATGCTGGTCAACATCCAAGCTGTCAATGCCTGCCCGCCCGAGGATGCAAGGGGGGGCGGAATTAAGTCACCCCCCAAAAGACAGCCTGTTTTTTCAGGGGTAAAAAAAAAATAAAGCCCAGCCTTATTTTGTGAGAAACACGGTATCATGTTGAAATATGCATGTGTTGTGAAGGAAGACTGCAGACTGGTGGCTGCAGACTCAAAAGGGAAGAAAGGAATGTATGTTGACTTGGAAGCCCACTGCCCTCCCCACTAATTTTCTCCTTGCTGTGCCCCTGGATTCTGGAACAAGGGGACTGTAGCATCCTGGATTGCTTGAAGAAATTCTGCCCTCAAAAATATATCCTAAAATGAGTTACGCATTTTGTTTTCTTTTAAATAGTTTGGTTATACTTCTGCAAAGATTGTTCTATCTCATAAGGAGGGATCATTAGTCCCATATAATCCTAAGAATTTACTATATAACATTCAGGTGGAGGGTGGCATAATTGGGATTGTTCCACATCTTAAATTTCTATCTTTTAATTGCCGGAAAGATAAGAAATAATGGGAGTCCCTTGTCTCTCTCCCACCTCAGGTGTGGAGTCAGGTGAGGTACCTTCTGAGATTTAGGTCATGGTAGTGACACAACCAGTCCTTTATTCCAAAAGAGGCACAACCAGAATATGATCAAATTTTCCACATTCCACCCTCTGGACTCAACAGTCCACTATAGTGTTTGAGAAGAGAAGCTGACTAATTACTTCCTTTTTTCCTCTTTTCATGAATACATGTGTGTTGAGAATTAATCCCTTTTAATGTCAGACCTGCTTTACCAAGAAAAATGGGAATAAAGTAAAGAAAACAAATGTCTTCCCACCTTCATTATAGCAAGTATAAGGAATTCTAGTAATTTATCACTTTCTCTTCAAATTTAACAAATGATCTCTTCTTCCCATGTCCCATCCCTTATCTACAAACAAATCCTCAAAGTATCATCATTTCAATCATAGTATCAGCCATTAAAAGTTACCAGAAATAACACCTATTTAACTTTGATCAAATTAACCAACTTTAACTTCTAACAAATTTAATCTTTAATCCATTCACCATATCATAATATTTGATTTCTTTTCATTTCTTCTTTGTCCCTTCTCATGAGATTATTCAAAACTTTAGTAAATCTGTTTTATAAATTCAATATAAAAATTATTCAGGTCATTGTCTTGGTTTATTGTTGGTATATCCTTTTTAATTATTAAAATATCAGCCAGTTTCTTTTGTATGTCCAGGGTAACTTCCTTTTCCTGCCATTCTTGTAGCCAATTGTAAATCCACTTTCAACTCTTCTCAGGTAAAACTTGTTCCTCTTTCAAAATATATTTTAAACAAAGTCTATCCACAGAGGAAGATATCACTGTTGACATTGTTAATATTAATTTTGAACTTTCCAGTGTTAGAATATTTTGTGCCATTCTGTAACTGTTAGTTAATGTTCCTTTCTTTTAACTGAAATCTTTAATTTTTTCTAGTGTTCATTTTTTAAAAAAATCTTATTTTTAAAAAATTCAAAACCAATGAACTTTCTCACAGGAAGGATTCTTTATTATATTAATTCCAAAATCTTATTTCAAATTCATCTGGGCCCTTAGTTTATGTATAGCTTTTTAAAATCAAAGTTTTAATCAACCATTTGCTGTTTATTAAAAAAAGTTCTTGTCGTTAATTTTTTCTTTTATCAAGGATTGAAAGCAGACTCATTCAATATTTTCAGATTTGTCACTCCAAAAATTTCTAATAGATGAAAAGTACTTAACAAGCTGTTTCCAAATGTCATTAGAAAAGGAAGGATACAAACTTTGTGCTCTTTTTAGATGACCAAGGTTTGAGCAATGTGATTATTTTGTCTTCTCTTAGTGCTTAACATTGTTTGCAAACGGCTGCCTTGCAATTTCCTTGCAAGGACCAACAGTTTGGAGAGCTTGAGGGTTCTTTCTGGTCCTCTCCTTTTTACAGACAGATTCAAAGAGCTGGTCTACTCACCAGCTCTTCATTGTTCTAATCTACCCTGTTGTCAGCTCTGTTTTTTTTATTGAACTGCCTTCAATCCAACATTTTTTTTTCCTTCCAGGAGTCTCTGCGCATTTTTAAAACAATTCTTCTGTACAATTTTTCTATTTCAGATACTTCATGGCAGAGGTTTCAGACAAATGTTTACTACTTCTCTGACACAGAAGAAAATTGGGAGATGGCAAGGAAAACATGTGCTGATCATGATTCTCAGCTTGTCATTATTAATAGCAAGCAAGAGCAGGTAATCTCTACATATTCCTACAAGGAATAGCTTTATTCTTTTCTTATACACTTTCTTTGTCGTTGAACTTCCTCATCTTAACCTTTCACCACTGCCTGCTTCTTGTGCAGAATCTGAAAAAGGAAACCAGGTATCAGCACCTTATTTAATAGCATTTAGACTTATACAACACTTCACATAGCAACTATTATTTAAAAACTTGGGTTTGTGCAGTGCTCATATATAAATACCAGTAAAAAATATTACTAATATTATTTTCGTTTAGCATAGATCAGGACTAATACTGTTTTGTCCTTACCTCTTTTAGCCCTATGATACTTGTAGTTATGTAGACTCAGTGAACCATACACCAGATAACTACATGCTAGCTTCGTGCATTGTGAAAAATCAATTTGGATTATTCATCTATATCTTGAATATTGTATATATTGGATTAATTGAATCAACTGTGCTTCAGTTAATCATAGCTAAGGGCAACCATTATCTCTTCTTTCTACTCTTGTTCAAGCTGCTTTTCCCAGTTGCTGCTTTTTTTGCTGGACACTACATATATTGTTCCACTTACAGCCATTTATTTAGGTACATCAAAGTTACAACAGTACTGCAAAAAATTGATTTACGACCAGTCCTTGCAGTTACAACCATTGCAGCATCCCTAGTCACATGATCACAAATTGGACACTTGGCAACCAGCATGTGTTTACAGAAGTTGCATTGTCCTGGGGTCACATGATCACCATTTGCGACTTTCCCAGGTGTCTTCTGACAAGCAAAGTTAATGGAGGAAGCTGGGTTTGCTTCAACATTATGTGATTTGCTTAACTGCAGTGGTTCACTTAACAACCATCTGGAAAAAAGGTTGCAACGTTGCAACAACTGCCTTGTTTAGCAACAGAAATGCTACTCCCAGTTGTAGTCATAAGTGGAGGACTGCCTGATAGCATTTTTCTTGATCAAAAATATTCTGGGTCCATAAAAAGACCTAATTGGCATTCTCTGAAAATAAATACAGTTGGCAGCTACAAGCAGCTTTTTTAAACATCTATTTTATCTGCCTAGAAAGATAGCAAATGTCAGCTACAGCAATATGGAAATTAGTGTGGTTAGAAGAAACAACCTCTCAGAGTTGTTGTTGTAGAGATATTAAGAGGAGGAAGGAGTATTATGTTTGTTTGCTTGCCTTGAGTTACTTATAAGGTGTTGGAATAGTTTTCTTGTATTTTTATGCAACAACTAAAGTAGTATTTAGCTAGTAGGTGGCAGTGCTTACAAGTTTGAATCTATGGCATACCATATACTTTATGGTTTTTTGATCTAACTAGAGTTTCCTGTTTCCTGAAACAGTTACACAGTTAAGCAGTAAAGCACACAGTGACTGTACTCTGTTTGATCTGTGGTGTTATGTATCAACAGAATTTGTAACATAAAGTAATAAAGGTGGGATAAAAAAATCTAACAAATATCCCTTCTGACAAATACAGGGCTGCCCAATCAGGACCACTGTTAAATGGCAGCCAAGAATTGGAGTTTGGTGTCTCTTTTTGCTGCCATTTAGCTTTTTTTCCACCACAGAAATGGAAAAAGCCCCAGATAAGTGAGCATTTTATAACTGGCCATACTCAGCCATTTAGTGAATAGCAAGCTCTCCCATACCATGGCAGTGGTCGTATGAGCTGCTCATAAAGTGCCTTCTAGTGTGCCTATCGTCCCAAAATAAAAGGGTATACTGTTAATAAAAGGATATACTACAGTATAAAGGGAAGTGGGAAGGGAGTAAGCAGCAGAAAGCAACTGTTAAGAAACATTCAGCAGAATTAGTAAACATAACTTGTTTATATATTTTTCAACCCATTGGCCATAATAGGTGAGTGACACAGGGGTCAGTCAGTCCTCCCTCCCATACTTTTTAATATTTATATGAAGCCACTTTATGAGTCTTCAGGAGCTTAGAGTCCATAATCAACATGGTGGTGACATTCAGTTTTACATCACCACCCTGGGTCAAGGCTATCAATGTGAGAGTTTGGATGGAAAAGGCAGAGATTGTTTCCATGTAACATTGAATTGTTGTTTGCATATGCTGTCAACTCCAGTGTTGATCTGTTTGTAGTAATTCATGCCTTCACCACCATCTAATTGGAGTACTGCGATGTATTTTATATTTGATCCCAATCTATATAGAAACTGCCACTGATCCAGAATGTGGCAGCTCATATACTTACTAGGTTCCAGTGATGGAAGCATGTAATCCTGATTTTGTGGGCCTGCACTGGTTTCCAGTCTCTGAGGAACTATTTAAGATGTTTCAGGTAGAGCCCAACCTGAGTAGGACCAAAGTTAGAAGGCATTTCTTTTCTGTGGCAGTACTAAAGTTCTAGAATGGGAATCAGTCATCCCCTCCCTACAGGCTTTCAGAAAACAATTGAACATGGAACTATTTTGGAAGCATTCTCTTAATTTAGGCATTGCACCTCTTTTATTTCATTTATTTATTTTTATTCCCATTTGCTTCTGGTCGCCACTGAGGCTTTCCCACACTATTTGCTTTAAAATTGTACTATGATTTGTTGATATATTGCATGCTCTGTAAAATGCCAAAATGCTAAAATATGGAATGGTACAAGATGTGAGGTGGCACTGATGAAAAGACCACCAAAAGATTCATTGATCCAAGGAAAACAAGGTTTTATTATGCATTTGCAAAAGCGGGTCCCCTCAGGCATTGAAGGAACCCGGAGTAAAATTCAGGCAGCACTTTTATACCCTAACTGTCCGCCCCCTCGTACGAGGGCTTGGCTCACATTCTTCCTGTTTTCAAATTGACACATATACATTTCGAAGGTTTATGCGTTTCCCTATCTGGCAAAAGCAGTTACACAGTTTCTGACACATCAGCACTTTATTACAATTCCCCATTGTTCTAATCTCATCCTGTTTTTTCTCTCTTGTGCACAAACTGGAACACTTCCTTATTTAGCAGAGCTACTGAGTTTGAGACACACTTCCTTATTTATTTCAGTGGGCCATCCAACATGACTTCAGTTCTGTTCACAAAGAGATGTACAGAGAGGCAGGCAAGCAGGCATATAGACATATTGCCAATTTCAGTTGCGTCACATTTGAACAGAGATGTTTCCTCCTAGGATTTTGTGATTCAGACTTTAAAAAATTCCATCTGGCTTGGCTTAAGTGATACAGAGAAAGAAGGAACTTGGCATTGGGTTGATGGATCACCACTGAAAGAACGGTATGTATGTGTGTATGTGTGTGTGTGTGTGTATGTATTGGATAGACAGTCAGACATTTTAGGAGTTACACAGATTAGAAACTTGCTAACTGAATCTGGAACCATATTTACTCTAGCTCAGTGGTCCCCAATCGTTCTGGCTTAGCAGCCTAGGTGGGGTGGGGTGAGAGGGGATAGTTCCTTGTGAGTGGCAAGCAGGTGCACACGAGCGCGCACAGCTCCATTTATCTGAGTGTGGGTATGTGTGCCTGCCGCTCATGCAAATGGAGCTTCACACCTGTGTGCAAGTGGCCACCGCTCATGTGAGGGGAGCTTCGCAGAAAAGTGCAAGACAGCCACTGCTCGCATGAGGGGAGTTTTGCGTGGGCAGGCAATCAGCAGCTGCTCATGTGAGGAGAGCTTTGCGTGTGCACATATGCTTGCCTGCTACTTGCGCAACCCAGTTCCAAACAGGCCACGGCCTAGTGGCGGGCCACAGCCCAGGGTTTGGGGAGCCCTCCTCGAGCTTGAGCTCTTTTGCAGACATTGAAGCAAAGAGTATTCATTCAATTATTTACTTTTCTCCCACCCTTCGTGACTAACAATAACAATCAATGCTAAAATAATAAAAACATTGTAATTGTTATACAAGCATACATATAAAAGGATCAACTAAAAGCTGAAAACTGGAAGAAAATTGTTCCTTATCTTAATTACCAGCAGCTCCCAAATTGTTCACAACCTCAATATATCCAGAATTTCATATCCAATTTATGTTGTCCCAAATGGATATGATAAATTGATGTATATGGAAAAGATATAGACCTGGGGCAATGAAATCTCTGACTTATGTAAAAATGAATATTGGTTAATTCAGCAATGTTCAGGAAGACATTGTAGGCAGGGGTGGGATTCAAATTTTTTAACAACTGGTTCTGTGGGTGTGGCTGAGTTGGTGGGCATGGCTTGGTGGTCATGTGACTGGCTGGGTATGGCCAATTCAATATCACTCACATTGAGGCATGCATCTCCTCACCTGGCCTCTCAGGACTGTGGGGATGCTGCAACAGTTGTAAGTGTAAAAAACAGTCATAAGTCACTTTTTTCAGTGCCATTGTAATTTTAAATGGTCACTCCACACAAGCAAAATACCAGCAAAGGAGGGGGAAAAAACTCCAGAGAGGTTCCTGAGACAGGAAGTCTAGTCCTGCCAAGAAGGTAATGAGGGCTAACGGAGAGGCAGTTTCTGTAAGCAACACCAGAATGTTTCCTTCCTGCCTTCCTTACAGGATTAGGCCAGTAATTTCTTCTAACAACCGTTTCTCCGGACTGCCTAGAATGTTAACAACCGGTTCTAGCGAATAGGTGCGAACCTGTAGAATCCCACCCGATTGTAGGAATCTTCTCCTAATTGACATCACTAATTTGGAATTCTCCTATCTATCCTGTCTCATTATGGTGCAGTCTAACACCCTCTTGTAGTCTTTTTGGAGGATTTATCCTTTAGATCTTTCTTATTTATTTAATATTGTTTTTATTTATACAAATCTGGGAGTTTTATGAAATAGAAGATATTTATCCAATGATATATGTTATGGAAAAATTGATAGACTTGCAAAAACAAAAGGAAATATTCCTTCAAGTATTTAGTTTGGCAATATTATACAAGTTACCCATTATGTTTTTGTGTAATACCAAGAAGTATAAAGATTCTAAATAAATAAAGATATGATTGCAATAAGCAGCATTTAAGGAATAATTAATTTTGCCCCATTTTCAGGAGCTGGAGAAAAGGTGAACCCAATAATGGTGGGAACAATGGTGAAGATTGCGCTGTCCTGTATAAAGAGGGAAAGTGGAATGACATTCACTGTGATAAACGAGTTAGGTTTGTGTGTGAGAAGGAAGAGGACTGTGTGTAATGAATTTCCTCATCCAAGAGGGTTTCTTTTTTCCAAATTTGGTAGAGAATTCTCAATATAATGTTTATTTGTTAAGGGTAATTAAGATCAATGCACACTGCCTTGGTTACCTAAATAATTCTGTACAAGTAGGACTTATAGTGACAGCATATCTTTCATAAAGTTTCTTCTCATAAAACCACCCTAAAACAGCCCTTTGCCTAAAACAATCTTGTCCCTTGTTCACGAAGACTGTTTCCAATATCACCATAACTTTGCTGAAATGCAGAGCAGCTTGGTAGACGAACATTTAAAGTAAAATGGAAATAGAGGGCTATAAAGCACTACAGAGATACAGGTAGTCCTCGACTTACAAAAGCTCATTTAGTGACCATTCAAAGTTACAACAGTACTGAAAAAAGTGACTTGTGACTGTTTTTTGCAAGTATGACCACTGTTGCATCCCCATGGTCAGATGATCAAAATTCAGATGCTTGACAACTGAGTCATATTTATGACAATCTGTGTCCTGGGGTCATCTGTTGTAGCCTTCTGACAAGCAAAGTCAATGGGAAAGCCCTTCCCATTAAGTTAGCAACACTTAACAACTGTGTTGCTAACTTAACTACTGCAGTTATTCATTTAACAACTGTGGCAAGAAAGGTTGCAAAGTGGGGTAAAATTCACTTAACAAATGCTTCATTTAGCAACACAAAATTTGAACTCCCTTGTGGTCGGACGTCGAGGACCACCTATATGAGTCTAAATGCTATTGCTGTATTCTTCCAAACAAAGAGGCAACCTCTTGAAAATCAGAAAAGTTGAAATGGAGGACCATCACTAATTAATAAGGCAGCCAGAAAGACAGGAATTTCTGACGTTTTTTTGCAGTATTCTTTTCAAATTCGGACTTAAAATGTGCCAGTCAGCAGCAAGCAAATATACAAAATTGAATTTTAATTGTAAATAATGTGACGGGGCAATTTGCAGTGTATTTTTCCTGCACGGGATTTCAACAGGCAAAGAGCCCTTCCAACACAAATTGGGACTCTCGCTCGGCAACGCATGACATTTTTTTTTTTTTCCACGACGTTCTCTAACACGCGGATAGTAAGGATAACAAACAGCATGTTCACTTTGATTTGTCTGGGCCAAAGCTTAAATGTGGACAAATGAAAAGAAATAAATAATTCATTGGAATTTTTTTTAAAAAATGCACCGCGATTCGGGATTCATTTCCCCGCCACTCCTCACCCACCGGGTGATTCTGCACGCAGCCGCATTGTCAACTCTGCCGGCAGTTGTCTTTCTGTCTGTCGCGCAGCATTTGGGAAATAAAAAGCCGAAGGCCGCGGTTTCATCGGCAACCAACTGCCGGGAGTTCGGGCCGTGACGCGTTAAGGCCGCGATGGAGCCCTCAGCGTTTCCAAGAGCGGAGCGCTTTGTCAAGCGGACTCCGCGCCCTGTTCCGGTTCCGGGTGGGAGAAGAGAGAGAGAGAGAGAGAAAAAAAAAAGCAAACCACGGAAGCCAGCCGAAGCAGGGGGCAGAATCCTTGGCGGCCATGGGGGCCCATTTAGCCCGCCGGTATTTGGGGGACTCGGAGGTGGAGCCCGACCCTTCCGCCTTGCCCACCTTCGATCCCCACTTCGGCCTCCCCGAGCGCAAGGAACGCGGTGAGCAGCGCCGGAGCGGGTCGCGAGGAAGGAAGGTCACCCCGCGCTGAACTCCGCCCTTCTGGCTCCGGGAGTCCCGGCCTGGGCGGCCGGCAGCTCTCCGGGGCTGTTGCGAAACGTGGGTCACGCAGCCTCTCCGGGCCCCCCCCCCTTTCCCCCCCCCTTCTTCTCGTTTTGATAACTCCGGCCGTGTCCTCCTCCACCGGGGCTTCCCCCTCGGAGTGATTCCCTTTTCCCCTTTTCCGTCGGCCGCCCCCGGGACACGGCGGGGGGTTCCCCCCCCCCCCCCCCCGGTTGCCTCTTTCTCAGCCGGTTTTGCCGACGGGAGGCGTCGTTCATTTGTGCCGCTGAGAGCTAAATCGGTGTGGTGTGGTTGAGAAGCACGAAGCGGAGGAACCGGGGACCAGTGCCTCACGCAGCCTCCCTTTTTCGCACGAGACAAAAAAGCAGGCGGGCGATGCATGTGGGGTGTTTTTTTTTTTTTTTTTTCCCTTCTGGTTTTCTTCAGGAGAGGATCGCCCCTGAATCAGTGCATTGACAGGGACCCGATGGATTCCATCTGCATCCGAGGTGCTTCAGGTCGAGTCCACTCGACTGGACTTTCTCGTTCCCCTTCGAAGACGTTTCGCTTCTCATTCAAGAAGCTTCTTCAGCACTGGATGAGAAGCGAAATGTCTTCCAAGAAAAACCAGAAAGTCCACTTCAGAAAAGCACCTTTGGGACAACCATGACCTGGATGGCTGAGAATCTCCACAGCCAATTCCGTCTGCAGGTTTCTGTCGAAAATGAGAACTAAGTGGTGGTATTTTGGGCATCTACCGGATGCTGACTATCTTCTAGTATTTCTATTATAAATACATTTAATCCAGTCCAATGGACTCTAGGTAGCTTGCAAAATATAATATTGCATCAAAACAATTTAAACGAAATTTACAAGACAGCTTGGACTAAAAACAACCACCCAAACAAACTACAAAGATCCTTTCCCTCCCAATACATTAACCTCAGGCCTGAGAGCAAAGGCAGGTTTTCCGGGCTGTTCAGGACTCCAGGAGAGAGGGTGCTCTCCATATCTCCACCTTCAGAGAGAGGGTGCTCTCCATATCTCCACCAGAAGGTGGGAGGCTTTACAGAAAAGGTGCGCTTTCTAATCTAGATCATACAGGGTGGCAATCTTTAATGGACCTGGAATTGCACCCATACTAGAACATATCTGGCAAACAGAAACGATGGAAGAAATTCCTGCCACTATTCAATGTGAATCCCTTTCTCACAGCCGCACCTGCTCAGTTATGTTTACATCCTCACAAGTCTTTGAAATAATTTGAGCTGAAAGATAATGCGTCATTGTACACAATGAAATTGATTACTAGCTTTGGTATTGACAAATTATTGTTCTTCTGTCAATAAAACTGGTTAAAAACTTCCGTAATTCATCTATACAGCCAGTAATAAGATCATACTACAAAATATCCTGGGTGCACTCCAGTTGTATACAGGGTTATGGCAATGATATATATCTGCCTGAAATATACACATGATGCCTTTGTTTTGACATGTGTTGATACATTTGGCGAATATATCACCTTTCTTCCTTGGCTCTCCTTCCCCCCCTTCAAGATTATTCAGCTCCTTTCATTTCTCTTCATAGCACTTAATTTCTAGTCCCCCAATTATTACTACTGTTGCTGTTCTCTAAACCTCTTCCAATATTTTTGGATTAAGCATGATACATAAACTGAACATTATATTATGAGGTAGGAATTGATCTTTGCAAAATAAAGTGGAAAAACTTTCCTGTGATTTGGAAATTATGTTTTTGTCATTGGTGGTGCAGTCTGAAATTTCATTTGCCTTTTTTTGTAATTCTGGGCTCTTGTTCAGTTTACAACTGGCTACTATTTTAACCTTTTTACAAATACTCTTTGTACTATTCTCCATCAATATCTGTTCATCTTTCTCATAAGTGAAATTTTGCATATGTCTATGTTAAATTTCATCCTATTACATTTAGCCATTTCTCTAATCCAATGATTCTCAAACTGCTCATTTTTAGTGGTCTGTGGGGTCCATTAGATAGTCCGTCCCTGAGTCATTGGGCCAGAGCTTACTTGTTGTTTCTACCTTCATTCCTGCTCATCACTAGTTAGCTAGTTCATAACGATGCATCAGTGGCTGACAAAAAAGTTATTGAAGGAAATGAGTGATAATATAACAAACAATGTTAGTATTACAATTCAGAAATCTGATAATGCTGAGTAGATCTCAAATGCAGTTGAACAGCAAATGAACATTTTTATCAGCAAAATATGCTAATGCTATTATGGAATAGAGCACAAAAATAATTCAAGTGGTAAACATTTTTTATATAAAATCTAATTTTAAAAGGATTTTAAAAATGCAAAGGATAGGAAGACATATTTAAATACAATTATAATCAGTAGTTTGATTTCTCCAAAATATTCAACTTCCATGCTCCTAAAGTCAAAGGGTAAGTGTATTCTTTACATGCTTGGTCCTTGCTTCTTCTTAATTTCTGTTTAGTAGATCGCAGCTATAGAAAGTTTTGCAAAATGCTCAAAATGCTTTTGTTTCCTAGGATATTAGCTACCAATTTTGTATAAGCTTTTTCACCCAAGTCAATAATAAAGACTTTGAAAAGTACTTGACAGACTAATTTAACTTTTTTACCATTGACTAACTTCTTTAATAAATTGTGAGAGTGATAGAGACATGATACAATAAAGCACTTAATAAATACCTTATGACATTCTTATTAAGCTGATTAAGCATGGGCTGAATGGCATAACTCAATGATTGCATATCTGATTTCAAAATATTACTCATAGAACACTCATCAATAATTCCTCATCAGATTAGTGTGGTTTGTAAATTTTAATTGAACAGGTTCTCGAACTTAACTTACTGAACATGCTTTCAAAAGCAGCTTTTACAGCATATGTCAGAGAATTCCGACTGGTGGTTCTTGAAGAACTTCCATTTAGATTTTAATCTCCCTTTCCATTTTTTCCTCCTTCCATTTTCTCCTACAGTGATGATGGCAACACATCAAGAGATGAATGATGCCCAGATTCCTTACAAATTCCGGGATTATTGTGCTCATCACTACATAATGTGGATGAAGTGCAAACGTGACAAATATCCTTTTTCAATCAATGGGTGCAAACATGAGGCACATGAGTGGAATTACTGTGAGCATCTGGAGTAAGTCAAAGCTATGGCTTTTACCTGCTTGGTTGCTATATTTTGTTCTTTATTCTTCATTCTGTAAATTAACTGTGTTTCAGGGATTAGAAACTACCCTGGCTTAGATGTATTGCCTCTAAATATCCCTGTAATTCCTTTATGAAATGTGTTCTGTTTTCACCATAAAAATTCAACAAGTCTTCAAAAAAGTAGCATAAGATATTGGGGTGGGATGGGAGATTATAAATGCTACTACCATGATATGAGTATGAAAGAGATCATGATAGTCAACCAAGTAGTTTTTTCTTAATGCTAATAAGCTTTGATTTAATTTTAAAGCACTTTGCCCGGATGGAAAAGGGCCGTAATCACTGATCGAAGCAAAATTATGTGCATAAGCATAATTATTTATAAATGATTATTAATTGATTAGTTCTATTATTCTTTAGCATGCGTAAAAAACTTTTAAGAAAAATACCACACTAAAACCTTGATTGTAGAAGATAAATCTGGGAGCAGTCTGCCTCAGTGATAAAATGTCTGATACTTTAAATATGAAATAAAATTATGGCATTCCAGCCAATTGACATGCAGCAATAAAAGCCTGGTTTAGTAGGACAAAAGATTTGAACTGACTTATTACTTGTATCCTTTGTGTTAGCTATGTTATGCGCATGAAAGAATTTGAACGAGAACAGCGTTTGCTGACTAGGAAGAAGCGCATGGAAGAACAGGCGAAAATTACCATAGAAACCTAATTAGTTTGGGGTGCTTCTCCTCCCTCTTAAAAGAAACTTCTGGACTTGTTATAATGAAAACAATAAAAACATTATGTCACAGTTGGGTCTCAGATGTTCACTGTGATTCCTACAACGAAATGAATGGATGCACATCTTGGACCGACGCTAATAAATGTTCATAAATGCCAAGTATCTTCTTGTTGAGAGTCCTAATCTTGCATTACCAGTTCTGGCAATTGTGCCAGTGAAATGTGTCTAGTTAAGTTCAGATGGAACTGTATAATCTAGTTACTTTTATATTTTCTCTGTATTCATCAATGTAAGTTTGCAGTTTCATTCTGGATGAAGGCAGTGGCTTCTGAATGTTACATTTGTTTTCATTCTGTGCATTTACACGTCTTCATATACAAGCAAAGTTCCTTTTACAAAAGTTGGAACTTTTGGAAATGATAAGTGCTGGAGTCCAAAGGACTGTTGATGATGCTAAATACCCAAGAATTGCTCTGCCTCATGTGAAATAAGAAATAATAGAGGAACATTTTGGGCTGCAGGTCTGGAGATTGTACATCCTGACTTAATTACTTTATTATTTAAAACATTTGTTTCCAGGAAGGAAACATTGAACATCCTAGTCGAATCAGGACATAAATTACTGTAGTGAGGCTATCTCAATCATAACTGATACACTAGCCTGAACTGATGAAGGTGCCACATGCCATTTGCTACAGAGGATAATTATGCTTGTAATGTCAAAGATGGATACAGAAGCATCTCTTATGAATTAGATCTTCCAAGTGAACGCTATGTCTTTTGTCTGGACTGAACATCTATTTTTTGGCTTCAGCTAATCAATTTCTGTACCCAGGCACTGACTAGCAATGCCCATGCTTTACTTCAATGACAAAGGAAATAAAGTATGTCATCAATACTATATATTATCCACATACTCTATATTGTACACCTTCAGTGACTTGAGAAAGTTTCCCTGAAAATAAGACCTATCCCAAAAATAAGACCTAGCATGTTTGTATGCACACCTAATATAAGTCCTACCCACATGGTAAGTCCTACTTAAGAGCCTGCACAGCTGGCCACACACCTGTTACATCTGGTTGTTTGTGGTTTCACAGCCATGAGGCAAGGTGGGAGCTACCCATGTGTCCATGCCCTGATACCCGCCTTGCAATGGCAGTACCACCAACCATGTGTAGCAAGAGCCCACATAGCCACCGGCCCAGCACTTCCGCTTGCTTACAGCCGCAACAGAGCAGGAGGCTGAGCAATGTGTGAGTACCTTGGTCATGAGGCGAGGCATGGATGGCCTGGCTGTGGGGATTCTGAGGTAAGCCATTGCGGAGCACTTGAGGCAGCTCCACACACCCTGGCTTCTCCATGAGCAAGCAGAAGTGGGTTTCCCATATATAGAAAAAAAATAAGACACCCCCCCAATAAGCCCTAGTGCTTATTTTGGGGCCCAAAAGAAAAGACATGGTCTTATTTTCAGGGAAACAGGTGTAGTATCTTGTGGAACCTTATAATATTAGCAACATGAAGTAAGCGGAAATCCTCCAGCAATACTTTCTGGAGATAACCACCCATGAATAAATGGATCCATTCTAAGGCTGTTCCACCTACCCAGCTATCTGAGCAAGGATATAACCAGTAGTTGAGAAAAATATCTGCATCAGACCAAATATTCCACCTAGTCCCCTCCAAAGACCTCTGGGACTAATTGGAAGGAGCATCCAAGTACTCAGGCTGAGCAGTAATAGTTGACAGCAGAACCAAAACAAGGGATATGTATGAGTAATGGTGATGGCAAAGTTGCTGTAAGTCCAGTCATGCACCTGCTGTGCTTATAAGTAGATTGCATGTGGCCTTGAAAGTTTCTTCTTCAAGCTGTATTTCTCATGTAAACATTCACAATTATGCTTCTGCCAATTTACTGTTTGATGAATTGTCTGTGATTTTTCAAAGGGAAAAGTCATGTGGGATGTCTTTTCTTTCAAATGAGTCTTTCTCATGTACAGTGTATTTCAAGGATTCTTTTTTCTATCCCATCCTTCAACTGGGTAGGCTTCTGGGAATGGGGGATACTGTTCTATGCAATTTTACTTGTGTTTAGTTCTGAAGGTAAAAGCTCATCTATAGCAGAGTACAACATGAGGTGCAATCATCCCACAATACTTGAGCACCCAAAGGTATTTTGCTGGGTACTGTTGGCAGGTGAGGATGAGATAATACAAAATATAGGTGTTCAAAATATTTATTTGGAAATACAACTCATTGGCAAGAAGTTTTTCATTCAATGTATTTATAGTCAGTCCTACCTGATGTATCATTTTTTTCACATGAAAGAGTAATATTTTGTGGCCTATGATTCCTTTACTCATCCTGTTACCTGGTCTACATATCAAAGTGAGCAAATCTGAACTGGGGAGCCCAATTCTGTGGTCAACCTCCAGTTGCAATTTGTAAGATAAGTCACATAAGACTCTCAAATCCTAACTGTAAATTTTCCTAGCCAGTAAGCAGTCCCATTCTCCTTATGCAACTACTGTATAATCTGTTAGGAATCCAATGTCCATATAAGACTATATAGTTTCTGGTCCAATTAATTTGTAATGAAGTGATATATCAAATATAACAGAGATGTCCATTCTTACCTGCAGTCTCCCCCAATGTGTGAAAAAAGTCCTTCAATGTATAATTCCATGCTTAAAAAACAATCAGACTGTCCAGTGGCTGGATTATTTTTTATTGGTTAGTTTAAATAAAGTTCCACATAAAATGGATTATAGCAAAAAGTCAGTGGCTCATTTAACAGCAGCTTCGGAGCCCAGGTTTCAGATATCACTGCTCACATGCAGCATAACCTAAGACTATGACAAACATTTATCTTGATTATGAACATATCTGTTTAGAATCAAGTTCCACTCTACTTCAGATGGGTCTTCCTTCAAATTAAATATACAAGTAGTCCTCATTTATTAGCCACTCATTCAGAAAGTCATTTGAAGTTGGAATGGTGTTCAACAAGTGGAACTTGTGACCAATCCTTGAAGTTCTAGCCTTTGTAGTGCTCCATGGTCATGTGATCATGATTCAGGGACTTGGCAACTGCTTGTATTACCATAATTGCAGCATCCTGTTGTCAGATTATTGCCATTTACAACTTTCCCTACTAGCCTCCCAAAAGCAAAATCAATGGGGAAGCCAGCGAGGAAGGTTGCATGCTATTTTAGTACATCCCCCAGCCTTTTTGCCACATCGTGTATCCCACAACCTTCTTATGCTCACAGTCTGTTGCCCCAACCACTCTCCACCCTCCTAAGCCTCCTCCAAATCACAACCTGCACCAATCCTCCCAGCTTCCCATCCTGGTCCTTATGTGAAATTCCTACCACTTCCCACTTAATCTGCGTATCAATGACAGCAAATGGGGTTCCTAGAATTGTTGTTAAGCAGTGTGGCCACCTGATGTTACACTTTGCAACTACATTGCTTAGAAATGGCAATCCCAGTTCCCAGTTGCCATCATACTCCAAAGACTACCTGCATGCACGATCACAACCTTGGTAAAAATGACAAACAGAAAAATAAACAACCTCCTCTCAAGAAGACAGTCCAAACCTAAGAGGCTTCAGTTATCAGCTTTGGAAGCCATATTAGTACCAGAAGTTGGACTCTGTTGGAGTAGAGTTTTTTCTGGAATGCTGATACCAGTTCTGTAATACTGAATATTTTTATAGAAGGAATAATAAGTATTTGTTTCCTTATCTCTTAAGCGCTAGAAATATTTACAAATTTCAAAGCAGGATTTTTCCCCTCCCCCCCAATTTCTCAGTGCACTTGTAAATATACAAATTGAGTAAGTGATTCAAATGATGCAATTTGTAGCATTTATCTAACTATATTGGTATTGATCACTCTTCCATTTAATGGACAACGAGAAGAAACACTTCCTTTCATCATCTGATCCATTAAATTAAAGTTTCACTTGTATATCTCCATAGTTGCCCTAATCTTTCAGTGGGTCTGTGTTATAGAAAGTTACACAATTATTGCTAGTTAAGGCACAAGACTGTATTTGTTAGTCCTGCATTTCAAGAACCTCTTAACTAAAAAAAGCCTGCTCTACTATCACACAAAACTGAGTCACTTCAAGTATACATTTCTACTTGGAAGATGTTGTTCATAAGATTCGACTAGGAAAAGAAAAAACACGTGGATGACAAATGGCCAATTTGTATGGTGGTCAGGACTGAAACAGTCCTGACTACCATACAAACAGTCCTATGTAACACCAAAGCTACTACTTCATAACTAATTGGTTTCCTTTTCTTCACAGCAGGGAATTTGCCATGTCATAATTTAGCTTATAACAGATGATGAAATAATGTGTTCTGCCCTTATGAAATTACTTGTAACGTCATTCAATTGAGGCATTTTCAATTTTGGTTTCAAGCACAAATGCCTGCTAGTTGAACAAGGATTAAAAAGAGACACAAGACCATCCTATAAAAGAGAAGTTAGCATTGCCACTGATCTTAGTTTATTCCCCTCCAGAAAAAAAAATACAATTTTTTAGTAACAAGCATCACTCCACAATAAAAAATAGCAATAATATTTACCACAACTGAATTAATAGACTATGCTGTGCTTTGAATGCAAATGTAAATGAAAAACAGTGTTTTGTTCCACATAGGGCCGTGATGACTGCATCAGTCAGCAACTCCTTAATGCAATCATGCCTTTTCCTGGGTCTTTCTATCCCAGGAAACACATATTTGATTTAGGAATGGCACAATGCATTCCAAGGCACCTTTACACTTTCATATCCAAAGTGCTGCACAAACGCAGTGGACATTAAAATTATTTTAATGTCATTATTAATAAGGACCAGGGTTAAGACTGCTATTCTATGATCTCACTTTTGGCAAAGGCCAGCTGCCTAGGCTCCATTTTTGGTACCTGCTCTTACAAATATAATGCCTATGCCTTGCAGCTGTTCAACTTTTCACCCTGTAAAATTGAATTGTTCCCTCTGTTCTTGTTGCAGTATTTGGCTTCATGGTAACTGTAGGGAAGTATTATTCTAAGTCAAATGTGGTTTTGGAATAGGGACAATGGACAAAGATGATGGAGGAAGGGGCAATTTAACTTTAAAAAGGAAGGAATTCCAACAAACCCCCCCCCCCAAAAAAAACACATTGTGTACAGTGAAAAAAACCCCTGTTTTAGACTCCATTAACAGCTGCTCAAGAAGATAAAAAAAATGAAGCTACCAGCCTAGTTTGATATGTTAGTGCAGAAGGAGGCTTAGAGCAGAAAAGGGACGATAGGGGAACGTACGGGTGGGTAATCTCGGAATTCCTTCAGGTAACTTCGGTGTTTTCCCTTTGCCCAAATGGTCATTTGAATAAATCCAACCAAGGAAAACAGAGCCACTGTTGACAAACAAAAAAGTGTGTAATGTTATTAGATATTCAGAAAAGCAGCCTCTCTCTGGGCAGAAAGGCAGAAAAAAATTAAAACATTTAACATTGATTCCTTTTCGAAATGTATTACAGGTGGTCCTCAACTTACAGCAGTTTCTTTAGTGATTGTTCAGAGCAATCTGAATAGCACTGAAAATAAGTGACTTATGATCATTTTTCACACTTATAATCATTACAGTATCCTCATGGACACATGATCAAAATTCAGACACTTGACAACTAGTTCATATTTATGATGGTTGCAGTGTCCTGGGGCCATGTGATCACTTTCTGCAACTTTTTGATAAGCAAAGTCAAGGAGGAAGCCAAATTTACTTAACTTAACACCTGCAGTGATTCACTTAACCACCGGGGCAAGAAAAGTCATAAAATAGGACAAAATTCACTTAACTGTCTCACTTAGCAACATAAAGTTTGGGCTCAATTGTTGTCATAAGTTAAGGACTACCTGTACATCTTTTAAAGAGGAGACTACGTAAATAGAAAATACTACCAAAGATCTTATATTACATTGGATACTTGTCTTGGGGAATACCATCTAATTTTGCCCATTGTTTAATATAGATACTCTAAATATAGAGTATATATTATACTCTATTATACTCTAATAATGTTATACTCTAAATATAGAGTATCTGTATAAATATAGATAACTCTTTGTTAGGGATGCTAAAGCATCCCTAACAAATGGAAAATAGATTTTGTAAAATATGAGGAAGCTTTCAGGTTTACTATTCCAGCAAGTGGCAGCATCTTTCATTTTTTCCTACATTACATAATTAATAAGAACATCTTCAACACCTATGTGCCCTTGGTAAAACAAAGTAAAGGCAATGAAGAGACTAAGCAGAAGAGTGCATAGCTGCTGGCATCCCTCTTAGTAAAGGGATGAAGCTTACTTTAACACAGAAGCTGTAATTTACTGAGCTCTTGCAATCTTATGTGGGTCTTTGCTAAAAGGAGCAAGATATTTCTCTTGTTTTAAATTCATAGACCCTAATCTATTTGGCAATAAAAAACAGTTCTAACAGAAAAATTGGGAAGGGCCAGAAAGAATAAAAATACATAACCATATTTCATAATCATTGCTTAATAAAATTCTTATTAAAAGTAACTCCAACAAAGATCTAACCTATTACCAGGACTTACCTGGAAGGCACTGAGTCATTATGGCAAAGCCAATCCAAGACCCTACCTGGAAAAGAAAGCATCAAGACTACGTCAAGAAAAATATTAAGACTTTCTAGGCTTGAGCATTGCATTCTTCAGCTAGAGTAAACATATAGCACAGTCCTACTTTGAAGGATGAAGACCCAACCCATGCACAAATCCCCACTGTGTTTCTGTACTTGCACTGAAAATTTTTCCATAATTTTTCTAGCCCATCTATAGGGCAGATTAGTGTGTAGGTAGAAGGAAATATCTATCCTATTCTCAATTTAAAAGACAAGTAGCAATGTTCACATGAGTACAACCATCAGTATCAAAACAGGCCTGAAGATTTTGTAGTACAAATTGTACTCTCTTAGCTTAAGTATAGGTACTATTCTTAGCACCATGAAACCAAAGTTATTACCCTCTGCAAAACCAGAGTGAGAAAAATGTAGAAAAAATGGGAGTTTGACAGAGGGATTTAACAAGAAGTTCCAAGGTCATTTTTAGTATATGAAGTTAATTTTTAGTATTTTATAGTTATTGTTTTGAGAGTATTGTAAGGCAACTTGAGTCTGCTAATTAAGTGGGATATGTTATTAAATATCTAATAAATTTGGCATCCAAGTAAATATGCAAACAAAACAATGCACAAATAATACAAATAAAATATACGCCTTGTATTGATGGAATCTTAAAAAATAAAAATGAATTGACTGCTGTTGTAATCTATAATGTTTGTAACATATTGCTACTGAATTCCTGCCTTAAGATCAAAGAAAAGGGCAGAGATAAGAACAGTTATGTATTTGGTGGCCAACTATTATGAGAAATTGAAACAAATGTGTGCCAACCATACAGGCTGACTTGTGAAGTGTGATGAATGCCATCAGATACAGTAAGAGTATGTTGAGTGAACAAAGATGTGTGATAGAATAACTACAATCAAATCAAGCCCATTGACAGTTATCTCTTCCTTCTAATATATGTGAGCACAAATGGTACTATTAGAAACAAATCCTAATGAAAATCAAATAAAAATGCTCAAGACCCTGGAGCTATTATAGTGTTCTCATTCATGCCTATAGGAGAAATTTGCTTTCAAGAACCATGGGCTGAATTGTCTGGGTGACTGACTGTTGATATGATATGGACGGTATCACAAGGGCTGGTAAAAATACATTTGGTTGAAACAAAGCAACATTTATTGTTATGGATTTAAACTGAATCCTATGGATGTTAGAAATGAAAACCTAAAATAAAAACGTACACAATGTAGAGAGTAAAATATTGGTGTAATTTATTTTCTTCCATCTAACTGTGTCCTGCTCTCAGAGACTGCCTGGACAAGTGCCTCTGGTTTTCTTGGCAATGTTTTTAAGAAATGTTTGGTCACTGCCTCTTTTCTAGGGCTGAGTGAAAGTGACCACCCACTGGCTTTGTGCCAAGGCAGGACTAGAACTCACAATCTCCCGGTTTCTAGCTTGATGCTTTAACTATAACATCAAACTGGAATGATAAATCAGATTCACACCAGAAACAGTGCCTCATAGCTTTCACTACCTATGCACTAATGCATAGAAGAGTAGAAAATGAACCATGTGAGCCATAGTACTAGAAGAAAAATGTGATTAAATAGATATAGCACAGACATCCTGGCATCAGTTATATATTAAGACTTCGCAACTGAAGGGTTGTTCAAAATAAAAAACAAAGTAGAAGGAGACACTGGAGAACAAAATCAGCTTTTCGGTGAAAATGGCAAAAAAACAACAATTATTCAGCTCCTTTTTTTAATCTCCATTTTTCCAAGCAAAAAGGTTATGTGTATTCCACTGTTAAATGTAAAGACAATATGAACAGAGGACTGAAGCTTGAGGTTGACAAATATATTTTCAGCTAGTATCTATTCATTTCAAATGAGTACACCTTTCAAATTTCCTAAAATGCAATGCATTTGGATGTGAAAATTGTTGCTGATGGACAGGCTGAACTCTGAGAAATTCTAGAGAACAGATGGCATATGACTCAGTGAGCTCAGATGTGTTCCTATTTCAGGAATGGAGAAAGGATCCAGGGGATTATACACTAGTCTAATAAGTGGGAAGATTTGAGAGCTGATCTTAGAGAGATTAATTCAAAAATACATTGCAAACAAGGTAATAATTAAAATAATTAAAAGACACTAGCATGAATTTGGTAAGAACAAGTTTCATCACGCTAACATTATCTCATTCTTTTATTGGGTAATTTTCTTAGCCAATCTGGGAATGCTATAGATTTAATGTATCTTGACTTCAGCCAAGTCTTTCACAGAGTATCCCATGACATTCTGATTAACAAGATAGTTAAGTGTGAATGGGATGACAAATGGATACACAGCTTCTCAAAAAACAACTTCAAAGGACAGAATGACACATTTAATGGGGTCCAAAATGGGCTCTCTTTATTCTTCCATTTTTAAAAATTACTTGGGTAACTTATTAATTTTCAAACAATCGTGATAGGTTACAGAAATGAATAGTTTCTGCTCATGAATGAATATGAGTGCAAAATGGACAAAATCAATTTTATGGCCCATCAAAGAAATTTAAGCTTGAGATGATGAGAGATAATTGTTCTACTTTACCTAGTGAGACCCCAGTATATCCAATTTATAAAATATCGAATCATAAGGAAGGAAGGGAATCCTTGGAGGTCTTCTAGCTCAAACCCCTTCCCAAGGACAAATGGTTGTCCAATCTTTTCTTGAATACCTCCAATATTCAACTCTGGGAGGCAAACTGTTCCATTGAATCTCATTGTCGGGAAATTCCTCCTTATTTTCAGGTTGGATTTCCCTCTGATAAACTTTCATCCTTTGCTTCTCATCCTGCCCTCAGGTACTATGGAGAATAAATTAACACCCTCTTTCCACTGACAGCCCTTCAAGTATTAGAAGACTGTTACCATATCATGCCTAAACCTTCTCTTTGTTAGGCTAAACATACCAAGCTCCCTTAGCTGTTCTTTATATGATTTAGCCTCCCCCTTATCATCTCTGTTGCTCTTCTCTATATTTTTTGTGTGTCCTGGTAATCAGAAGTGGACATAGTATTCCAAATATGGCTTCAGTAGTACAGTAGGGAAAGATACTATCTGTTAAGCCTGGGTTCCCCAACCAGGGTTAGTGAGACAAGCTAAACAGAATGTGCAGCGTTAGTCAGATAGGCACACAGATAAATGAGTGAGCTAAGCTTGTATGTTTATTAACATACAGTAAAAATAACAGATACGCTTGTGCTATCAAGAATATAGTTTATTCCATTATAAGTTCATAGCATAGTCAAAATAACAGTCCAATAGTCATATATCATTTAGTCAGTCCATTCAGGGATATTCAGTTAGCAAAGTCCATGTAGAATATCCTATGTCAATTCACTTACAAATTAGTCCTTTGTTCTCTCTCCCGTTCGAGCAATGCAGTCTTGATTCCAAGCAGTAATCAGGGATCATCAAAGCCAGAGAGAGAGCAAGCTGTAGTCTTGCTTCTTTTAAAGTGCTTTCACAACCACTCCCTTAATTCCCTTAATCCCAGTTAAAGTTGCAGACACTTTAACATACAAAACTATGATTCATAGTTATTATTTTACCTAAACCAGTTAGGGTAAACAATGTTATCCCTAACATTCTCCCCTTTTAGGTTAAATAATAATTATAACTATTTACATCTTTAAATCATATTTGTTACAACTCTCTTTAAACTTAATTACTCCTTGAGCTTTTGTAAATTGGTCTGCAATGTTTTCTTCTGTCATGCAGTATTCCAATTTAATTAGCCCATTCTTTACAGATTCTCTAACATTTAAGTATCTTAAATCAGTATGCTTTGATCTAGTTTTTACAGCAATACTAGTAGCTAACTTTATAGCTGCTTGGTTATCCTCGTACACAATAATGGAATCTTTTACAGTTATACCCATGTCTAATAATAACTGTTTGTACAAAATCAAGTCAGTGCATAATAATGACAGACATGAAAATTCCGCTTCCATCGTGGACAAGCTAATATGCTGTTGTCTGATTGACCTCCACCCTATTAGTGTCTTACCAAATAATATAGCCATCCCAGATGTTGATTTTCTAGTGTTTATATCAGTTGCAAAACTTGCAACTGCATAGGCACTAAGACTCAAATCACCCTTTGGTTCTATATACAATGAATGGTTCATTGTTCCTTTAAGATATCTTAAAATTCTCTTTAATGATTGCCAATGACATTGATGTGGATCTGAATTAAAACGTGCCAGCTGATTTACATTATAAGCTATATCTGGCCTTGACCAATTGCTTATATATGATAAGCTACCAATCAAAGATTGACATATTATCAAATTTGGGACTTTGATCATTAGTTTGGCAAACTTCCTGACTCATTGGAGTCTTTGCCAGTTTACAAAGTTCCATTTTAAACGTTTCAATTAATTGGCAAATTTTATCTTCTTGAGATATCTTAAAACCATTATTTGTTTTATTAATCGTCAATCCTAGATACCTTTTAATTTCACCTAAATGCTTTAATTTTATCTTTTTGGCTAATAATGATATAATCTCATTAGCTTCATTATTAGTCTTAGTTATCAAAGCAATATCATCTGTAAATAATAACAATAATGACACCGTTCCATTATTTTCTCTTTTAAACACACACGGATCTGCTAAACCAGATTTAAAACCTATATTGTTTTAACTCTTTCACAATATATTGGTTCCACTCAAACCCAGATTGTTTCAACCCGTAAAGACTCTTTTTGAGTTTCCAACAATCATTACTATTTACTTTATTGTCTTTTATACCAATTGGTTTTCTTAAATATATAGTGTGCTGCAATGGTGCATGTAGATAAGCAGTTTCTACATCTAAATGATTAACGATATAGTTTTTCTTAGCTGCCCACACTAATGCTGTTCTTAAAGATGTAGCTTTAAGGCTTGGCGCAAAAACTTCATCGTAATCAGATGCAGTTTGATTAAATCCTTGAGCTACTAACCTAGCTTTATGGGTAACAGTCCCATCATTTCCAGTTTTTACTTTAAATATCCATTTGCACCCAATGGATTTTTCTCCTGGAGGTAATTTGGCATCTTCATAAACTTTCATTACCTTTAATGAATTTAGTTCTTTTTCCATTGCCTTTTGCCAATTCTCCTGATCCTTAGCAGGATACATCCTAAGTTCTTCTACACTAGTTGGAACTTTAGTTACTTGGCAAACTATACTTGCTTGATACCTATCAGGTGGTCTAGTTACACGTGTAGTACGTCTAGGTATTATAGGACTTGCAGGTGGACTTTCCTCTACTAATTGTTCTTGATCATGTAATTCTTCCTGATCAACTATTTCCTCTTGTTCTGGTCCTATTTGCTCTTCGTGGACTTCTTCTTTAATTGGACTCTTTTTACAGCTAATCTCATCTTTATGACTTTTGTAGGGTTCAATAAATATTTCATTGTTTGAATCTTGCTCTAATCTATTCCATCCTACATGTTCTAGGAATTTTGCACTAGCACTGGTGTAAACTCTAGATGTTCCTGGTTCCCAGAATCTATAGGATCGATGATTAGAGGTGTAACCTAC
>BLBF01000003.1:108440033-108456859 GCA_015471245.1 Laticauda colubrina | reverse complement strand
TCATACGCTCTATCCGTCGAGCATCTGTCCACTGAGATTTCATCCGCGCAAGAAGTTTTGAGTTGCACAAAACTTTGTGAGCGGATGAACTTTCTGCCACGTACGATGTACATCCGTGACATATACGGGCAACAAACATTCTATGTCCGTTATCATCCGTTAAACGTCTGCTGTATCCTCTCTGCATCCTCTAGCCATCCTCTCAACTCACATCCACTGCAGCTGAAAACGGAAAGAGGGAGGAAACGAAAGGTGCATGGAACATCTGCACAGCATTAGTAGCACGGAAATAGAAAGGATGTAAGCAAATGCATCTCGTATATAAAGGATTAAAACGGATAAAACATTTGTATCTGGGATGTATCTCGGATATTTAGGATGTCTGCAGTATGTCTAGAATATGTAGAAGGACACCTAGCAGAAAACCAATATTTCCCATAAAAAGGGGGAGAAAATCATCTGGATCTCAGTATGAGTCCAGCAGCCGTGGTGTACAGACCTCTTCACCCTTGGTCTTGGTCTTCCACATCATCAATTGTTCTCCACCATGGATCATGACACAGTCCGTATGATAGCTGCGATCATTCATCACCAGAACCAAAACCTGTTCAGACTGTTTCACCTTTTCTACACAAGGAGAAGAAGGAGATGTTCAAGAGCTGTGTGGGTCCGAGGATGGATCGTGAGAAGAATGGAATTTGGACTGAATGACCAGTTGATGGTGGAGTTGAGGAATGAAGACCCTCGTGCATTCCAGCACTTCATGAGGATGCCACCATCCATGTTTGACGAACTTGTACACCGTCTGAGACCCAGGTTGACCAAACCTAGCACCAACTTCCGTCCCAACCTGGACCCTGGACTGAAGGTGGCAATGACTCTGCGGCACCTGGCCTCTGGAACCACATACAAAAACATGCAGTATGTGTGGAGGGTGCCACACAACAGCATCAGCAAAGTGTTCAGAGAAGTAGTGTAGGCCATCAGAATACGTGGAGGAGCTCCTCCTCACTGAACAAGGCTGGAGGAAACTTGCAAAAGAGTGGTATCAGAGGTGGAACTTTCCCCACACCGTTGGGTCCATAGATGGGAAACACGTGGCCTGCAAAGATCCAGCCAACTCAGGGTCCAATTATTTCAACTACAAGGGCTTCTTCAGTATCATCCTTTTTGCCATGGTTGATGCTGACTACAAGTTCATCTACATTGATGCTTCAGGCAACGGGTCATCTTCAGATGTCCAGGTATACAACGCAAGTGACCTCAAGGATGGGCTGGAACGCAACCTCATCATGGGTTTTCCAGATCCAGACCCCCTGCCCAACGACACGCAAGATGTGCCCTACTTCATCGTGGGGGATGACGCCTTCTCCCTCAGAATCTACCTCATGAAGCCGTACAGTTCAAGATACCTCACCCATGAAGAGAGGATCTTCAACTACAGGCTGTCCAGGGCAAGGCAGGTGGTGGAGAACGCCTTTCGCATCCTGGCCAACAGGTTCCAGATACTTCTCACCACCATGCAGCATGAGCCACAGACTGTGAGGAGCTTCATGGAAGCTTGCTGCATCCTGCACAATCTCATGCGCACCCGCTACCCAGTGTTGCAGAACAGACTTGTGGACCGTCAACAAGGGAATGGGGACATAGGGTCTGGTGAATGGAGGCAACGACATAACCTGATAGACACTGTGGATGTACAAGGCCCCAACAGAGCTTCACGTGAAGGGAAGAAGCAGCGCAACCTACTGAGACACTGGTGCAACTCCCCAGCTGGAGCAGTGGAGTGGCAAGACAGGATGATAGATGATTAATGGATGCTTCCTTGAGCCTGTCGCATAACACTGATGAGATTGTGCCATGTATGTTGAGTGGTTCTACAATGAATAGGGCATTAATAAAGAGCTTTGTTTATTTTAAAATGTGTTGATCAATGAATAAATCGTTATTAAATAATCAAGGTCCATATGTGTAGCAGCTGGGATGGTGGACCATACAGTCCCACTAAGATTGCACTGGAGGTTTATCTATCCCACAACTATCCTTATCTATCCCACAAGCATGCAAAGGCTTAACCGTCTTTTCAAAGTTTTCACCAACACTTTATTAAGTAAAAAAAATGAACCAAGTGTCTTAAGCAAAGATAACCTTTGTTAACTGTCTTAGGTAAAATTTATGACTTTATTAAATAAGCAAAATGAACCAAGTAAAGTGTCCTAAACAAAGATAAACTTAACAAGTAAACAACTCAGTCTCTGACACTATTCTCAGTCACTCTGAGTCATGTCTATGGTCTCAGCTGTTAAGCGGGCAGGGACTGTGGAGGTGGCTGTGGCTTGAGTGTGGTCTGAGGTGCCATTGGGGTGCTTGGCCCCGAGGGTAAAACAGGGGATGGTGTGTTCAGGAAGCTGTTCAAGAGCTGACTCAGTCCCGTGAGGTTGAGAGACCCTTCATCAAGGACCTGAGATGTGAGGCCCAAGACTGATGACAGATTGCCCGTTGACGGGCTTGGCTGTGGGGTGGAGGAAGGAGGAGTGTAGTGGGGCTGTCTGGTCTGCAGCTGGGTGAGGACTGGCGTCTGTGGCGTGCGATGAACCTGGGCCTGGACTGAGAAGTTCTGCTTCTGCTGTGGGAAGTCCTGGTAGTCGTAGGCTTGGTAGGTGAGGGGCTGTTGAAAGCCGTGGAAGGGCTGTGACATCGCCTGGGGTGGAGGAGCAGACCTGGACTGGGTAGGAGCAGCTTCAGCTGGGCCTTGAGGGTTGTGCAGAAGTGCTGTGATCTTCTCCTTCATCACCTGGTACTGGGCCTCAGGCATGTCCATGAGGGTCTGGCTCACATAGGTGATGAAGGTGTTGCAGCCCGAGGATCCTCTGTCCAAATGGACCAGCTGAGAGAGAGGTTCTGTGCTGGTCTTCATTGTGTCCCTGATCTCCAACAGCACACTGTGGTTCTGTCCCTCCAGTCTGCCTCTCTGCCTGCATCCTCTGGAGGTGGGGGTGGAGGTGGGTTGGCCTCTGGTGGCTGCCGCTTCTTCCTCCATTTGTGACAGGGGATCCTCCAAGTCCACTGGCATGGGGAGTGCAGCTGTCGGGGGGCAGGTCTCCCTCTGAAGACACCTGCTTGGACAGGCTCTCTGGCTCCTGGCTGGAAGAGAACTGGCTGTCTGTGGGCTGTCTGAGGGAGAGGGGTCTTAGAGGGGCTGCTCCTCGGTGGCGGATCTCACCCTCCAGGAAACTGCACTTGGCCATGACGTACACCTCCCTGTCAGTGAGCTTGACAGCGGCCTGCCCGGATTTCTTGAGGTGTAGCTTGCCATACCTGGTGTGCGTGTGCTTCCACCATCCAAGGAGTACTTCTGCAGTGTACCCCAGGCTCTCTGCCTTGTCTCTCCAAGCTGCCTGCTTCTTCTTGGTGTCCCGATACAGTCTGTGGCCCTTTCTCCAGAGGTACTCGTTCTCCCTCAGCCATTCCAGCACCTCATCCTCATGGTCCTTGGAAATGGTGTACTGTTTCCTCTCTCCCTTCTCCTTCCCTTGCCTCTTCCTCCCTCTGGCAGGGGCTTGAGCAGGGCCTTCAGGGGCTTGAGCAGCAGGGCCTTCAGGGGCTTGTGCAGCAGGGCCTTCAGAGCTTGCACAGCAGGGCCTTTAGCAGCAGGGTTTTGAGGGCCTTGGGGCTGGTCCACCACAGCAGCAGCAGCAGCAGCTTCAGAGTCAGTGCCAGGGGGTGGGATGCTGGTTCTGTCCTTCTTGCCAGGGCTGGAACGAGTAGGCACAGGATTCCTCTTTTTCCCTGACTGACGAACCATGGTGTTCCTGCTAGATGTATGTGGCAGCACGTCTTTCCCCTGAATGCTGACTGCATGCGTGCTGCATCCTTTTATATCCACGGAGCTGACGCAATTCATACTCCCAGCATGCGCAGTGAACGCTTTGTATCCGATATACATCCGTGCGGCATCCGCTTTGCTTCCTATAGGCGTCCATGATGCATCGGCTTCATCCGCTATGCATCCACCCCTTCCGCTATGCGTCCGCTTCGCAATTCTCCCCTGGAACCACTTCGGAGGTGTCATCCGCTTCCATCCGCTAGGCTTCCTATGAACATCCGCTTAACATCCCCGCTACGTACTACCCACGTCCGTTCTTTTCCGTTCTTTTCTGTTGTTTATGCAAATTTTCACTACTTTTTGGAACGGATGACAACGGATGGAGCCACCCCCGAAATTTTGCTTGTCCGCTGTGTCCTTTATGCATACGTTTTGCGTCCGTCATCCTGTGGCACCTAGCCTTTAGGGTAGGAGGCGCTCCACCCATGGAAGAAGAAAGGAAGTTTTAGAATGAATCCACTCTTTGTGACTGTACACATATATTGCCTCTTGGAGGATGCTTCTTGTACTGAAGAACTTTTGCTTCTAGGAATTCTAAAGCTATTCTTGTATTAATTATCCTATTATCCTATTCTATCATTGAGCAGTCCTATTATTATATTTCTATCATCCTTTCACAAATAGAAGTAGAACAGCTTGCCAACCATATGGCGGCTTGTCCTCCCACAGTGAAGATGCAGACATCATGTGCTATTGAGATCAGCAGTAGCCAATCGGTGGGCCGTGGCCCATTGGTGGGCTGTGAGAAAATTTTGTTGGGCTCACCCCCAGAGAACCCCCACAAAGCAATTAATCCAGGCTAGGCAGAAACACAAGGCTGCACCACCCACATGGCCTGCAGGAGCCCTTCCTGCCCACTCACTCCTTACCCAGTAAACTTTCCTGCTAAATTGCTATTTTTCCTTTTTCCAACCATCAGGTGTTCTGCTGTGCCGGGAGATTTAGATCAGCTAGAAAGCAGGAAATGGTTATATTTCTTGCTTTCTAGCTAGTCTTTAGAACATCCCTTAGGACTGAAGGTTTGCTTGCAAGCAATTTCAGTGCAGACTAACGGCAAGCAAATTTGAGAGACCAAGCTAGCCGATGATCACTGAATGATTCTGTGAGCAACTCAATCCGCCTGCCTGCTTTGCCTGATTTTGGGTAAAAGTTGCTCTTTTTTTATAAAAAATTCAATGTTTATATGCATGGTGTGTTGTGAGTTAATTTTGTGAGTTTGCTAGCAAATTTTATGAGTTTGCTTGCAAGCAAATTTTGTAACAGACTGAGCTAGCCAATGGCAGATAGATAGATCTCTGAATGAATCTGTGATTCTGTGAGCAACTCAATATGCGTGCTTTGCCTGATTTTGGGTAAAAGTTGCTCTTTTTTTATAAAAATTCAGTATTTATATAAATATTTATAATATTTACATACAAGTCATGCCCAGCCAGTCACAAGACCACCAAGCCTCACCCACAAATTAGGCCATGCCCACAAAACCGGTTAGTGGTTCCTGGGATCTAAAAATATGAGTTTGGTGGTCCCTGACGTCCAAAAGATTGGCGACCCCTGATCTAGATGAGCTTGATAGGTAATGCTGGACTAGAACCAGTAGACTGGATGCACATCAGTATTAACAATGTGAAGAAGGGTAGGCAAGAAGGCCTGGAAACCAAATTTATGTTGCTGGACCTGAAATTGAAGACTGCTGAAATGACTGCCTTGGAAAAACTGTTCCATGCAGAGTGTCAAATAGGCAAATGGAAATTCTTAATCATTCAGGCCATGGTTGTCTCAAAGTGCTTTTTCAAGAGGCAACTGGACTTTCTTTTCTTTGAAGACATTTAATTTCTTATCAAAGAAGGTTCTTCAGCTCTGACTGGATGGTGGGGAACTCCTTGCAGACAGCTGGTCATTTTCATTCTTTAAGACAGAGGTCTCCAACCTTGGCCGCTTTAAGCCTGGCGGACTTCAACTACCAGAATTCCCCAGCCAGCATAGCTGACTGAGGATTTCTGGAAGTTGAAGTCCACAAGTCTTAAAGTGGCCAAGGTTGGAGATCCCTGCTTTAAGAGAATTGTTGAGGCTACCTGAAGGCTTATCTGTGTCCTCAGGGTAACCTGAGTAGTGCAAATGGTGTGGAGTCTTCTTGGAACTGTTGAAAAGGCTATGTTTTAGACTGGAGATAGATGGTATTGTGCCCCACCTCCTCTGTTGAGAAAGGAATGTTCAATTCTGACATTGATGGCCTCTTTGATCCCTCTTTCAAACCAGCAGCCCTCACTGCCCAAAATGTGGACTTTATTATCTTTGAAAGAATGGCCTTTCTCTTTTAAATACAGGTGGACTATTGAATCTTGGCATGAAGAGTTTGTTCTCCTATGTTGTGCCACGAGTATCAATGATTACCAATATAGATAGCATCTTACTGCTTCCTGAATCATAGCAGTATGCTTTAAATACTGATTACTGGAATATTTAAGTAGAAGATGGCAGTTACTCCTACCTAAATTTGTGAGCTTCCAAATGCATCCAGCTTATTACACAGAATATACTTTTAGTCTAATGGAGCAAGACATTATGTCCTTATGTGGTACTTCAATTCTAATTGCAAAAAGGAATTCAATATTCAAACCAATTATTTTCTGCCAACTCTAGAAATGTCATTTAGAATACAGGGAAGTTTTCCTTTACAACAGCAAGATATATGAAGGGAAATGTCTAGTCCTAGCAAGGAAGAAAACTGAATTAAGTTTGAGGCTGCCCTTCGTTGGAAAAGATCTCAGCTCACTTAGTGGAAAATATTTCAGTTTAAATTAAACATAAGCAGTAAAATGTTTATTGTGCCCTGTAAATACTCACTGAACAACAGAGTACTTGCTGGAGGTGAAATCATATCTTGAGCCATAAATGAAAGGAACCCGGAAGTAAAACATCAGGTAAATGAGGAGGGGCCCAGCATATTCTGTGAGGAATACCTGACAGAACAAAAACAGAATGTAGAAAGGCAAAAGGAATTCACAGGGAAGTGTTTTCTTGAGGAGAACTGAAATACCACTCACAGTCACCCAGCTGATCTGTGCACCTAAGTCCCGGAAATAGAATGTTGCTGTTGTACCAACTGGCAAATTCTGAAGGATATCTTCATCCTTCAAAGACTTTCCCTCTAGAAGAAAGAGAAATCACACTGAAACTCTGGGGGACTCAAAATTTTGACTTGAACATCAAACACAATAGTTGCTTGTTTGGCTACACAATAGAGAAGAAATTGTTAGCCTTACGTTCTAAAGAACAAACATATGTGCAGAAACCCAAGATGAAAGATGCTTAATTATCTTACTTCATTCATGAATCAAACCATTAGCAATTAACTATTGGTAGGTAAATATTTCTTTCAAAGAGGTCCCAAACCACATAATGTTCATACTAATGTTATTCTTTAATACAATCTCATTCAAACAAGTACCAGCCTTTCTTTTGTTCTTTTCCATATCTTTTACCAAAAACTTTATCATGAAAAGAGGAAATCTCTCTTAGGAGATATTTTAATATTAGGAGATATTTTAGCATAGCAACTTACTGGGATCTAGTCGCAGGGACTGCCGGGCTGGATACCACTGAGGGTCTGAGAAAAGAAAAATAAAAGTTTTCTTATAATGAGTCAGAACCATTAGTGCCATCAGCGGGCGGCACTCAAGAGCAATCTAGAGATGTGATGGTAGACAAAAAATTATTTGCTCTACAGTTAGAAAGAGAATTTAAAAATTAGAGAGAAGTAACTCTTTCCAGGTAAATATATAAAATTTCCAAACAGTATCTTATACTGGTAGTACAATCTATACACATGACTAACAGGACTTATTTAAAAGTAGTTGAGGTGTGTCACAGTTGAGCTGTGACTAAACTCACAGCTGTAACTATTTCTTTAAATGTTTCATACAAGTTTAGACAGATAACCTACATGGCCATATGGCAGCTGAAGCCGAAAAGATCTGGCGAGCACTAGAAAATTGATGAAAACACAAACAAATCTTAGATCCCCTCATCTGCTTCAGATTCCTTTACCTTCCACAGCAAATAAAAGTAACTGGTCAAGAAACAAACCAGAATGAAGGGGAAAATGCTCTTAATCTACACATTTTTCTTTCTCAATTCTGTAAAGGGACAAAGGGGACAAAAAAGATAAATCCATAAGCTGAAACCACTGATCTTTGATTCTAATCAAAGAAAAACAATTATATTTTCAAAGATGCCATTTAAGTGATGTAATAAAAGCTTTCAATAGCTAATTTTATTAATAAATTAAAGTGCTCTGCGCTTTCAACATTGAAACCCATCACAAAGATATGTAAACAACAAAGGTGGTATTTTTCCATACATACGAGACTTGGTAAAGAGATTCTTGATTTCAGTTATGGTAGCATTGGGCTCTACCTGAAAGGAAACAAACAAGAGGAATCAGAAAACCAAAGAACACTGTTCTGTATAATCAAGTAAGGCTGCTTTAATTTAACTACTTTCTAGCCTGACAAACGGGCAACAATAAAAATGCCTCAGACATAATAAGTGCATATTCAAATTACGTCTAAACTGGAAATATGCTTATACAGCTTATATCAGTGTGCTAAGCAAAACAATACTAGATGAGTCAATTAGAAAATTTAAAAAGCTGTGAATGAAAAAATATCCTCCCAACACCCCAGAAACATTGCTAGAGATAATATGTTAGAAATATGCTTCTGTCACACACTTCTATATTCCTATCAGCCTAGTGGCTTGTGGGCAAGAACTTATTACATCTAGTAGGGTGGTGCAAGTCTGAATTCAATCCAGATGTCTTTGGAATATTGAATAGCATATATGCAACAACTGTCTGCGCATTTGCAACTTTTTCTATGGTTGCACGGCTGCTATACAAGTTTCTCTACTACAGTCATGCAATCCTAGGGGAAAAATCCTTTAATGAGTTACAAACATCTAGCACATTGTTCCCACAGATTTCAAAGAAAATCCAAAGCACTGCACACACCTAGCCTCTGATCAAGAGGAATCTACTGGCAGAGATATTAATCCCTTTATGTTGTTCCCAATCACTTTTTTAAGAACACAGCATCAAGAATGTGGTTAGATGTTTTGTTCTCCCTTTCTTAGGAACCTTTGTTGCTTTATTTTGTATGGTCATTTTATGATATTATATCCATTTTAATCCTTTTACAGCAAGGAGTGAATGTAAACCGGTTCTTTTCCACCTTGGAAAGCTATTTCTGTTATCATCCAGAATAGGTTTAGATGAAGTCAAAAGATATTGAAACAAACTTCTTAAATCAACACTGATGTATGTCACCTGATGTAACTTGAAGGCTAGTTATTCTTTAAAGGGTAGGGGCACACTCATAAAATTTATTAAGCAACAAAACACTTCCTTTCCAACTAAGAGACTTCTCATGTAATAAAAATACTTAGAATGAATATGTTAATTATATTTTCTTTTTTTAAAAAAATATGTTAATTATATTTTCATCATGCCTTCAATAGAATAGAATTCTTTTTTGGCCAAGTATGATTGGACACACAAGGAATTTGTCTTTGGTGAATATGCTCTCAGTGTACACAAGAAAGTATAAAATACGTTCATCAGGAATCATAAGATACAACACTTAGTGATAGTCATAGGTTACTAATAAGCATCAAATCATACTAGGAAACAATAAAACAATATAAATTGTAAAGATACAAGCAACACTTGTATACCAATAAGATACAATAATGTACCGTATATAAAAGTTTTGGTCAATTAGAGTGGTGAACATATTTAATACTCCTGCCTCCATTTTCCCCAGAGTATTAATATAGCCATATTAATATTCTAATACATCGTTCATTAATTAATGCCAGTATATAATTATAATAGTACCATCAGTTCAAAGGTATGAAAAGTTCTCAAAATGTAAATGGTTCCTGCTGTATAGAAATTTTTCTTTGATGAAAAAAATACAAACAGACATAAGAAAAGTGTAAGGTGGGGCTAGCTAAACTTCAAAAATTGATCAATTCTTACTGGGAGTTATAAACATGTCTGGGAACTGTAGTTCTTGGAAGCCATAACACGGAATGAGTATTTTCCTGCTTGATTCTTGGAAGAATTCAAACCTCGTCCCACCAGGAAAGATTTGTATGTGAATGTGAAGATATCAATGGTGTTTTCATTCAGAAAATGAACTGCAAAAGTTGTAAATCTGTATTTGTTTCTGTGTTGCCACCCCGCACCACCACACTATCTTTCTATCTATATTAGTCAGTGCGACATAAGGATCAAAGACTAAGCATTAAAATGTGAACATATCCATGGTTAATAGAGGCTGGGGAAACCTCTGCAAATCTAGGCACTCTTTCAAAAAATCTGAAAAAACTGCCAAAAACTAATATAAAGCAAAGGAAAAAGAGAAAGATAAAAGTGCAACGAAGATAAAAATAAATGGAAATAAGAGACTTAATTTTCTTTGTAGCAAATACAAGTACAGGTAGTCCTCAACTTACAACAGGGGTCCCCAACCACCTGGCCCTGGACCGGTTCCGGTGCGTGGATCATTTTGTACCGGGCCGCAAAGAATGAATAATCGTGATTAAAATATATATATAAAAATATGTTTTTGCTTCCGGGTGTCTTATTTTGAAGGACAACCACTTCTGCCCTCACCTAACTTCCGCGCTAACTTCTGTGCTAACTTCCATGCATAACTTCGCAGACCGCATTGCTAAAGCTAAGAAGCCCTTTACTATTGGGGAAGAATTGATTTTGCCGATCCTTGAAAAAGTGTTTCTGCGTAAAACTGGTCCCTGGTACAAAAAAGGTTACATTCATTTAATGACTATTCAAAGTTACAACAGCACTGAAAAAAGTGACTTATGATCATTTTTCATACTTATGACCTTTGCAGCATCCCCATGGGCATGTGCTCAAATTTGGAACGCTTTGTAACAGACAAGTGTTTATGATGGTTGTAGTGTCCCCGGGGTCACGTGATCCCCTTCTGAAAATCTTCCAACAAGCAAAGTCAATAGGGAAGACAGATTCACTTAACAATTTTGTTACTAACTTAACTGCAGTGATTCACTTAACAACTATGCGAAGAAAGGTCATAAAATGTAGCAAAGCCTGCTTAACAACTGTCTTGCTTGCTAGAGAAATACAGATATAATTTTACATGTTTGTTATAGCAATATCCAAATATTTAACCTTCTCAATTTGTACTGTTTCTGAAGTATTAACTTCTCATTTATGATCTTGATTATTAGAAACTATTAGAGAATAGAAAAGGAAAGCGTTATTTTTGTAAATATAGGAAGGCAATTCTGTAATCATACAGGTAGTCCTTGGCTTACAACCACAATTAAGCCCAAAATTATCCAAAACTATCCAATTACTGCTTCCACCAATACTTCCATTGGGACATCTTTACCTGGTATTATCTCTCCTAATCCTTATACATGACAGAGATAGAATTCCCTGCAGCCTATATAAATATATTTATTTCCAAGTTTAAAAAGAAAAAAAAATGATAAAAGTGAAATAACAGATTTGCAGGTTAAAATGACTATGTTATATGGCATAGAAGACATTTTAAAGTGTTAAACAGATTTTGCATGGCACAAAAGCATGCAGCGTGTATGTGTGTGTGTGTGTGTGTGTGATATAAATCCTATGAAGGTGAATATATACAAAGGTGGAAAAAGGGCATTGGTACCTGATACGCCCATTCTGTTTGAGCTGTGAAGAGCATCCAGTAGTGGGAGGTGCTTAGTCTCCGCATTCACAGGCTGAGTTTGATTTGTGGAACGCCCCTCCTCCACCATGTGACTCCTTCTCAGCGTTCCCCAGTTTTGGCGAAGACGAGAGAATAAACACTCTCATCCTCACATACAAAAAAGTTCATTGGACAAAACAGGACCTGACCAGATGGAAAAAAAGGGCGGGGCTGGATGCTCTTCACAGCTCAAAGAGAATGGGCGTATCAGGTAAGTACCAATGCACTTTCTCCTATGAGCTGTTCAGAGGATCCAGTAGTGAGACATACCAAAGCTTGGCCTGTCCTATGGGAGGGACTCCATCTGGTCTGGAATCTCCTCCTGATCTCTGTGGACCCTTTGCAGAACTCTTCTGCTGAAGGAAGCCTCAGCAGAAGCAAACGCATCAATTTTGTAGTGTCTAATGAAGGGCGATGGGGAAGCCCAAGCCGCGGCCCGACAGATTTCAGTTATTGATGCTTGTGTGATCCATGCTGCCGGAGTTGCTGCACTCCTTGTTGAATGAGCTGTTATGCCCCTAGGCACCTGCAGATATTGGGTCTGATATGTTTTTGCTATTGCAGCCCTTATCCAACGGCCTATCGTAGATGGTGAGAGCTATGCAACCTTGAGTACTGGGCTGAAAGAACACAAATAAAGCCTCCAATTTCCTAAAAACCGCTGTATGCTTGATATAGATTCGCAGTGCACGCCTCACATCAAACTTATGCCATTGTCTTTCCATCCCCTGTGATGGACTGGGGCAAAAATTTGGAAGAATAAGCTCTTGTGCTCTATGAAAGGCCGAATTGACCTTGGGCATAAATGTGAGATTGGGGCGAAGAACCACTCGATCACTATGAAAATGCAGAGATCTTGTCTGATGGACAAGGCTGCAATTTCCGAAACACGACGAGCGAAAGTGATCCCTACAAGGGAAACTACTTTGTACGTCAGAAGTGGAGACTTGACATTTTCAAAGGTTGAAAAGGTCCCTTAGTCAGACCCACAAGGACCTTGATGAGGTCCCAGATGGGATAACGGAGCACTGCTAGAGGGCGTAAATTGGAGGGTCCTCGAAGGAAAACCTTATGTATGGATGATATGAAAGAGAACTGAGGCCCTCGCAAGTGAGAACTGATGCCAAGGCCGCCACCTGCTTTTTTTAACATATTAAGTGACAACCCCTTATCAAGTCCCTCCTGTAAAAACTCTAGAGTCTGAGTGACAGAGGCAGGATCAGTTTGAAACTTACTACACCCTTTTGCAGAAGGTGGACCATGTGGCGTTGTAAATGCGAATTGTTGAGGGGCGTCTGGCAGCTAGGATAGTGTTGATAACCTATTGGAGAGCTTTCCACCCTTCACACCACTCCGCTCAACCTCTAGACGGTCAACTGTAACCATTGAGAGTCCGGATGTTGAAGGGGCCCCTGAGTTAATGAGATTCTGTCTGACGGAATTCTCCAGGGGGGAGCTACCAAGAGACTGCAGAGGTCTGCGAACCATGGCCATCTGGCCAGTAAGTTGCTGCTAGAAATAATTCCGCTCTCGCATCTAGTAACTTCTGGATGGCCTTGGGAACCAGCAGAAGTGGAGGGAATACATACAGGAGACCCAGGGCCAACTACAGCGGAGCGAGTTGAAATTCTCCACCCATTGGGATGGGTACCTGGAAAAAATCTCCGGAGCTGAGTGTTGAGAGGGGAAGCAAATAGGTCCGCCACCGGCTGACCAAATGTCCGTGCCGCTTCTTGAAACAGAGATGGGTGGAAGCGCCACTCCGATTGATCTATGGTGGCCCTGTTTAGCCAGTCTGCCTGTGCATTTGACAGACCCTAAATGTGTTCTGCCTTGATGGAAAGTATGTTGTTCTCTGCCCAGCGACACAGGCACTCTGCTTCCCACATTAGCTGCTTCGATTATGTGCTACTCTGCTTGTTTATGTGAGCTTTGACTGTTACATTGTCTGTCAGTATCAGTATGTGCTGACCGCATTACCTGGGGGAAGAAGTTGCGAAGGGCCAGGTGTATTGTGCGAAATTCCAGCCAGTTTATGCTGCATGACAGTACTATGTCAGACCATCTGCCTTGGGTTGAGAGCGGCTGAACATGAGCTCCCCATCCAAACAGACTGGCATCTGTGATGATGGTGAGCCTTTGTGGCTCCTTGAAGAGACAGCCTCTGTTGATAATCGGTTTGGACCACCAGAGGAGAGAGATGAGAACCTTGGGTGGAACCCTGACTTTGTGTTTGGAGTTGCTTTGGCCGGATCGCTGGTACGGTGGCAGGAACCACTGGAGGGATCTAGTGTGAAGGCAGCCCCAAGGAATAATAGAAATATATGAGGATCATTTTGCCCAACAATTTTGATAGGTCCATTAAGGACACCTTCTTAAGCAACCTGATCTCCTTAACCAATTTTTGAATGCTATTTAGTCTATCTGGTGACAGATAACCCTTGCCTTTCACGATGATTGCCCCTAAATGGATTATCCGAGTCAATAGAGTTGATTGACTCTTCTTCCAATTTATTAAGAAGCCATGCTGTGGTAGGGATTGTAATGTGTTCTGAGTGTCTATGACTGCCTGATGAGTGGAAGGAGATAAAATCAAAATATCATCAAGATAACGCTGGAAGTGTACCGGGATGTTCCTGAGGTGGGCCGCTATCACCGCAAGGATCTTGGTGAAGGTCCTGGGGAAGAGGCTAATCCGAATGGAAGGGCCACAAATTCAAAATGGTGGTTATTGTAGCAGAATCTCAAAAATTTATAATGGAAAGGCCGAATATAAATGTGCAAGTACGCCTCCATCAATTTATGGGCATTGAGCACGTCCCTTTTTCTGATACCCAGTAATATTAATTAGAGGATATGCATTTTAAATTTGTGATATACTAAGAAACAGTGGAGACGTTTCAAATCTAATATCGCTCTCCACCCCTCCGAATTTTTTTTTTTTTTTTTGCACAATGAAAAGATGTGAATAAAAACTTTATCCTCGTTGATTGGTCATGACTGGTTGGATGGCTTGTATATCCAGTATATGTTGGACAGCGGAATCCATGAGATTACGCTTGACCGGGTCTCTGGAAGGAGGGTATGACATGAAGGGATCTGGAGAATTGGATCTAACCTCTAGCGCGAGGCCAAATCTAACCGTATCCCTGACCCAGGTGTCAGAGGTAGAGGAGTCCCATTGGTCAGCAAATAACTTAAGGCATCCACCAATGGGAATTGGGTCCTGGGAGTTATCTTGGTCGCCAGAAGGGCCTGCTCCCTGCTCCCCGATAGGATATTTTGGATTGACCATCCCTTCTACCTCTGTCCACTGTGACGGACCTATCTGGTTGTTGTCTGGTCTAACTGCTGCGGGCCTCTGGTGTCTAGAAGAGAAGGATCCCGGATAGAAAGATCGAAAAAGATCCCCTCTGAAAGGACTGGGGGCTTCTAGAATCTGACTTCCGAAAAAGGGGAAGAGAGAATTTTCTTCTTGTTGCATGTTTCAGTTCGTAGCGGATCCAGGGAAGGGCCAAGCAATCTATCTACCGTAATGAGAGATGATGCCAGCTTGGATTTGTGTTTGAAGTCGGCTTGTCAGTGTCTTAACCATAGCAAGCGATGCGCTGTGACATGTGAGGTAATGGCCCTTGCTGAAAACGTGACTGCGTGATAGGTAGCATCGGCAGAGAATTCAACAGCTGCCGTAAGTTTGGCGATGTCTTGGTGCACCCTGATGTTAGAAGAAGGAACATGTTGTTTCAAAAGACGAAGCCATCTAAGAGATGACCGCGTGAAGAAGGAGGCAGATCTGATAGCCCAAGCATCAGACTGATGAGCTCTGTGTAGGGCTAGTTTGGGCCGTTTTTTCCTCCGGCTTTAAGGCCACCAGTGCCTCACTGGGAATAGAGGGGGACACTAAATCCACTATAGGCTCGTCTCCCTCGGGAGTCCCCAGTAACTTTGCAAATTCAGGGTCCAAGTTTAAGTATTTCCTATCCTGTCCAGTTGGGAAGGTGTATACCACTGCAGAAGCCCACTGCTTCTGCACCAGGTCCGAAATATGGGTGGGACTGGAATTACCTTTGCTTCAACTACCAGTTAGTTGAAGGTCATGTCCTCTGGTACTTCCCCTGAAGGGTTCAGGTGTGTCAGAAGGTTTTGGCTTGTTTAGGCCTGCAATATTCTTTGCCTTAAACAAGACAGATTTGAAAAGCTGTGGCTGAAATAAGCCTGCAAAAGCAGGCTGGTCAGGAATAAGACCTTCATCCTCACACATTTCCCCTTCTAAGGGGTCTGCCTCTAACAGGGGCTCACTATCGTGAATTGATCCCACTTCTGATTTGGCCATTTGAAAGATTTGATCTACTTCCTCCTCCTCCTCCTCCAGCGCTTGGAGAGGGGTCTCCCCCTGTAAATGTACCTGGGACTGGTGTTGTTCCGACCTGGTCAGTGACCTCAGAGGTTGAGGCTCTTGGTCAGTATCTATAGGGTAAGGTCTGGACATTACCGCGAGTTGAAACCATGCTGCAATTCCTTGGTGAATAGCCATCTCCATCCAGGCTTTCATCCTTCCTGGAACCTCCTCAATGAAGCTGTCACCCTGGCGAAGACCAGCGGTTGTCGGAGTGAATGTGGCTTCAGGGGCCCATCTGGTTGGTGTTCCAGAGACTGGAGCCTGTTGTCCTTGTGGTGTTAAGCTGCACCTGGATGAAAGGGAGAGATCTAGAGGAGGAGGGTGTGAAAAAACGTACAGACTGGAAGAGGGGGCACCCTGAGATACAGCGTGGACCTCTCGAGGATGCCTGTCGATTTGCTTTTGTAAGGCCTCATGGCACCTTTCTGAGACTTTAGAATTTCCACTGTGTTTTGATTTGGCTTTTATCTTCAAGCAAGATGCCTGAGAGGTGCTACCATCTGCCATTTTGATTAAAATAAGAATAACAGTAATTGAATATAATCTGTGTACAAGGCGGCTGGCACGCCCAGGGTCCGATCTGAGTCAAAAACGCTTGCCCTGACAAAGTACTTTTTGCCCCCATTTGTTTTATTCTTTTTATTTTACTGGTATATATAAATATACATATACATATATATATATTTGTTTTTTTAAGTTTTCGCGGGTACTTACATGTGTGGTGTTCAGCTTCCTTCGGGTATTATCCCACGTC
>BLBF01000003.1:108380146-108439633 GCA_015471245.1 Laticauda colubrina | reverse complement strand
GTAGTTTGTTACCATGAGTGATTATTATGATTGTAATAATTATTATAATATTATTGCTATAATTGCTTTGTAATTGCTCCTATGAGTAGTGATATATGTATATTCCAATATTAATAATAGAACAACCAATATTAATGATTAATCCAATTAGCCAAATAGCAAACGCCTAAGGCCCGGATTGATGGTTGTAAGGGCCTTCAGCAGCTTCCCTGCACAGGCGGACATTGGCCTAGGTGCTTGCTGCTGTGCCACTGAGAATAAGGCTGTGAGGGTTAAGCCAACAATTTTTAAAGCAAATTAATTATCCTCGAGTGCAGGTAGCCAAAACGAGGGTAAAATAACTCTCAGAATCCTGAAGGAATTCTGTTGCTTTGAGCAGAAAATACCTCACACAGCTCAGGGAAGACAGACAAGGTGCGCAGCCATGAGGTGGCACTCAAGATGGCCTCCAGCAGTTAAAGTCTTTTCACGCGCTTCTCAGCAGCAGCTTCCTGCCTTGCAAGCGAAGCCAGAGCTCAAATGAAGCCTGAGCTCTCAAATCAACAGAAACAGCGGAGAAGAAAGGGGAATTAATCCTAATTAGACTTCCTCACTGAAGAAAACGGCATTTGGAGGGGGGGGGGTAAAGGCGATACGACTTTTAAAACGAAATATCAATCCGCTAGCAAGCAAATGGAATAAAGACACAGCGGCAATCAAAACTGGAAGAGGTAAGAAAATTTTATCTGTGGGGAGGTGGAGCAGAGCAGCTCCAAAAGCCTCCCACCACCTTTTTTTTTGGGGGGGGCGCGAACAGCGCTTCCCTTCAACTAGACTCTCAGACTGATAAGGATTGAAGGCTAAAGACAAAGAAAACCAAAGGAAAACCAAATTGCAATCAAACCTGCTAATATTCCTGTTTCAGTCAAGGAAGCATCCAAAGCACTGCCTGTCTCGCACGAGGCTGAGCAAAAAACTGGGGATACACTGAGGAGGAGTCACATGGAGGAGGAGCGTTCCACAAATCAAGCTCGGCCTGTGAATGTGGAGACTAAGCACCTCCCACTATTGGATGCTCTGAACAGCTCATAGGAGAAAGAAAACGATTTTAAATTCTTGGCTACCTTACTTTTTCATCCATGTTGGAGCAGGTAGAAGTTGCACAAGGGGCAGGGTATACTGAAAGTTGGAACATGGAAAAAGGGAGAGGGGGGAAAGGGGAGAGTGGTAGGAAAAACTAAGAAACAGTTGGCACCTATATTCATTTGAAGAAGAATATTAGGTGGTTTTAATTTATTCTCATATTCATTCCCAAGCTACCAAAAATACTCCATCAAGCAATCAAGTAATCAATCAATGAAAACAAACAAAAGTTCTTTGATTCAACTCAAACTTTTAATACCGGAACTATGGATGCTTTGGATACAGTGCAAAAAATCCCCACATAAAGTGAAATAATAAAATTGTAAAAGATTGTGAAAAAGGTTGCCTAATTGCAGTGTGGGCATTAGAAACATTGTTAGGTGCGTATTGGGAAAGATTTTTTAAATAAATACTTTCCTTTTAAATATATGTCTTCTGTGGTGAAAATGTGCCATATAAGTAATGATCAATAAGCAAATGAGAAAGTTGGTGTAGTTCTCATACAACAGGCACCACCTATAATTGTGAACAGCATTTATACTTTCATTCTAATCATTTATTCTGCCCAATTCCAATCCTGTATGGAAGCCCAACCAGGGGTGAAAGACAAAGGAAACAATGTAGTCAAAAGGAATTTATTTTACTGACATTGTTATAAAAACAAACAAAATTAGAAAACAAACAAGAGGTTGTTTAGCAAAGGACAGTATTCAGCTGGAGAGGCAGAATTATGGGTTTAGAGGAAATGACCATATAGATTTGTACATGATTGAAACATCTGTGTTAGTTTTTAGATTTTTAGACACTATATTTAATATTTTATAGATATATCTAACATTAGTGGATGGAGTGCATGGTTTGTTTGTTTTGTGTGGATCCTGTTTTGGAAACTGCACTGATGGCATTTCTTAACCACCCGGCTCCCTTGGAGAGGAGTTCTTGGCAATTGGGAATTGATGACATACTGACTTGAGATGTGTATGGATACTGCTTATTCTTGTTGTGCTGTTATTGAGTTGAAAGATTTTTGAAAATATATGTTCATCTGTTTTCTCTGTGGCTGATTTATTGCTTATATTTATGCAAATATAAGTAACTTTTGTAAGTTACTTTTATTTGCTTGATTAAAGTGACTTAAAATGCTTGTAATAAACTAATAATAAAATGGGTATAGGAATGTTGTGCTGGAATTCTGAGCTGCATTTTTATATTTTTAGAATTTTTAGTCATTGTGTCTACCTACATAGCAGCTATACAGAAAAAAGGTTATTTACTGATTTGTGCTGCCATATTACAAAATAGTAAAATAACATCAATGCAAGGCTATGGAAGACAGTAGCACTTTAGATAAGAAATAAGTTACTGGGACATAAGACTAGGGTCCAAATGTCATGCCTGGCATATAACTTGGAAGAAACTAGGATTATGCATTGCTGACCACTATCATTATTTGGATGTTACTTTAGCCTCATCTCTATATTTAGTCTGCTTGCTTCCTCAACAGTCAATGGAGGAGTCTCATTTGTCTGAAAGAATTAACAATACCCATAGGAATCAAAATGAAAACGGGCAAGATGCCACTATCACTCAGTGCTGACACAAAACTGAACTTCCATGGTTAGTAAATCTTTGGGACAAAAAAAAAGAATACCTGAATTTCCCTTTTTGGTGCTCTCCTCCAAATCTCTGTTTTTCCTTTCCTTTCCCATAAACATGTTTTCTACCTTCCCAGTTTATCTCATTCAAAAGAACATGCATCTCAAAAAGAATATCTCTCTGTTCTACTTTGTGCAGAAAAAGGATTGACAATGCATATACAGAGAGCCATTTGTAACTGTGGCACCATATTAAGGGTTCAAAATCCTCCCCTTAATCAGATTGGCTAGCACTTTTGGATGGGATTTGTCATTCTTTGCAATGACAAATTCCACCCAGTAGACTTGTGTCTGAAAAGTTTACCTATCTTATGGATACTTTGAAAAATTGGCCACTATTGATTGAAAAATTGTCCACTAGGAAATTTTCTATGGATTGTACTTTTTGAAACAAACAAAAAATCTAAAGTCCACTTATTTGTGTTTCCTCAAGCCAACCAGATATATGCGTAAACAACTATAGCATTTCATTTCATTATCTAAACTAAACCAAAAGAACTTCCCTATTTTGGAGGTTCGGATATATCCAAAATCTGAAGGTTTGTCTAGTTACAATGGTAGACGTGCAGATCCAGAAGAATTTTTTTTTTCTGGGAAATTAACCAGTAAGTCAGTGATAGTGCAATTATTATGTAAGAATGAAAGTGGGATTGAAGATAACAAACTGTTTTCAATAATTTAAAGTTCTGTCTTCCATTTATAATACAAATCTACCTCCATGGAGTTAGGGTTCATGCCTTTGTTCCTTACTTAGGATTTGCATAGGGAGGTATCACATCAGCATTTTAAAAAAACAAAAACTCTACTGGTGGCCATATCACTCATAATTCTAGCGCTGTCCTCAAAGTCTTGATATCAAACACAGCCTAAAAGATAATTAACACATTCAGATTAGAGATAGGTGGTCATGATTATAGAACAACTTGGGAATTAAAAAAAATATTTATTGTAGTTTTGCAACATGCGTAGTTGCCTTTTGATAGCAAATATTGACATATTTTGCAATTGTGTATAATTTCCTATAAGTCCTGCTCGTGTAGATCTCACTTGCTAACTGAAGTTCTGACTTCATGTATATTTCATTCAAGCTTTGATCTATGGCAGTTTTTAGTAAATAACTCACCTTTTCAGTTTAAATGTACAATACTATTTTTTAAAGGCTAAAACAATTACAAAAATGTTCTGCGATGACAAAAAGTCAACTTCAGCTTCAAATTCTTCTTCCGAGATTAGGACACTTACCTTATCCAGGAAGCACAACTTTTCCCGGGTCTTGGCATCCAGAATCTCCACCTCAAAAAAAAGAACACCCCTTTTAGATTTCTTAGTAGGATGGTGTGGCCCTAAATCATTGAAATTTCTCTGAAGAGGCGGACACCCCTCTATGGACAGCAAATTCCCATCCATGCCTCTTCACAAAGCAGCAAATCTCAAAGAGTATGTTCAGTCAACAAACTTATTGACAATAAGCTTCCTTTCCTAATGATCAACATTTAAGTATAGATCATTTCTGATCTGTGTGAAAATCTCAAAGAACAAAAGCTCCTCTTGAGATTAAGACTCAAAGTTCAGCCTTTCAAGCAATTCGGCTCAGCAAATAAAGGAGCTTCACTTTTAGTCTGTTCTGTAGGTTGTGTTCCAAGGCGTAAGTCGATAGCATGGTAGCTGAACCACTACCCTTCTCAGCTAAATATAAAACTGATCCCAGCAAAAAACTTCTTGTAAGCAGCCTCTTGGCCAATTAAGTCATATCAGGAAATTTTAAAGCCTTTTATTTTTATTTTATTTATTATGAAATTTATGTGCCACCCATCTCTTTTCAAAGTTAATATTTCAATCAAAAAGACTATGCCAACCCATGAATGTCCAGATTTCACAAGCCATCTTTTGGGGAGGAAAAGGTACTCAGAAAATTCTCCCTTCAACTGCACATTAATACAGGATGCTGCTTGGCAAAACTCACAAGTTTTTAGGATCTTATCCAGGTCTCTATTGAACTTAGAATTTTTCTCTGCCCAGGAGGCCAGGACTGTTACAGTAACACAAGAATCCAAACAGCAACAATTCCTAGGTATTTTTTGGGTGGGGAGAAGTGTATCATTCTAGGACAAATTATTTAATGCTTGCTGTGGCACTTGGAGTTGCCTCTGAATATAATTGGGAATTTCAACAGGTACAAAAAATGGCTGCTAAGATGTGTTCAGAATATTGTGAGATATAAGTCCACAGTGGCTTTATATGTAAAGGCCCTGTCCCACTGCACTTACGGATGCAAAGAGGATGTAAAACATTAAAAAAAGCTTGCCTTCCGTTGGAAAACGCGATGCATCCGTTGTGTACTCATTGCATATCTGCTCTATCTGTCGAGCATCCGTCCACTGCGATTTCATCCGCGCAAAAAGTTTTGAGCTGCACAAAACTTTGTGAACGGATGAACTTTCCGCCGTGTCCAAGGTACATCCGCGACATATGAGCAACAAACGTTCTATGTCCGTTTATCATCCGTTAAATGTCCGCTGTGTCCTCTCTGCATCCTCTGGGCATCCTCGCAACTCACATCCGCTGCAGCTGAAAACGGAAAGAGGGAGGAAACAAAAGGAACACGGAACGTCTACACATCGTTAGTAGCACGGAAATAGAAAGGATGCGCAGTGAATGGTTTGCATCCGATATGCATCGGCACGGCATCCCCTTTCTTTCCTTTAGGCGTACGTGATGCATGTGCTTCATCTGCTATGCATCCGCTTTGCAATTATCCCCTGGAACCCCTTTGGAGTGTCATCCGCTTCCATCCGCTAGGCTTCCTATGAACATCCCTTTAACATCCCCGCTACATACAACCCATATCCGTTCTTTTCCGTTCTGTTTATGCAAATTTTCACCACTTTTGGGAGCGGATGACAACAGATGGAGCCCCCCCCCCCCGAAATTTTGCTCGTCCGCTGTGTCCTTTATGCATACGTTTTGCATCCGTCGGCCAGTGGGACCGGGCCTTTAGTGATTATATGTTTCTGGGCTAAGTTTATGTACAGACACTGTCTTAAATGCCCTTCATAACATAAGGCTTTTAAAAGAAATTTATGACAGATTATTTCTGCACAACAAAACAGTCAAATTCTTCACAATTCTCTATTGCAATTTGATGTATCAAACATCCACAAACATCAAACATCCAACTTAGATTATTTTTTAGCTCAGAAAATGTACATAAAAAACTATACTGACTGGAATTTGTTTACAATAACTATAGATTGCTTGCTTTTTAAAAAATAACTAAGACATCTAGTTCCCCACTGTATCATTGTTTCAGAGATATTTCCTTATTAGATTCCTCAACGCCTTCAACAATGGCTACATATGTAATTGAAAAGTTATTTAAAATTAAGGGAAGTATTCAGAAATGCATCTGCCTTGAAAGTAGCTCATGTTGCATTATATAGCACAATCAAAAGTCAACAATTGACTTAAGGAAATATTTTATGAGATTTTGTATTATGTTATAAAATGCTTTATTATGATTTTTATGTCATAAAATGTTTTATACAAATTACCAAATTTCAATTGTATAGGAGTCATGGGTCCAGGATTTTGGGTACATTTTATAAATTAGCTCATTTGAGATACTGCCACCATCATAAATGCTGGCTAGTCACCAAGTACCCATCATGTGATCGTAATCACAGACTGCAAGGACACTGCAACCACCACAATCTCAAGCACCAATTGTGTTTCTTTTTTTTTAGCGCTATAAATTCAAGTGGTTGATGAAGTAGCAGTTGGTAAGCAAGGACCACCTGCAGTTTAACCCACTAAATTAAAAATCCAATTCTTTTCTATTTTGTTATGATTTATATTCTTACCCACTTTAATTATGTGAAACCTCCATGTTCAGAGTATATATACTTCTTAATGTCCAAAGAAAAGGACACAATATTAGGGGAGTGCTGGTATCTGTTATAGATTACAAGTACAGAAAACTGCTGCTATGAACTGGGCTGACCTTTAACATTTGTTCAGAACTCTGTTACTTCTACTGGTCTTATATTCTGGGTCTCAGAAGAAGTAGAACAACTCTGATATAAGGGCTCAATTTTTCAACATTCATAGATACTACAAAAGTATACTGTTGTCAACCATATAAAAAGACACTGAGACATCTTGGGGGACAAAAATGCTCATGCTTCAAGTCCTAACTCACCTATGAGAATCAATAGTGTTGTCTACCATAACTAGGGTGACTCAGTCCTTTTCCTGGTCACTTTAAGCAGCCATTTCCACAAATGGCATAGGTTAGTTATCAGGTCCTTAAAACTGAATTATCAATCCAAAAGAAGAACAATTATAATACACTTTAACTGGCTTTTTAGAAACAAGGAATCGAGTCCAAAAATAAATAAATAAATTGAAGATTGTAAAAGCTGTCTCCCTGTCTGTAAGCATATATTATCATATGTTGAAAATGTCCAAGATTGGTCACATGATCTCTGGAAACTTGATGTCATTGAGAGCTATGGTCATGAGGGATTTAAACTTTTTATAGCAAGTTCATTAGGTCAGATTATGTTTCTTTTAAAAGTGAAAAAGATCTGATGAAATACTGAACATTATTCAAAAGGGGCCTTATTTTAACATTAAAATAAGTCCAACATGAGCTTTACTATCATTCCCTATTTTAAAAAATGGATATTCTGTTCAATTACAAAATACTACATTCCAAAACCTCATACAGATTTCCTCCTAGTTTTCTTATTTAATTTCAACCCCTAGTTTATTCCTGAGAATAAACCAACAGGATTAAAATAAATAATCTTCTAATGCTGACACGTTAAAATATTTTAAAAAGGGACAAGGCAAAAGTGAACGCATGTAGGAGCTATTATTTTGACACAGTTTTAAAAGCCCAATGAGTGACAAATCCTTTGCAAATCAGCTGTAATTATCTTGATGTTCGTCAAACTGGAAGTTTGTCCTCGACTTACAACTATTCATTTAGTAACTGTTCGAAGTTACATTGGCACTGAAAAAAGTGATTTATGATTATTTTCCACATGACCATTGCAGCATCCCATATATCATGTCATCAACATTTGGACGCTTGGCATGTATTTATGACAGTTGCAGCATTCCGCGGTCATGTGATCAACTTCTGCAACCTTCTGAAAGGAAAGTCAATGGGAAAGCCAGACTCACTTAACAACTGTGGCAAAAACATTGTAAAATGGGCAAGATTAATGTAATAACTACAGTAAAGTGATTCTTGCTCACCAACCAAAATTTTGGGCTCAGTTTTGGTAAGTCAAGGATGACCTGTAACGAGTCTTCAAAAGTTGCTAATGTTTGTTCCTTGATATTCTATGCTTTCAGAATAAGGTTATTCATAATGACAGGATCTTGCATCAGATTAATTATACTATTATATTCAACTTTACAAAGCTTTTCTTATATAAAATAAATGTAATCATCACTCTTTCCAAAAGACAGAAACATAATCTCCTTCTTCTCTTATTTATGTAAAAGATTAGCTCTTTGAAATTAAGAGCTGTCTTGAGTGGGACAAAAATTTGGAATCTGTTCAGCATGTCCAACAGATACCAAGGACCAGCTCCAAACAGGGGTATTAATAGAACTGTGCCTCAGACAGGAATGGTCACTCTCATACTTCAGAGCTTCTAAAACAAAGAATTTATTCCAGTGGAAAGCGACACATAGATCACACTGACAAAATTAAGCTACTGTAAACTACAATCAGTTGCGCAGCAAGAATTGAAGATAATACGATCTACAAAAGGAGAGAGTAACGCCCCAGAAAAACAACTTGATGCTAAAGAAATGCAAGAACCATTAGAATATATTGAAAATAAAGCAGCCTCCAATTGAAGCCTTTCAATGAATATGTGGGGAAATGTTTTAAAAATCACCACGAAAGTAAGAACTACTAATCCAGACAGAAGCAACCTGATACAAAAAAAGGCAAGAAGCTCTGGTAAGTAAGTGTTGTTGGTGTGAGGGGTGAGGGGAGATAGTGGAATTTAGAGATCAACATTTGAATTGCTTATCCTAATAAGACTTGCATATACTACAGACTATTTCAAGCACACATTTTACACAAGAAATTTTGCAAATAAGGATGGTGTTCCCACACATCATTCTTAACAAGTTGCTTGGCTAAGCATTGAAGTGAAAATAAAATATAAAAATGCCAAGAGGCATACAGCATATAGGTAGGACCATTTTGCCACTATGTGGCATCAACTAAAATTGTTGTCACTTACAACTCAATGTTGAAAACTTTCTAGAAGTCTATTCATAATGCCACATTTGAATGTAACATTCCTTTCACGGATGAACTAAATTTGTAGGTGTCCAATCTGCCAATGGAGATTACAAGTATTTAATGTTCGTGTTCCTCAGCACACAGAAATTATCTCGTAGACAAAATGTTCCTAATTGTCATAACAAGGGCACATGCAATCTATATACCCAAATATTAAAATAAATTTAAATAGCAAAATTTGTAATAGCTTACAAAATTCAAGTGCACAGTTTAAATATTAATTCTAATTTCATATAAGCATTAATAATTCTCTACATCTCTTTAGGGACACCTGACTCATAAGACAGGTTCATAGGTATGACATTTCAAGCCATGTCTCTTCCTATATATGCCCATCTAATCACTAAAATTATCAGAACTTTTCTTTCAGGTTCTCTAGAATAATGTTGTTCAGTGGGATACATTTAAATTTTCCAAAGAATATTTTGCTATGTATTTATAGTATAGCATTTATAGTATACAGTATTTAAAAATGCTGCCTTGGGTCTAGTCTGTTAACTTTTTAAATTCCTCCAAAGATCTCTTTCAGTTCCCAGGGCTTTGTCAAGCTTCATTTAAATTAGTTATGTGGTATTTCTATTGACTATTTCAATTGTTGCTCTAATTAACTCTGTTTCTATATAAATCTGATATTGGGATTTCTGTGTGCTGAGGAACACAAACATTAAATCCTTATAATCTCCATTGGCAGATTGGACACCTACAAATTCAGTTCATTGATGAAAGGAATGTTACATTCAAATGTGGCATTATGAATAGACTTCTAGAAAGGACAAACAGACAGCAGAAGTAAATAAATCTGTTGTACTTAGTGTAAGCTTGTGCTGGTAGAGAACTAGAAAGTTATTAAATGTGTATAATTGACAGAGGCAATCTACAGGACAGATTAAACCTATGCATGGCAAAGTGGCCACTGACCATTGTACAATCTACTGGAAGAAAGAAAATTGCATATAAACTTTCCTGGAAAATCAAAAGCTGGATCCAGTTCCATACCTCTATGACCACAATTCAAAATGAAATTGGACAAGCAAACATAAGCAGCAGGCATACCCAGAATGTTTATGCCTGTAAGTAGTATAGTTATGATCCATCCACTCTGATTTGTTCTGAGGTCTTTATTTGAATATAGCACAGAAGCAACAGCTTGAGATGTGGGGGACTGGGGGGACGGGGAAAGCATAAGCTTGGCTGGCAATGACTACTACAGGTACATGTGCAGTTGCCTACGATCAGAAGATCAGAAAGGATATTATGGTTTTGCTCCCCTCCCCACTTGGTCTCAGATGCAACTGAAGACAGTGCAAGAATGTGTAACAGTATCTCTTAATTCCCCACTGATTGAAAATATTAACAACTCAAACTTGCCTCAGATTCCCTGCTGTTTCTATCCATCTAACACATTCACAAAGATATAACCATTATGAAGTGTATGTCCCAAAAGAAAATTTCATTACTTATTACTGTTTCCATAATTAAGATCTGTTCTTCTAGATACACAGCCTAAATCACAAACTTAGATCTCCTAACAAAAATTCTCTGCAGTTTTACTTCGGAAACCAAGGTAGCTAAAAAAAATTCCTCAAGTAACATTCATCAATGTAAAAAATAAAAAGCAATGTGCATTTTATCACAGCTCTAGCATCCTTGAAATAGTTAGGAAAAGATAGCTGGCAGAAGTCTGCACAATTTGAACACCCTTCAGTAAGAGTGAAGATGTGAAAAGTTAGACTTGACTTTCCAATTTATAAAAGGGACAGCCGTGGACCTAGTGCCAAGAGGCTCTTTGGAAAACATTTGACACCTTTCTGATTAGCCCAATGAAGCATCTTTGAGATGTAACAAGATGGTTAATTGTCATTCAGTCATTATAGTGACAGCAAAGATAAATAATCTATAAGAGGATACAGAAATGTGGTAACAGATTGGTTCAACATATTGTTATTAGGGTTGGTTGCACAACCAGCAAGATGTTTTAACTAGATTTGCCATTTTAATCCACTTATCAAGTCCTTCCCAAGGCCCTAGCTAGGTAGAAGTTGCCGTTTTGATGATGTAAAGATACTGTCACAGAATGTAAGCTATTCCAGGTAAAGTTGCCTTTTGCAATTGACTGGTGATGATTTTGTTAATGCCAATGCTGTTCAAGTTCTCTAGGCGCTTTCATATTGTACTCAGCATAGCTGTTATTATCTTTGCTTTGAGGTCAGTTGCAGTCAATGTTGATAGAGGGAGACAAATCCAGCCCATGGGTCCCACTTTGTGGAATGCCTCAGGATTTGATTTTCTTTCTCCTTCTATTTAACATTTACACGAAGCCACTGGGTGAGGTGAACTGTTGGTTTGGGATCAGGTATCATCAATGTCATGGATGCAAAATGGGCTCCAACTCAACCCTAGGAAGAATTGAGTGGCTATTTGGATACTCCAATTACAAGGTTCTTCCATTTCTGAATGAGGCTGTACTATCCCAGACAGACTCGGTACATAATTTAGGAGTCCTCCTAGATTCATGACTCCTATTCAAAGAGCAATTGGCAACCACAGCTAGGTGACTGTTTGCCCATCTTTGGGCCAACTGCACCCATTCCTGGACTAGGAGAGTCTGCTCACCATCACCATGTCCTTGTAACCTCTTGTTTAGATTACTGCAGCAATGACCGCTCTAGATGGAGCTGCCCCTGAAGATCATTCAGAAATTCAACTGGTGCAGAATAGCACTTAGCAATAGCACTTAGACCTATATACCACTTCATAGGGTTTTTACAGCCTTCTCTAAGCAGCTTATAGAGTCAGCATATTGCCCCCAACAATCTGGGCCCTTAGCATGCTGCAGAATGCTGCTGCGCTAGTAAGAGGTGCCAAATATGCAGCACACATGACACTGCTATTGCATGAGCTGCGTTGGTTACTGATATCTTTCCAAGTGCAATTCAAGGTTGTCACCTTTAAAGCCCTATATGGCTTGGACCAAGTAACTTGAGGGACTGCCTTTTTCTGAGTCTCTATTCATCCAATTAAATCTAGCACACAGGTATCAAACTTGCAGCATCACGTTGCCATCACATGACCTTTCACATTCACAGAGCTGAGGTGGGTGTGGCCTGCGTGTGGCGCATCAGTTTGATACCCCAGTCTAGAAGATTGGACATGCTGTAGATCCTGTCAACCAAGGAGTGTTATCTGGCAGGAAATAGAATATGGGGCTTCGATGCAGTAGCCGCTGCATGTTTCTGATTTGTCTATCTATAGCAGGGGTGTCAAACTCGTGGCCTGCAGGCCAGATACGTCACATACTGGCCCTGCTCCCGCCCAGTTTAGCAAAAGGGGGGAAAAGTCACAATACATCACAGGACACTGCCGTGATGATGCAAATTTGCCACTCCTGGTCTAGAGTGTGCAATTTGAGCTTCTTATCTGTTGAGCTTCTTGACTTTAGCTGTTACTTGCTTCTTTATTATTTCTAATGGTTGCTTGATCTTCTTTGTTTCCAGATGACATTTCTTCATCAGTATTCTTTGGTCTTCTTGTCTTCAGCTTCTTTTCTGTCATCTACTTTAACTTCATCACATCTAATCTTAGCATGTAGATCTTATTTTTCAACAAATCTTCCACTTAGGTAGTGCACTAGCTTTTTTTTCTTGTTTATTGATTTTGCATCTAGGGTATTCAGTTATAACTACAGTCATGCTAGACATGAATTAGTTTATTACAGGGAGCTTTTGCTTATATTTGGTATCAGAATATTGTCAACTTTAATACTTTAGTTCTTTCTTTGGAACAAAATTCAATGCAAATAACCTTATTCTGATGTTTTTGTGCTGTTCTAGGTGCTCAAGCATACTTTGTTTCAATTCCTCTTGTTTTTTGTTTAAAAGGGCTTTGGTCTTTCTGAGGCAAAAGCAAAAGTACCTGCTTTGGGAATGAAAACAATTCAACAGCTATCCTAGCATTTTCTACTACCAACTTCCCCTGGTTTGCCTCTACAGTCTGACCTACTTCTGGTAAGACTTTCATTTCTTTGCCCTGTGGAGATCTTTGAAATTCTTCCAATGCTGCTTCTACTTTTATTTCACATTATAAATGGATATTGATATGTTAGTCTTTGTTATTTCTGATTCTAGATGTTGTTCTTTCCAGAATTGGTACATTTTTTTCTCTTTTCCTCTCTCCCTTCCTTTTATACAATAACTTATGGTAATGAACATCATCTTCTCATTGGATTGGATTTGTACTCATTCATTTTTTTGTTTTGTTTTCAGTCTTTGTATATCTGTGACAGATAAACAACCTTTCTTCCAATAGTTCTGCAGCTGAGGGTTCTGGTTGCTCAGCTAACAGTCTTTAGTCCTGCAACTCATTTGTCACTATATGTCCAGGAACTCAGATATCTAGTATGGTTCTTGTTGACATGGGTGATGACAAATGTCAGGGCTGCCATTCTGCTAAGCTACATATTGCAAACCAACAGCCTTACATTGTAATTAATTAAGGGGGTGAGGGAGCAGAGGGGGGATGTTTTGGAGAACATGGGGATATCCATGTAACACCTATCTGCAAGTCATTAAAATTACTGCATTAGTACTGCCTTTCACCAGTAGTGAAAAGATGTGTTTGATATCAGGACTTGTAGAAGATGCTGCATGAACATTCAAGCAAGTCTGAAATGCCCTTTTGTCTTTGAATCCAAAATCCAGCTGTTGAATTCTTCCATCATTCTGAATGTTTTAACCCTTTAACAATTACTGGAAGAAGCCATAATGTCTAGATTCACATAACAGACTAAGTCTAAATCCAACAAGTCACATTATAGCTTAGTAAACAACAAATACAGCATAACACAAGGGGAGTCTGTATTTTAACATATGAAAATCCACATTATAGAACCTTAAACAGGACAGACTACAGCATAACATTAGTTCCTATTTAAAATTCCATGATACAGATTTCAAACCTTTCTCCATTTGCCCTTTACCTCTTATATAAACGTCATTTTACATGGGTAACATTTGCTTCTTGGGTCCACAAAGTGAGATAAACGTAGGTCACCCTTAGCTGTTTTGCAACAATATTAGCGTTTCTGCCCTTAAGCTACAGATAACAAGCTGCCAGACATATAAAACTGACATATTTCACTGTTTATTCCATCATGAGTGATAAAAATTAAATACTTATTATTCATTTCAATCCAGTATGGATAATTCTCCCTCCAATTCCTAGCTCATGTATTCTACTGCTGCTTTGTTTTTCTCTCAGATTATAAGTGTTCAAAAAGCATAGAAGATATTTTTCAACTTTTGCATAGAGATGGTAGCTTTTTCCTGATCTTTTTTGGAGGAGGTTGCAACAAGCACCAGTGCATGCTATGGTAGCATTTTTAAAAGAAATTTGCTATCTACCAAAGGACTGAAGCAGTATAACACGGGTGTTAAACTCACCACTTCATATTGCCACCATATGAAATTTTGCAATGTTTTTCCATTTGCGGAGCTGGGGTGGGCATGGCCCGCACATGACGCATCTAGCCCGCAGGCCTCCAATTTGACTCCCCTGCTGTATAATGTTTGCTTGCACTGTTGCCAAAGAACACTAGACTCCCTCTTCGGTTTTTCAGAACTAGGGGAAATCAGTATTTGTATTCATTCACAGATCATTGTGTGTGGATGTAAGCTCCTTTTCATTTCCCAGCTCGGCCCACCTGCTATTCAGCAAAGGACCAGCACTGGTCCACCGTTGTGGGCCCTGAGGTAATACATTTCATGGTCTGTGATGCAATATTAGCTCCATAAGACACACAGACATTTGTAGCAACTTTTTTGGGGGGTGGGAAGTGTGTCTTATGGAGCGAAAAATACAGTAGATAGGCAACGAAGGCAAAAGATATCATCCTAGAATAGTTTTCTACTAATCCATGGATTAATTATTCAGCAACAGGAATAGATCCTATGTCAGGCTGCAATGAGGTATTGATTTTTCTGCTAAATATCAGTTCATATTTAGGGGAGGAAAAAAACATCTTATTTGAAATGCATATTCTCCAAAATTAAGCTAACAGCACCCTCTGGTGTACCAACAAAACTTCAACAACTAAAAGGCTTACAGCTGCTCTACAAAGCAAATTCTCCTCCATGCTGCATCAAGAGCCCAGGATAGGATAGAATGGGTTGACTCCTTCCTATTACGTCATTTAGCTGAGTCTGTAGTAAGATATAAAAGCCAGACCCCGGAAGTTACCACAGCTTTTGACTCAGCTCCTTTCAGTCAGTAGTTGTGTCTCTGAAAGCTTTCTGTTAGTTAGCACTCACCAGCGATCTTCAGTACCTTTTTTCCTCGCTTCAAGAAGCTCCCAGGGCAGCTGATCTTCCAGGATAGCAGGGCTCTCTCTCCTGCAACGTTGGGAGCAGCGTTGTCAGAGTGCTGTTCAGGCAAGTTGGGCAGCGTCTGTAGACCTCCCCCACACCTGCAGTTTGAGTGGTCTAAACAGCGATTGGCAAACCGATAACAGCGTCAGCCAGCTGATCATGTGGCCAGAGACTGCCCTTTCCTTTGCTGACTTCGCTGGGGGCTCTTTATAGCCTAAGGAGCGATTCTTTGATCTTGGAGCCTGTTTCCCATAGTCAGTGGCCATCTTGGATTGAAGCCTTCCACCACGAGGTGGGCGGCCATATTGGAAGCCCGGGGGCATCTATACCCTAAGGGGCTTAATAGAAAAATTTACAAACAGTTTCTTTCCATCGCAAGAGCCTTTTATTCTACAATGGAGCAAGATAAGGGTCAGGCAGAGCTTTCCCCCCCAGTGGAGCAGTCTCTTAAGCCAATAAGAGAAAAAGACGTAGGCAATGCACCCAATCGGTTCAGAGAGAGATGGCTGCTAAAATCAGAGCTAAGGCTCTAGCCCCTAAGAAGGCAATTCAGGCTGAGTTGAGGGCAGAAAAACGCAGACATGAAGCCCTAGAGAGGCAGTTCAACAGAACTATTCAACAGAAGGGAGTGCAATTACAGCAGGTTTCAGGTGATACCCGTGGGCCCCAGGCAAGCCCTCCCAGGGGAGGATAAGTTATCTTGAGCCTTTCCATCCTCCATCCTGGTCTCCTGAGGCTTTGGCAATACAATATGATCCTCAGGATCTAAAAGCCCTGTCACACTGCCCAACGGATGCAAAACGTATGTAAAAAGGACACAACGGACGAGCAAAATGTTCCATCCGTTGTTATCCGCTCTCAAAAGGGGCAAAAATGTGCATAACCGGAGTGGATAACACGGAAAGGAACGGACGCGGGGAGGACGCAGGGCGGATGGAAAGCGGATGCAGAATGGAAGCCCAGCGGATGGAAGTGGATGGGAGCGGATGGCACATCCGCTAGGCTTCCGGGGGACCTCAGCAAAGCGGACACGGAATAGAAAGAGCGGATGCAGAGCGGATGCCGAGTGGATGAAGCAGATGCAGAGCGGATGCACAGCGGAAGCCTAATGGATGCCTTGCGTTAATTGCGCATGCGGGGGGGATGCATTGCGTAAGCCACGTGGATATAAAGGGAAGCAGCTCGCACATGGCCAGCATTCGGAGGAAAGACCTGCTGCCGGATACATTGAGTCCTTGCCTGCCCTGCCTGCATGCCTGCCTGCAAGCCTTGCTGCCAGCCTGCCTCCAAGCCTCCTGGCCAGCCTCCCTGCCAGCCTTGCTCTCTGCCTGCCTGCCAGCCTTGCTGCCAGCCAGTCTGCCTGCCAGCCTTGCTGCCTGCCTGCCTGCCAGGCTTCCTGCCAGCCTTGGTGCCAGCCTTCCTGCCAGCCTTGGTGCCTGCCAGCCTCCCTGCCAGCCAGCAACCCCACAACCATGGGGAAGAAGCGAAAGCCTCATCAACCTGCCGCCATCCCTGGCAAGAGGGACAGGGCCACCTTCCCGCGCCCTGTCCCTGACTCTGCTTCTGCTGGGGCTTCTGCTGCTCGGGCTCGCTCTTCTGGTGCTGGAGCTTCTGCTGAAGCTGCTCCTGGCGGTGGTGTTTCTGCTTCTGCGTACTCTGCTGAAGCTGCTCCTGCTGGTCCTGCTCGTGCTCCTGGACTTGCTCGTACTGCTCGTACTGCTCGTGCTCCTGGTCTTCCTCGTCCTGCTCATCCTGCTCGTGCTCCTGGTCCTGCTCGTGCTCCTGGTCTTGCTGGCGCTGCTGGTGCTTACTCTGCTGCTGCTGATCCTGGTCCTGCTACGGCTGCTGGTGCTGGTGCTGCTGCTGATGATCCTGGTCCTGCTGCGGCTGCTGGTGCTGCTGCTGATGATCCTGCTGGTGATGATGATGATGATGATGATCCTGCTGGTGCTGGTGGTGTGGAGGAGCAGCCCCTACCACCTGGGAGCCCCTCTGATGAGGGCCCATCTGGTCCTGCCAAAGGGAGGAAGAGGCGTACGCGACAACGGGAAAGGAGGCAATACTATATTGAGGAGGAACACGAGGATGAGGTGCTGGAGTGGCTGAGAGAGAATGACTATCTGTGGCGGAAGGGACACCGGCTGTACAGGGACACCAAAAGGAAGCAGGCTGCTTGGAGAGAGAAGGCGGAGAGTATGGGCTACACTTCGGAGGTGCTCCTCGGCTGGTGGAAGCACATGCACACCTGGTACGGGAAGCTGCACCTGAAGAAATCTGGCCAGGCCACGGTTAAGCTGACAGACAGAGAGACCTACATCAGGGCCAGGTGCAGCTTCCTGGAGGGTGAGATCCGCCACCAAGGAGCACCAGTAGCCCCTCTCACTACCCTCTCTCTCCGGCAGCCTGCTGAGAGCCAGTCCTTTTCCGGCCGAGAGTCAGTCCCTGTCTCCAGGCAAGTTTCTGTGGAGCGTACCACGGCGGAGAACCCACGGACAGGTGTTGTAACCGTGGTGGAGCGCATGGAAGACTCCCTGGTACGGTGGGAGAAAGGAGACGTCGCGTCCACCACAGTCGTACCTGCATCCACCTCCCCCAGCTCCACCTCCACAGAAAGGCAAAGAGCCAGACAGGAGGGGCAGAGCCACACTGTCCTGCTGGAGATCAGGGACACCATCTGCACCAGCATAGATCTCCTCTCTCAGCTGGTCCACACCGACTCCTCATCCTCCAACCGCAAGCCCTTCCTCACCTATGTCAACCAGACCCTCAGGAACATGGAGGAACCCCAGTACCAGGTGGTGAAGGACCGGATCACCGAACTGCTTCACAACCCTCCAGATCCAGAGGAACCTGCTCCCACCCAGTCCAGGTCTGCTCCTCCACCCCAGGTGATGTCCCTCCCATTCCAAGGCTTCCCACAGCCCCTCACCTACCAGGGCTATGGCTACCAGGAGGTCCAGCAGCACAGGCAGCAGCCCTTCCCAGTCCAGGCACAGAGTCATCGGGCGATACCGTTGCCACCGGTTCCACTGATGCCACTGATGCCACCCACGCCAATGATGCCACCGACGACAGCGATGCCACCTATGCCACCCACGCCAGTCCTCACCCAGCTGCAAACCAGACAGCCCCACTACACTACTCCTTCCTCCACCCCACAGCCAAGCCCGGCCTCAGTACATCTGTCATCAGTATTGGGGCTGACACCCCATGGCATGGAGGAACGACCTCTCAGCATCACGGGTCTGAGCCAGCTGTCCGAGAGCTTTCTCAACACACCGTCACCTGTTGTCCTCTCGAGGCCAGGCACCCCAGTGGGGCTTCAGACCAGCACTGCAGCAGCAACCACCTCCACAGCACCTGGACCCTTCACCCCTGAGACTGGGCACACCTCCGAGTGAAGACTGCCAGAGACTGGGTGTGGACTTTATTTGGACACTTGACTTGAGTCTTTTTTCTTTTACAGCTTGTTGTTCAATAAATTTTATCTTTGATTCACACACTTGCTTCATTTCTTTTTTTTAATAAAGTCTTGGTGGAAACTTTTAGAATTGGTTTAACCCTTGCATGCTTGTGGGATGGGTTAAGATAGCAGTGGGGTGGGCAGGGATACCTTTGGGATGGGTAATAGCTGTGGGATAGATAAATCTCCAGTGCAAGCATAGTGGGATTATATGGTCCACCCTCCCAGGTGCCACACCTATGGCCCTTTATTATCAATAATAATGTAATAATCATCCACACATGTCAACACAAACACAACTCTTTATTAAACGCCCTGTTCATTGTAGGCCCACCCAACATACATGGCCCAATCTCATCCGTGTGATGAGACAGGCTGAAGGAAGCACCCATTAATCATCTATCATCCTGTCTTGCCACTCCACTGCTCCAGCTGGGGAGTTGCACCAGTGTTTCAGGAGGTTGCGCTGCTTCTTCCCTTCATGTGAGGCTCTGTTGGGGCCTTGCACATCCTCAGTGTCTTATTAGGTTTTGCCCTTGCCTCCATTCCCCAGGCTCCATGTCCCCATTGCCTTGTTGGAGGTCCACGAGCCTGTTCTGCAAGACTGGGTAGCGGGTGCGCATGAGATTGTGCAGGATGCAGCAAGCTTCCACGATCCTCCTCACGGTCTCTGGGTGATGATGCATGGTGGTGAGAAGTACCTGGAACCTGTTGGCCAGGATGCCAAAGGCGTTCTCCACCACCCGCCTTGCCCTGGACAGCCTGTAGTTGAAGATCCTCTTTTCACGGGTGAGGAGTCTCGAAGTGTAGGGCTTCATGAGGTAGGTTCTGAGGGAGAAGGCGTCATCCCCCACAATGAAGTAGGGCACATCTTGCGTGTCGTTGGGCAGGGGGTCTGGATCTGGGAAGCCCATGATGAGGTTGCCTTCCAGACCCTCCTTGAGGTCACTGGCGTTGTACACCTGGGCATCTGAACATGAGCCGTTGCCTGAAGCATCGATGTACATGAACTTGTAGTCAGCATCGACCATGGCAAAGAGGACGATGCTGAAGAAGCCCTTGTAGTTGAAATAAGCGGAGCCCGACTTGGCTGGCGCTTTGCAGGGCACGTGCTTGCCATCTATGGCTCCAACGGTGTGTGGGAAGTTCCACCTCTGATACCACTGCTCTGCAACTTTCTTCCATCCTTCTTCAGTGGAGGGGCACTGGAGGAGCTCTTCCAGGTATTCTTCGATGATGGCCTGCACCACTTCTCTGACAACAATGCTGATGGTGTTGTGTGGCACCCTCCAGCCGTACTGCATGCTCCTATAGTGGTCCCTGAGGCCAGGTGGCGCAGAGTGACTGCCACCTTGAGCCCAGGGTCCAGGTTGGTGTTTGCCTTGGTCAACCTGGGTGTAGGCGCTGCACAACTTCGTCAAACATGGCTGGAGGCATCCTCATGAAGTTCTGGAATGCCTGGGTGTCTTCGTTCCTGAGCTCCACCATCAGCTTGTTGTACAGTCCGTACTCTGCTCTTCTCCCGATCCATTTTTGGACGCAGACGCTTCTTGGCCGCCTCCTTTTCTTCCCATAGTAGAGTTCACAGAGCCTGTAGATGGCTTTGCACTGTTGCAGAAGGATGGTGGCTGCCAAAAGGACTGTGTTATGATCCACGGTTGACATGACTGGATGCTGTGGAAGAGCAAGAGTCAGATGAAGGCTGCAGAGGTCTGCACAGCTGGTCTGCTGGTCTGAAAGTAGACGCAGGTGAGTTGCTCCCCCTTTTTATAGGCAGTATAGGTTTTCCCCTAGGTGTCCCCTTGCATCCTCTAGGCATCCTCTAGACATCCTTAATATCCAAGATAGGTCCCCTCTGCTAACATTTTTTCCGTTTTAAATGCTTTGTTTCCGTGCTGCATCTGCTAGGCATCCGTTCTGCATCCGTTCTGCGTCCGTTCCACTTCCTCCCTGCGTCCGAGCGGATGCGAGTTGCGCGGATGTGCAGCGGATACCTAGCGGATATAGCAGATGCGTAACGGATGCAGAACGGATGCCTAGCGGATGCAGAATGAACGAATTGGATACATTTTCCGCTCAAAAGTTTTGAGCAGCTCAAAACTTTCTGAGCGGATGAAACGTCCATAAACGGCTGCTGGACGGATAGAGAGGAAGCAAAACGGAGGCAGTGAGTACAGAACGGTTAACATCGCGTTAACCAACGGATGGCAAGCTTTTTTGTCCGTTTTACATCCTCTTTGCATCCGTTGGTGCAGTGTGACAGGGGCTTAAGCAGATCTGGGCCTTATTTCCAACTGGCTTCTGGGCCCTATGCTCCTCACCCTCCCTCCAGGCCTCGAACCTCTTCTCATTCTAGGCCTGGAGCTACCTTCATTCCCACAGCAGTGGGCCTTCGGCCTTCTGCCTCTCCTTTTAGCATAGACCAGGGAATATCCAAGATGTTGTCTCATTGGCCATTAGGCAGGGATTGGCTGAAGGCTTCAGGAAAATTCTTCGACCTCTAGAAAGGGCTCAGGCTCTTCTCCCTTCTCAATCTATAAGTTCCCTGCCTCATCACCCTGATTTAGGGCGAGACCTTTGACCAAAATCTTTCAGAGGAAGAGGTCTCTCGCCCAGAGCAGACATCCTCTGCATTGGTCTTCAATCCTTCTCTCTTCAGGCCATTACTCAGCAAAGCCTTGGTCACTGCCAAGCTGTTGCCAGAGGAAGTGGCTCCCAAGCCACAAGGAAATCCCTCTAGCCAGGGAGACGCACTCTTCTCCAAGCCTGTAGGGGTTTTGCCTTCTCCCACTTTGCTCCTGGTCATGGTCAAGGAACAGTGCGCTTCTCCTTCGGCAGGTCCTCGCCCATCTTCTCTGGATAAGCATTTCTACAATGTCAGCACAGCCCTGGACAATGCCCTGGAAGTGCCTTCTGTTGACATTCTGGTGCTGCATGGGCTTTAACAGCAGCATCCTTTTTTCACGAGGGCATCCATCCAGTGGCTGCACCAACTCCATATTAGATTGCCTACATCTGACCTTCGGTCTCACCAAGACCTTAATAAGATTATTGCAGTGGCGGAATTCACTGCAGATGCCACTCTCAATTCCACCAAATTTGCATCTAGGGCCATGGCATCTTCAGTAGCAGCAAGAATACTGTTATGGCTCAGAAATTGGCAGGCAGAGTCACGCTGTAAATGGAAGCTGGCTTCAGTTCCATTTGTGGGCGTTAAGCTTTTTGGCAATGCTCTCGAACTTTATCGCATTGAAACCAGAGATAAACGTAAGATTCTCTCTTTCTCTGGGAAGAGAGCCGACTATCGCCCAGCTCTTTATTGCCCTCCTGCCTTTCGAGCGGAGACCTCATCCCGCTTCCCCCAGTCTCAAAGTCCATACTCCCAACGCAAAGATTAACGTGCAGAAACATCTGGCAGGCAATAACCTTCTACTGGTAAACAGCCCTTTCGGGAGAGTGGGGGTCGTTCCTTCCGTCGCTCTAAGTAATCCCTCCTTCTCCCACCCATCGGAGGTCACCTAGCCTTCTTTGCCTCCAAATGGGAGTAGTCAATGACGGATGCCTGTGTGCTCTGCACTATTAGGTCAGGGTTACAACTGGACTTCCTAATGCCACCCCCAAAATGGGGAAAAAAATTTTTTTTTTTGAGCTGGCCTGTCTCTCAGGACATTTCAAGGCAAGACCTCATGAAACAGGCCATTCAACACCTTCTTGAAATCCGAGCTATTCAACCTGTTCCCTCCTCTCAACGGGGACGTGGGCTTTACTCTCACCTTTTCATCATTCCCAAAGCCTCAGGGGGAGTGGCGAACCATGCTGGATCTAAAAATTCTCAACCAATTTGTAAAATTCAGACAAATTAAAATGCAGACTCTGCATTCTATTTTAGAGAGCATTCGGGAGGGCGATCTCCTCTCTTCCATTGATCTCATGGAGCCTTCCTCCACATCCCCTTTTGGCCTCATCATCACCAGTTTCTCCATTTCTGTTATCAGAATACCCATTACCAGTATCAAGCACTTCCCTTCGGCCTCTCATCGGCTTCAAGGGTCTTCACGAAGGTTCTGGCGGCATTGATGGCATCTCTGTGTTCCATTCCAGTGAGGATCCAATGCTACTGGGACAACATTTTGATTCTGTCCTCCTCCATCCATGCAGCCCATCGGGATCTGCAATTTACCCTGTCATATCTCCAAAGCCATGGATTTTTCCACTCCCATCCACTCCAATGGTTCCTGCTTCCCTACCAACGAACAGGAACCAGCTTCTCATCCATCAAGTTCCCGCTCCCGCCACAAATCCGGAGATCTCTCAATTGGTGGCATTACCCTTTAATCTCTTAATCAGAGCTGGCCCTTCCCATAAATTGGCTAAAGCTCAGAGCCATTTTTCTAGCTCTCAAGCATTTCAGGCACTCAATGACCGGCTCTCATGTTCTAGTCCTTATGGACAACATGGCCGCCATAGCTCATGTCAACCGGCAAGGAGGGACGAGGTCCAGAGCCCTCATGGGAGAGGCACTACAGTTGGCATTATGGGCAGAGAAACACCTGTTGTCAATCTTGGCGGACCACATCTCTAGGATCGACAACTCCCAGGCTGACTGGCTCAGGAGCCTAGTCGACCAGGCAGAATGGTCCATTCCTCCGTCTCTATTCGGGGACCTTTCCCTCAGATTCGGAACACCGGAGGTGGATCTCTTCTCCACTCCTCAAATCGCCCAGGTCACCAGATTCTTCACCAGGTTTCCTTGCCTGGGAGCTAAAGGGTCCAATGCTCTTTGGTGCAGATGGCCCAAAAGTCTTCTCTATGCCTTACCCCCACTTTCCATCATTCCGGCAGTAATTCGGAAGATGTTGGAGGAGCAAGCGGAGCTCCTCCTCCTGACACCCTATTGGCCAAGGACACCTTGGTTTGCAGACCTGGTCAACCTATTGGGGGGCTTCTTCTTGGAGGATCCCAGCCCATCTAACCTCCCTTCATCAGGGAATTCTGCTCTACCCAGAGCCCCTGTGGCTCAAGCTGACCATGTGGCACTTAGGCGGCAGCAGCTAGGGGTGGCTGATCTTCCTGAAAGGGTCATCATCACTATCCTGGCATCTCGCAAACCTTCTACAAGGCGCATCTATGATGCCACCTGGAAGGCCCTTCCTGAGGGTTCCTTAGGAAGGGTCTCTTCTCCTGCTTCAGCCCAGTTGGCAGAGGTTCTTAAGATTCCTTCAGCATGATCTGTAGAAAGGTTTGGCCCCCAACTCCTTACACAGGCAGGTTGAGGCACTCTCCTTGGTTCTTTCATGGGGTTTGCTTCCTTCCTTATCCCATCACCCTTCAGGCACAAAATTTTTTTGAAAGGGGACTTCCAACCTGCAGCCCCAGTGGCTCACAGATATCCTTCCTGGGATCTTCATGAGGACCTTAATGCCCTTACGAAGCCCCCCTTTGAACCCCTTAGAACATTGTCTCTTCGTTTCCTGACTCTGAAGGTAGTGTCCCTCATTTTCATCACTTCAGCCAGGTGGGTATCCGAGCTTGCTGCTCTTTCCATCAGACAGGACCTTTGTTCCTTTCATGATGATAGGGTTGTCCTCAGTCTGGACCCCTCATTTCTTCCAAAGGTTAACACCTGTTCCACAGGTCCCTGGACATTATGTTGCCTGGCTTCTGCCCCCTCCTGCACCATGACTTAGAGCAGCAGTGGCACACACTAGACATAGGAAGGGCTCTTAGAATATACATTAAGCACACTTCCTCCTTTAGGAAGTCAAAAGCCATGTTTATTTCCTTTTTCCTTCTCACTTGAGGCACAAGGCCTCTTTTCCTACTATTAGCAGGTGGGTCAGATCTAGCATTGAGCAGGCCTACAAAGCTGCAGCCCTTCCGGTTCCTCGAGGCCTGACGGCGCACTCTACCAGAAACGCAGCCACTTCGGCTACCTGGGCGACCCTAGCACCCTTGGAGGAGATCTGTCGTACGACCATGTGAACATCTCCATCTCCTTTCATCAGATACTACCGTCTGGATGCCTTTGCCTTGGCAACTTCAGCCTTCGACAGACGGGTGCTTCAACGAGTGGTTCAACAGTCGGTGTGATGAGCCGGATGAGGACCCGCCCATGGACATGCAAGCTTTGGTATGTCCCATCCTGGGCTCTCGATGCAGCATGGTGGAGAATGGGTGTTGGTAGAAGTTACCCAGAATGCCCTCTCTATGCTGTAAGAGAGCCCAGCTCCTCCTTTGATTCGTCCGGAAAGGGTAAGTAATATTCCTGTGTTCATTTGTGCTTTCAGAGACACCTTTCAGTCTGTCAAGTATCTTCGCCAAAGCTGGGGTAACTTCTGGGGTCTGGCTTTTATATACAGACTCAGCTAAATGACATCATAGGAAGGAGTCAACCCATCCCATCCTATCCTGGGCTCTCTCACAGCATAGATAGAAAGGGCATTCAGGGTAACTTCTACCAACGCCCATTCTCAGTTGGCTTATACATGAGATGTTCTATTTGCTGACAAAAAGCACACCACTGTAGTAGATAATTATCTCTTTTATTTAAATTATTCAAACCAGGGAAACTCAATAGAACTATATTAAACACTCAGTAGATAAACAGTTTGAAAAGAATTGAGAAATATACCCTTATCAAAATAAATTAAAAGTTCTTTCTCCATTTAGCTCATAAAAGGCAATCTTAGCCATACAAATGTAATTTTACCAAATGTAAAATTACCAAATGTAATTTACAAATGTAATTTACCAATTTAATGTTTCTTGTATTTTGAGTTTGACTTTTATCTCACATAGAATTTCTTATGTCATGCCCATGGAAACAATGCTGCAAATTGTTCAAAAATGGCAGCATATATTGTACTTTGTACTTTGTTCAGTACTAGCAAACAGTTAAGTGACCAGTGTAAATCAGCCTTATATTATTTAGTTGACTTATTCCTAGATATTTGCTGGCTAAATGAAGTTTCCTAATGTCAATTTGTAATTTTGTGATTTGAAAAAATGTATTAAGCCCCTGTCACACTGCACCAACGGATGGAAAGAGGATGTAAAATGGAGAAAAACACTTGCCATCCGTTGGTTAATGCGATGCTTCCGTTCTGTACTCACTGCCTCCGTTTTGCTTCCTCTCTATCCGTCCAGCATCCGTCTATTGACATTTCATCCACTCAGAAGGTTTTAAGCTGCTCAAAACTTTTGAGCGGAAATGTATCCAATGCATCCGTTCTGCATCCGCTAGGCATACGGGGAACATCCGTTCTGCATCCGTTACGCATCTGCTATATCCGCTAGGCATCCGCTGCGCATTTGCGCAACTCGCATCCGTTCCAGCGGTAAACGGACGCAGGGAGGAAGCGGAACGGACGCGCAGCGTTAGTAGCACGGACGGAGAAAGGATGAAAGCGGATGCAGCTATGCATCCGCGTCATCCGCTACGCATCCGCTCTGCATCCTCTACGCATCCGCTCTGCATCCTCTACGCATCCGCTCTGCATCCGCTCTGCATCCTCTACGCATCCTCTACGCATCCGCTCTGCATCCGCTTCCATCCGCTAGGCTTCTGTTCTGCATCCTCTTTCCATCCGCTCTGCGTCCTCCCCCCATCCGTTCCTTTCCGTGTTATCCGCTCTGGTTATGCAAATTTTTGCCCCTTTTGAGAGCAGATAACAACGGATGGAACATTTTTCTCGTCCGCTGTGTCCTTTTTACAAACGTTTTGCATCCGTTGGGCAGTGTGACAGGGCCTTTATCTAATATTGTAATGCAGTTAAAATTAACCTTGAAATAGAAAAAGGGGGGGATTCTTATAATCACCAATATATAAAAATATAAAAAGGACAAGATTTCAATACATAGCCAGTGTACTTTGAATGTAACATACAATTTTAAAACTATCCAAACTGAACCTTAATCAAAGCTATCATATTTATCATTAATTAAGACTCCTTAGTAGTAGTTATAAGAAGAAATATATTAGGCAATAGTAAGGGGAAGAAAACATAGGTTTAAATGAACTTGCAATGAAGGGATAGAAATAATGGGATATTAGGTATCTAGTTAGGGCCAATGTATCCTGAAATAGAATTGCTATAAGATTCCCATATCTTTCTAATCACTTTTGGAAATTGCTTGTCAACTGCTTTTCAGCCATTGGGAACTGTGAATCAACAAATTTAAAAATACAGGATGAGTTTCCTTCAATCATCAGCAAAAGAAGTTTTAAATACAAATTTAAGGATTTGATTTTTTTAAATAAACCTAAAAAAGCTGATTAGAACTTTGATTTTGGATATACTCAGGGTCTAGATGGATCTCAAATAAGATTTTGGAATTAGTTATAAAAATCCTTCTTGTGGGAAATTGTTTTTGTTTTGAATTATTTTTAAAAAATTATAAGACTGTAACGATTGGACATTAGTGGGAACTAGAAATAACTGAAGATTATAATTAAGGGAGAAAAACACTTAAATTTGACTTACAATTACAGAATGGAGCAAATATACAAGGCTGAGGCTGATCTAAAAGTGGATTTTAGAATAACAGTCAAAATGTATGGGAGGGAAATGCTACACTGGACATAAAAAAAAACAGCTGATGTCTTTACAACTAAAAGGTTTATACAAATAACACATTAAGAGGGTGGATATTTTTTCTATACTGAATTTACCAATAGGCTAGTTAAAACTTTGAAGATAAAGATTGTTACAAGTAAAAGAAAGAAATATAAAAATGGTTTATATGATAAAGGTTAAAAAAGATATGTTATTATCTCTAATAACCAAAGTGGACTTTTGCTGATTCTGATTGAAATGATGAGGTTTTTAAGGATTTGTTTGTAAGAGATGGGATATGGGAAGAAGAGATAATTTGCTTAATATAAGGTGATTACTTTAAAAAATATACTTGTGGTAAAGGGGAAGTCATATCTATATATCTATTTCTATATCTATAAATATATTCTTATTTTTTCATTTATTTTTAACACTTTTTTTCTTTTTAAAAAGTTTTTATCAGTTTCTTATCATTGTCATTATAATTACAGCCTCTAACTTAAGAAAATAGCTGCATATGCCTACAGTTATGCTGGACCATGCATACAGTATTCTTATTATAAGGGGTGTAAGACCCACAAAAGTTGCTTACAACATGTTTTATCTTAAGCTTCCAGCTGAAATTAACTCCTTATCCATTAACTTCAGAGTAAAATAAAGTACTGAGAAACATCTTTCATTAATGTGCAATCCTTTTACCATTTGCATAGCTTCACTCTAAATTGTCATGATCACATGAGTACAATAAAATGTTAAGATTTTTGCAAGATTTGTATGCATTTTCATAATAATTAAATGCTATATAAACAAGGATAGACAATTTAATGGCTTCCAAATGTTTAAATTAAGACAGGGTGTATAAAAATTGATTTAAAAATATTTTTATTTAAACTTGTTTTTTTCTTTAAATTGGGCTTTTTTCATTTGTTTTTTTTTATTAAATTTATTTTAATAAAATGATTTTGGAGTAAAAATCTATCTAAAGATAGTTTCTATTTAAGATACATTAATAATTTAGTTTTTTCAGCATGAAATGGAGCTTAGTTATGGAGCACGAGACTACCGGTATATATTCTGACTCTAAGAATGAGGAGGAAGGGCAAGCAGTAAAAATGAAAGTGAAGCCTTCTAAGCAATTTATCAATATAATATTAAAGATCACCTGTCATTTCAGATCCATCATGGCAACATCTGTTAGCAGGCATCACTCACCTGCTGCCTGCCATGTCCCTCACCTTGTTGTGTCACTGCCGCATCACCAGTCATCCCACTAAAGTGAATGGGTCTGTCTGTGAGTCAACAGTGGATCAGAGGAGCCACTGCAGGACAGAGAGGACAATTGCTCTTTAAAAATTATTATTTAAATCAAGTTGATTTAAATCAAGCCTTTTTATTTAATTTGTCAAACAAGTATTAGATAACAGATGTAAGTATAAACATGATTATGAATATGCAATAATACATATTACTATTATAATAATATAATAAATTTTTACTAGTGATTTAAATCATGATGGCCTATTCGTTGATCTTTTTCTTCTAAGCAAATGGTTATGACTGGAGAAATTATATTCTCCAAGACAGTCTTCCCCAACTAAATGTCCTCCAGATTTGTATGACATTAAAGGTTCCACATGGCTGTTTGGAAAGTATGTGGATGTAAGAGCCTGATTTGGACATATCTTTGCTATTAATAATGGAGGTTAAAATCAGGAAATTAATGAAAGAAAAAACTACAAACTGTCAGCAAATAAGCAATATTGCCAATTGATTCTGGGAAAAGTTATTATTTTCCACCAGCTCAAGGTATTGTGGAAGAGATTTTAAACACTCAACTGCTCAGTATTCAGACAGGGCCATTTGAAAAACTGCTGAGCTGAGTAAGCAAAGCAAAGAGCCAATCTTAGTACCATTGCACTGCTAAGCATATATCCATTTACAAGACAGGTGCAAAGGCTGATCTGATCTCAAGGCTGGAAAAGTATACTGAGCTGTTCAGATCATCTCCAGATTGTAAGGCAAATGTGCAAAAGTTGTATTGCAAACAACATTTAAAAGTTATAAAGTGTTCTTGGAAAAAGAAAATTACTGAAGCAATCCACACAAGAATCTTTTGTTCTTTAAAAACATTCCAAATACCTAAACAAATTTTAAATCATGCAACTGTGTCCAGGGCAGAAGCCTCCTAGACAGGAACTGTGACTATTGGTCATAGCATTAAAACAATATAAGGAACCACTGAATGTAATTGTCATCATTCAGACTTACTTTGCAGTTTATACCAATATTTTCTTAGATAAGTATTATTTAATTTCTACCTGTATCTGTCTTTTGTAGGACTATATAACACAGAGAGGACATTAGGGATATATTCAGTTGGGATATAAAGTGGATTATAAAGATCCAACAAAGACATCAGTTAGAGTATTACATAACTAGTAATCAGTAGCACAAGAACCTAAGTCCATTACATCAAATAAGAGAAGAATCCTCAATGAGATACAAAAGCCTTTTGGAAGGCTCCCCTATTCTATTTCCATAAATTAGCAGGTGTTCAGTAAATGGAGAATTGAGGATTTGTTTAGCAGAAACTACCAGAAAAAATAAGTATCTGCTCTGAGGAAAAATTAATCTAGATTGAAGAAAGTAATTTATGTTAATTTAAAGTTCCTATAAGGGTCCTGTGGCATCCAGGAAATAGTAATCTTACTACCGGTAATATAAAAGTGCTGGATATGTTTTTAAGATGTATATCTGTTTCTTTTTCGGTCTTGAAAGTTTTCTGCAAAAAATATGAGGGTTCTGTAACATGTTCAAGGACGTATGGTGTATCAATTTCCAAGATAAAAGAACAATCCTGAACTAAAAATATAGCAATCAATAGCTACATTCTATTCCCTCACCTATAATTATTAGGAATTAGGTCACATAGGCTTATAATATAACACAGTTGCTTGTCTTAAAGAAGGCAGAATAATTTATGTACTTACTTTCTCTCCCTCGCTCCTTTCTCCTCTCAAACTCTGTACGCTATTGCTTAAATCCATTATTAATGTACAATTGTACAACAATTGTACACCATGCTAAGCTTGTTTTAATTTTGTTAGCTTGGATTTTTTTTAATGGCTTACTATAGTATGTTATATAAACACAGGCCATTTGTTTACCTTGTGATTCAAAGTACTATATTGTGCAAACCCAGAAAATAAATTCATTAAACCAGCCCAAACATCTTGCCTGAACAAAGTAGGTGACACTAATTTCTATTACTAAATAAAATGCCCTTCTCTTCCACATTATTTTTACCTTTAAGAAATCCAGTCAATTGACATCCACTATCCTAAATATCTGTATTTCCGCTCAGTGACTAGTCATATGAAAGAAGACATCAAAAGTTATAAAAGCTTAAAATTAAGACTTTCCTGCATACAGTAATCAAAACTATGAGAAATTCTGGAAATCTTTGGGAAATGTTAAGGTTCCAGTTCAATGATATCCTCAAAAAAGTATTATGTTTAATGTTCAAATCACATAAAGCAAGATAAACACATAATTAACTTTGTACATAGATGAACTAATAGTAAGGTTTGCAATACCAGTTTAACTGAGCAAGCCAAAATATTAACATATTAAAGCTGCCTTGCCTAATGACTTTTAGGTTCTCTTGAGTAATCAGAATCATGGCAAAAGCAACAGAAAAGACAAGAAGTCTGTTAAAGAAACAGCAGAGCTTTGGAGATTTTAAAAAAAAACCAGATACACTGGAAGTATATGAATAGAAACACACACACAAAATAATTGTAAATTATTTTAAAATTAAGATTTCCAAAGATGGATAGATGTTGGGAAAGATGTTGGGAAAGATTGACGACAAAAGGAGAAGGCGATGGCATAGGATGAGATGGATAATGTAATTGATGCAACAAATGTGAATTTCAGAAAATTCCTGGAAACAGTTGCCAGGCAGAACAGCCTGTCATGCTATTGTCCATGGTGTTGTGAAGAGTTGGACATGACTGAACAGTGGCTACTCAAATTTGACACCTCACTACTCTACCACTCATTGAACATCACCCTCCTGAAATATCTTGAGAACTTTTATGTTTTTAGAAAACGGAAAGGCATCGAAGAATATATGCAGAAAGGCACTATTTCCATGTCAATCTGAGAGTCATACGGACTTGGGTTTTTCAAACTGATCTGCAAGAACCCGATGGGGTCCCAGGACAGCCTGAGGCAAAACAAAAAAACCATTCACTTGGACATAGCCAACTTTCTACGAAATGAAGCTTTGCCTCTTAGTCAAGAGTCTTAATTTTTCTGTTAAACAGCTGCCACCATCTGAAGAAGTCTGAAAACTTTCGATTTGGAGCATTTCTCTTCTCCAAGGAAAATTCAACGAAACCGAAAAGGCCACCCCACACTTCAAAGTCGATGAAAAGACCACCCTCGTTCCCTCCAACTCCCAGCGCATGCTTGCTCCAGATACTACACATGCGTACTTTCCCTCTCGCGCTTTGTACAAAGCGGAATCCCACGCGTGCGTGGTGCCCACCACTTGCCTTAGGTCAGAGAGCGAGGAGCTCATTCTCCTCCTCTTCGACCGTTGACCGGTGGCCGCTGCCGTACGACACCCCCCCCCTCCCCCGTCGGCCCACGCGATGCCCTCGGACGCCAACTGCACCTCCTCACCTCGTAGTACTTCATAGCCCCGCGCTCGTTTTCGCTCCCGCGGCGTCAAAGGACCCTTTCCCCTCACGTGACACGCTCTCACTTCGTTGAAGGGGGGCGCGGCGCGAAGAATTATCAAGGCGAATCACGGGGAACTCTTATCTCGAATGATCGGCCAATTAGACGCAAGCAACTATCCCTTCCCGCCTACGTGCCCACCTCCAAACGTCACCATGGCAACTTGTAGCGCGTGACCACGCCTGACCCAATCCAGTGGCCAAAGGGAAGAAGTGGCAACCCGTTGAAGCAATCATCACATCCGAGAACGTCGACTCGATCCAATCATAAAGCTGCAAGCAAATATAGATGACCTTCGAAGGGTTGCCGCAGGTGATGCGGTGGGAGCTGAAAAAAAGATTCCGAGGGCAAAGGTCCCCTTGCGCGCTCGCTTACCTGAGAGCAGGCGCTGTGAAGAGTTCGCCGGAAGTTCCTTCAGAGTCGGCCGCAAGCGAGGTCGAATGCACGGGATGAGAACGGTTAGTGCCGTTCCTGTCGGTCGAAAGAGTTGCTCTGCATCACTTGGACACTGGAGTAAGTCTCAATAGAATGAACGGTGTCTATGTTCCGGCTCAGTCACTATCAGATGAGTTCGATGCCAGTCGGTCTGGCTCGATTCCTGGCGGTTCCGTGTACAGATATCTCTGAGACTTTGGCCTCATCTTGGTAACAAGTCGCTCTTCCAGGGATGGAACCTCTTCCATCCCATCCCACCCAAACCCATCATCAATTTTCTTTCTCTCCACGACAGCTGTTTTCAGTGTCCAGTTGCCACTGGAGTGCCGGTATTAATTTTACCATTCTGATCTGCCTTGTTGTCAATATTGGCTTATCCTAAGTTTGTGTTTGTCACTGCTTCCCTTCCTAGAATTTGTTCCCTCTTCACTTTATCTGTTCTTTAGCCCAAATAAACAAAATTATTTCCCACCTTAATTTCTGCATTCAGTTTAAATTCAGAAAGAGTGGGGGTTGGCATGTTTATCATTAACTTAGAGTCTTCCTTTCCCCTTTTTCTTTACATAACTCTGCTGAATACTTCCAACTTCTAAATTGTGTTGTCAGATATTTTTTTTTTTTTTTTAAGAAAAATTGATACCCAGGTTTGATGCTAGCTGTCATCTCTTTGAGTTCTGCCATTCTTAAATTTAGGTTTATTTTATAAGTCCAATATGCAACAGACTGCTGCAGTGCATTCCACATTGGGCTGCTCTTGAAGAACATCCAGAAGACTCCATTGGTACAGAATGCAGCTGCACGGTAGTAAAGGGTATCAGATATCCGATACATAACATCCTATTTTTTTGTGAACTGTATTGATTGCCAGAGTGTTCCCAGGTACAATTCAAGGAGCTGATTATCATCTTCAAAGCCCTTCAAGGCTTGGGGATGAGTTACTTTTGGGTCTTTCTTGGGCACCAAGTGTGTTCAGGGACTTGTTTCCTGGGTGTATTGCCATAGTATAGTAAATACCATAGTATTTACTTAGTGTCATATATATTTACTTTATAATTGCTTTAAATTTATATTCTGTTTTATAATGTTCACCACCCAATGACATCTTTTGAGAGGGCTATAGCAATCAAATGAAAATATGCATCCATATTTTGTCTTTTTCTTGTTCTGCACTGCTGCATTTTTCTAGTTCAATTCTTACTCTTCCATTTCCATATTGTAAACTTCCAGAAGAAAATCCAGTACTCTGACAATCATTCGCCTTAATCTATTCAGAGCCTCGGATGCTCTACATAGACAAAGGTTTTGCTATAAATTGTTGAAGGTAAATGCTGTATTCTCATGATCTCTTTATTATTCATTTTATTATAACTTTTATTTCATGTCCTCCTCTGCTTTTCTGAAAAAATGTCAGTTTGTTTGATATTTCTTGATGTACATTTCTATTTGTAAGGTCTTGAACCAATTTTGTCTTGCATAGAGAATTAGTGCAATGGTTTGATAACTCCATTCCATAAAATTATTTTATATTCTGTTTTCCATGTGATATCTTCTGATAAGGTTAAAGGGGGAGATACCTAAATGTTAATTAATGGATTTCCCAATGATTCTATTGTCTTACAATTAGATGGAGTCATATGGTGATGAAATAGTTTAAAATGATGCTTGGGAAAATCCTGTGAACTACGAATATGGACAAGCAAGAACTAGTACAAAAATCCACGTGATGATTCATATACACTCAGAGCTGGGAATGGGCCAATAATATTTTGTGTGCCACTCCCATCTATTTTCATATTTAGTTAGTATCAGAAAACTGACATAATTGTCAGAGAAAATAACACTGGTTTTTCACTTATTGAAAGTAGATGTTGTTATATTTTATTAATTATTAATTTACTTGCATGTCCCTCCAATGATGTCTGACTCTGAATAGCTTATAAATTTCCAAACAATAATATTACAACTAAACATTGTAACAGTGTAAACCTAAAGCTAATAACCATGTGATAAATACCCTACCACATGACAACAAGCAACCATAAGATCACTGTCATCTGCAGAAAGTAAAATGGTTCCCTGGGGTCCAAAGGACCGCCAAAACAGCCAAGTCAATGGCACTGCAAAAAAGTAATGAAGTCAGAGCTGTTCTGGAGAAGAGACAGATTCTGGTGGGAGAGAAGTTCCCTGAGGATGGGCTCCAGTAAGAATCTGAAGCTTGGAAGACTAAACCTTCGGTCCTGGTGACAACCCAGATTGGATGCTGCAAGAGGTATATGACTGAGAGGCCTGAAATGATATGTACAAATAGGACATGGAAAGATCCTTTTCTTTCTGTTGCTGGTGCATGTGGAGAGGCCTTTGCAGTCTTACAAATACTGCTGTGGTTCATTCATAAGAGCAATCAATGTAGATTTAGTTCTGTGACTGTTCAGCCTGAACCATGACTGAAAAAAGTCCAGAGCCCCCTGCAACTGCAGCTCTTACAACCCTCAACAACCTTCTCTGAAAAAGGAAAGTTGGATTGTTTAAAATAGTTGAGTCCTATGATAGTTGAGTCCTATGTTTCTTAAGTGAATAGCTCAATGGGAAACAAAGGAAGTCATACACAGATGAGGAGCTGACACCATTAGCAACGAGTAGGAGATTGCAAACAAGATTTCATTGTCAGATAAGAATACAGTACTGAATTGTGTTGACAATATTGTCAAGATAATCCACTAATTATGACTTGGTACTAGGGAGAATACAAGTTAATTGATTTTATTCACTTCAGTTGGATGAATCTACAATGTACAAAAACCCTTTTAAATATCATTGCTTTTGTAATATAGGAATTCAGAGAGAAATACATACGTATGGATTTTTCTCTTTTGTATTATAGAAATGACTGAGAAAGAATTTGGTTTGTTGAATATAGTACTCTTTAACTAATATGTGTGACAGGAAGCAAGACTTAATTTTATTTTGTAAAACAGCCGCAGACCCCAATTCCCCCCCCCCCCAATGTATATAGCAGAATAGGAAATGAGAAAAAGGATCAGGAAATGAATGCAGAGCAATCATTTAATGGCTTGCTGAAGGAGGAGTTGCCTCTCATTAATTTTAACTCCTTTCCTTAAAAAATGCCCTTCATGCATACTGAGATCAGAAGGCTATTTCAAGCACACAGATTCTAGAAACAGATGAAGGACTGATGCAGAAAAATAATATAAAATGCCAAAACTGAGTCTAATTCTCCCCATCCCAAAACTTCAAAAAGCAAAACAAACAAAAATTTAAGAAAACACTGTATTTTAAATTAGGAATTAGAATCTCTTTCATATGAAAGAGCTACTGTTGCTTCAGATCAGTGTAATAAATAGGTTTATAATGAATAGGTTTCCTCTGTGTGGGGTGGGGGGGAGAGGGAGGAATATATATATATATCAATCACATCATTTTGAACCATACCTGTTTGTTCACAAACAAACCAATTTGAATGAACTCCAATTGGCTGGCATCACAGAACACAACAACCTATAATATGATTGCTTAGTTTTAGTTTAGTGTATTGTATGAACCCATTGTCTCCCTATATTACCCCAGCTCACCAAAAGAAACCTTACCTTTGTTGCACAGTAAATCTCTCTATACCTTGTAGATCAATTGCTAGACAACCCGGGCTCCACTTCATCATCATTTTAGAGATATTTCCTTATCAGATGCCTCAATGCGTTCAATAATGAAAACAACTTCTAATGAAAAACTGGGGATATATCCAGAGATGTATCTGCCTTGAAAATAGCCATATTGAATTGTATACCAAAGTCAAATATTAACACAAATGTTTTATGATAATATTTATGTCATAAAATGTTTTATAAAATTTGCCAAATTTCAGTTCCACAGGAGTCAAAGACCCAGATTTTGGATGCATTTTATAAGTTAACTCATTTGAGGACTTGGTTTTAAAAGTTTTGTTCTACTGTGTTGCTTTGCCCAATTAAAGGTTACAGGTACCAGAGTTTTAGAAGTGTGTAAATTTCCAGTGTGATTAAGAAATTAGGATGGCAGGGCTTGACTAGGTTATGCCACAGTTGTGATTTGTATGTGGAATCCCAGGATTTTTGGCAACTGCAAAAACATCTGTTTCATGAGGAATCACCATCCAGAGTACAAGTGGGTTGACAATCTCTCTTTGATCCAGAGAAATTTTGAAGGCAAACATCTCTCTAGTTCAGTGATGGCACGCAGAGCCCTCTCTGAGCATGCACACCATTGCCCCAACTCAGCTTCTCTGCGCATGTGCACACACCTCTCGCCAGCCAGCTGATCTTCAAGTCTCTGTCACACATGTATTGGTGCACCTTGCATTTTGGGTATGCACGTTGGGCACATGCGTGCACACACTTCGGTGCCTAAAAGGTTCACCATCATTACTCTAGTGTCTCTCTATATCTTCAGAGATGTCATTCTGTCATAATTCCTTAGCTCCTTGACTGAACACATCCTTCCTTTTTCAGTCAATTTCAGAAATTGCTTATTAATTGCTTTTCAACTATTAGGAACCTTTCATCAACAAGTCTAAGTTTCTTCAATCCTTAGTGAAATAGACTAAATAGAAGTACAATGATTTAACAAGGGATGAAATAAACAACAAAAGGATGGTTAGAACTTGGAAAGTTACAAACAGGCTAAGAAACCAAATGGATTTGAAATAAGATTTTTGAATTAATTATAAAAATCCATTCCATGATAAAATGCTTTTTGTTTGAATTCCTTTTTTTACTGACAGAATCGGACTTTGGAGGTTGAACACTGAAGGAGTTGGAAGGAGCTGAAGATTGCAATTAAATGAGTACTAATACAAAACGGAGTAAAATATTTTAACATTGGGCATACTGCGGGATATTTTGAACACTGGACCCAAAATTAATTTCAGAGTGTCTGCCTCATATTTAAAAAATGTCACAGAAAAGGTACAGTTTTTACTGGACAAGACTGATGTGAAAATGGATCTTATAATGACGGGCTTCAAGAATTATATGGAAAAAGAGACTACACTGAACATATAAAAGAACCAGTTGATATGCTAATAATGAAAAGGGATATGCAGATAACAAACCAAGAGAGTAACTGAGACAATTTCCCCATACTAGATTTACTAAAGATGCTTGTTAAACTGTAAAGTTTTGTGACATGTGAAAAAGAAAAAATGAAAAGAAATCAAGTTCTAGGACATTACTTGAATGAACTAAAGATTTAAGTAAAAGAAAGGAATATAAAATTGTTTTGTTTGATCAAGATTAAAATATATATTGTTATCTCTGATAACCTTTTATGGATTTTTGCTAAGCAGAACTAAAATGATGAGATTATAAGGATTTGTTTATAGATAAGAAATGGGATGTAGGAAAAAGAAATCATTTGTTGTATTTTAAGAGAAGGCGATAAATTGCTTAAATTATTTATACTGATGCTGAAATAGGAAAGTCATTTCTTTATAAATGTTCTTTTTCTTTACATTTAATTTTTTTTTCATTTTCTACTTTTTCACTTTTTTTCTTTCCTACTCTTTTGATTTTTTTGATAACTATTTTTAGTCTGTTTTTTTCAGCACAGTAGAATAAAAATAATAACATTCAGCCTCAACATTTTACTTTTAGATACTTAATATACAATAGCCATTTCTGTAACAACAATTTTTTTTAATATTTCTATTAAAAATAAAAAATATATTGGGTTTTGAGATAGCTCAGATATTATTAACAGTTAAGTTTTACTTGTCAAGTTATGTATGTTTTTAAAGCTATTTACACGGGACATCAGCAAAAATAAATAGCATAACAGAAAGCAATATTGGAAACAATTTTAACACCTTTTGGCTTGCAGACCTGGCAGCTACACCAGCAGAGTTGGACAAGGGGCAGAATCTGTCATTACAAAAAATGTTTGCTGATCCCTACACAATATGCTATAAACACTAAAAACCCAGTTGCTCCTGGGAGATCATTCTGATTCTGTTGAAGCAGTGATTTGAATCATGTCATGTCAAACCATCATGGTTTGGATCGTTTTGGCTTAGTACATTGTGTGAATCCTGTTGTGAAAAGTATAGATCTGGCTTAGCATATTTTGAAATCTTAGTAACTTTCAGCTTATCCAGTAAGCCATGGTTAAACAACTCGCAACTTAGTACACTGAATAAACCTAATAACTGTTAAGAATATTAATCATATGTACTTTTGAATCAATATGCATGTGATTGTATTCTAAAATTAATGTCTGGGTAAGGGTGAAAAAAAATAGAGCTGTGCCTGTGACCATGCGACTTCGAAGCCTTGATGCATTTCAATATGTGCCATACACATCACAGGTATTTTTTTAAAAAGCCATGAGAGTCCAAGTGCACAATCACATCTATCCCCTTAACTTTTTATGATATCCATTCACACTTTGTGTAATGCTGCTGATTTTTCATAGTAATATACATACACCTATTAAATTTCAGTCTCCTTTATCTGGTTTGTTGAACCATGATAAGCAAATTTTTATTTTAAATGAATACCTCAGCAAGTTCTTTTCTTCTTACTTCACCTTTAGATTCACACGAATAGCACAATAACTTCTTCCATGTGGGAGAATTGCTATTCCTTATTTTTGTTTGTGAGATTTGCTCATTTGCTTATTTCAAATCTCTGTTGTGCAGTACATTATGGTGCCTGTTTGTCTGAACAATTGGAATATCTGGAGATACTGCAGAGAAAATGAACATTATCCAAGTACTATAGGAACTTCTCTGTGTCTAAAATACAATTGTTGCCACAACACAGAGATAATATAATTGGTGGCCCCTCCCTGGCCATAAAGGCTAGAACTGTTCAAAGGTCTGCTGTAGTTCAACAAGATCTCTAAGATATTATAGATTTCCCCAGTAAATGAAGTTAGTCCTTTCACTCAAAACAGCTACTTGACAAGAAAGCAGCATGAACTTCATTATAATTATTAGCAGCCCTGTGAATTGTTCACTTGACATTAGTTATACATGTTACATCTTTGTTATTTTTTTTAAACTGTATATTAGTAAATTATACTGAAAATTGTTATGTCTTAGCATCACCCACTATGCTTTAGGAGCATGCTGTAATTTTGAATTCATTGTGAACCCAACATTCAGCTATTCAAAAACTGGTGGTGTTGAGGAATCAGCACTGGCCTACATTGTAACAATGGTATTAAATCCTCCTTGCTTTTGAAAATAATCCTACAGAACAGCAGTCCGCAACCTTTTTGGCTTGGTGGCCTGGTGGAGGAAGAATGGTTGTGTGTGAGTTGCACAAGTCCCGCCACTCCATAGATGGACCTTCACATGCAAGCGCCTGTCACTCGTACAAGTGGAGCTGCGTGTGTGCACTTGCCTGCCAGTTGTATGGCCAGTTCTGAATGGGCCATGGCCTGGTAGTCAGCCACGGCACAGGGCTTGGGGACCCCTGCTATAGAAGACAGTTATCTCTAGGGAAATTTTTATTTTACATGTAAAATAAAATCTTGGATATTGCAATATTATTTTAATATACTATATTAAATAGTATATTATATATACTATATAATACTACTATAATATAGTTCTAATTTCCTGAATATAATCGCTTGCTTTGGGGACTGTTTTTGTTGGTTTTGTATAGTGAGTAGCATAAGAAAGCCCCTGTTCTTATGGGTGCTGATTTGTCTATTTTAGTTCTTGATAGCTGTTCTGAAGGAGACATTAACAATTACAGTATGTGAGGTTTATTTCCTAGAGTCTTTGTAGTCTCTGAATCGGTGCTCAAATTATTGGCTTGTTTCTGAACTTCTAAGAATGTGTTTGAAACATTCCTGACTAGTCCATTTATAAACATTTGAAGAATTTCCCTACGTTATGTTGAATTGTTGTACTTAGACGTATTGTGTAAGATACTTCTCAGCTTGTTCCTAACCATTGTAAAAACAAATCAGCGATTCCCCCTCCCCATCATCTCTCATGACATTGTTTTCATCCTTATTCTAACTCCCATATCTCAAGCACTTTCAAATTGTCCTTAGCTGTTCCAGCCATATCGTAATATTTTCTTATAAACCAGAATCAGGATTGGGAGAGGAGTATAAAGTGAAGTGGCAGGAGGTTTTATCACTGTACCAAGCAACCACCTGCCTGCCTATCAAGTGTTAACTGGCCTACTTTTAAAGATGGCTGACATTTAAGCATTCATCTGAAAAAGTGGTAAATATGGGTTTTCTAAGGAGCCAGACAGGTGCTGGGGGTTGTGAGGCAAGATCTCTCCTATTTGACCATATAACACCTTGAACCTTCAGTGTTTTGGGATTTTCCTGACATTATGCTAGTAAAGCCAAGTCAAGCTCCTCACTTCCCTCATTACCTCTTCTAGTTCCTCATCCCAAGGCCCTTAGTTTTTGCAAAGCCTGCAGTGAATACTGATAGAAGGTGTTGATCTCATCATCTGTCAAAATTCGCAAGTTTCCCAACCCCATCCCACTTAAGAACAATTGATGAATATTTTATGATGTTAGTCTATGATGGTTATTTGGTACTTTGGAGGGAGGGGAACAATATTGGGGGCTCTGCCAATCTCTTTTTCTTAATTGCCCACTTCATAGTCATTAAAATTCCACTATTAGATAACATTCGTAGCAGGATAGGGACCAACAGCACAGGCAGCATGTTTTATGCTTGTATAATTTTCTGTTAGCTGAAGAATTGATAGGTCAAAGTTCACCTCACCCACTGGAGGTACCCCAGGAGTCAGATTTCTATCGTCCTTTGCTATATTGTGTTAAAATAGTATTTATTCCTTTACTCTGATACTTCTATGGGTAATCTTAAATTATGTAAAATTCCAAATCTGTTTGATCACAGATTAGTTGGCAGGAAATCAGATAATTGCAGTGATTTAAAACCTAGGCAGTTGAGCCAGGACAGGAATTAAGCAAAGAAGATAACAAATTTATTTATTTATTTGTAAATTTTATTTATTGACCACCCACCCCAGGTGGCTTACAATCTTAAAAAGATAAAAACTATACAAAAGCTAAAAGACATCAATAAATAAATACCATGCAAATACAATGTTCTGCTGATTTTAGAATGAGTAGAGGGCAATGGAGCTCTCTAATGAAAAATGGCTCTGAGCTTCCCTATGACACTTTAGTAGGAGGCATATTTCCTCATATTAAAAAAAAAATTGTTCATCCGATTTTTATTTGTCCAAATATGTGAATAGAGTCATTTGTTTTGTTAGCAGATGGCAAGTTACTGGTCACATACAAAAATCAAAGAATTAAAGAATCATTTGTCCTGTTTAAATGTTCCATTTACTCACTGTTCATCCAAAATTCTACTAATCCAGGCCAGTAGCAGATTAATCTTGTGCTTAATATTTTAGAAGAGCTGCTGCTAGGACAAGTTATACCACATGAATGGATTCTAAAATATTATTAACGTTAGCAAGTTTGAGCATTGCGAGCATGAACATGCAGTACCATCTTTTTCAACGACTAACCTAGTGAGTTGCCCAATGACTGTTTTCTCGATTACTTCCAGCACCACACCTTGCTGACTCAGTTCTACTAATACGTTTCTAAGGCTAGAATTCTCCATTTTTAATAATTCCACTCAGGTGTCTATAATGTTCTCAACTCAGGTTCACCTATGAGTCACATAGGTAGAAAATCTGATGCACAGACAAGGGAACTTATACAAATGGATTGAGATTCAGAGAACTTGGCTCATTACTCTTTATACACTGTGAAGTAGGAGTGAGCCCCACATTTGCTTAATTAATTTAATTGAATTAATTAAATTCAACCCGATACGTTCAGTATTTGATTTTTAGAAATTATAGTTCTGAAAAGATTCAGAACAAAAAAGGTTTGCTGCTCTCCAATGCTTATTTCAATTTATGCAATCCAGATAAGACAACCCTATATTTAAAACAATGTAGCAATATGAGAAGATGAGGCATGTTAAAGTATGCATTATCAAATTCTCTAGATTTTTCACAGAAACAACAATAACTGTGGTACCAATATTAAAGTATTAAATATTGGTATTAAAGATGTAGGATATTGTATGCATGTATGCATATCTGTTTGTCAATAAACTGCATATACTTTGTAATTGGTGGTACTGTGTATAGGCAAGAGTATGTTGGCTTGCAAGGTACTCTATATCTTTCAGAGGCCATATTTCAGGGTGTTAATACGAGCATAATTCATACAAAACTGCTTTGTTGTGCTTGTGGTTTATTAAATATCTTGTATGATTGTGAAACTATGAGATATATGAGAATGTAATAGATCAGGATAAAGATGGGTTTGTGGAGTGGAATTAGTGAAGACATTTAAGGAAAAGAAAGTTGGATTAATGATGAATGAAAGGACGAAAATGTGTATCAAAAATATGAATTAGTGTTATCTAGATAAGGCAATTTGGTGTATATATAGGAAGATCCAGAAAAATAAAGCTGGAAAGCATACAAGAGGTAGCTGGATCCACAAGGCAGTTTTTTCTTGCAAATGTTTTAATGAAAATAGGCAAAAAATAGATTTCAAAAAGAGTATACAGGTAGTCCTTGACTTACAACCACAACTGAGCCCAAATTTTTGGTTGCTAAGTGTGACGGTTGTTAAATGAATTTTGCTGTATTTTATTACCTTTCTTCCCATAATTGTTAAGCAAATCACGGTAGTTAACTTAAGGCCCTGTTACACTGGCTGACGGATGCAAAACGTTTGTAAAAAGGACACAGCGGACGAGAAAAATGTTCCATCCGTTGTTATCCGCTCTCAAAAGGGGCAAAAATTTGCATAACCAGAGCGGATAACACAGAAAGGAATGGACGGGGGGAGGACGCAGGGCAGATGGAAAACGGATGCTCCATGGAAGCCTAGCGGATGGGAGTGGATGGCACATCCGCAAGTCTTCCGGGGGGCAGCAGCAAAGCGGACGCGGAACGGATACAGCGGATGCAGAGCGGATGCAGAGCGGACGCCGAGCGGATGAAGTGGATGCAGAGCGGAAGCCTAGCGGATGCAGAGCAGAAGCCTAGCGGATGCCTAGCGGAAGCCTAGCGGATGCCTAGCACTCACTGCGCATGCGGGGAGGATACATTGCATCAGCCCGCGCGGATATAAAGGGAGGCAGCTCCCAAGCAGGTCACCATTCAGAGGAAAGACCTGCTTCCAGACACATCGACTGCCTGCCAGCCTTGCCAGCCTGCCTGCCTGCCTGCCAGCCTCCCTGCCAGCCTTGCTGTCTGCCTGCCTGCCAGCCTTGCTGCCAGCATGCCTGCCAGCCTGCCTTCCAGCCTCCCTGCCAGCCTTGCTGTCTGCCTGCCTGCCCGCCTTGCTGCCTGCCTGCCTTGCTGCCTGCCAGCCTTGCTGCCTGCCTTCCTGCCAGCCAGCCAGCCTGCCTGCCTGCCTGCCTGCCAGCCTTGCTGCCAGCCAGCAACCCCACAACCATGGGGAAGAAGAGGAAGCCTCAGCCATCTGCTGCCAGCCCTGGCAAGAGGGACAGGGCCACCCTCCCACCCCCTGGCCCTCACTCTGCTTCTGCTGGGGCTTCTGTAGCACGGGCTCACTCTTCTGGGGCTGGGGCTTCTGCTGCTTCTGCTTCTGGAGGAGCTGATGATGATGCTTATGGCGGTGGTGCTTTTGCTCGTGCTTATTCTGCTGATGCTGCTTCTGGCGGTGGTGCTTCTGCTGGTGCTTACTTTGCTGATGCTGCTTCTGGCGGTGGTGCTTCTGCTGATGCTTCTTCTGGAGGAGCTGCTGATGCTGCTTATGGCGGTGGTGCTTCTGCTGATACTTACTCTGCTGAAGCTGCTCCTCGTCCTGCTGATCCTGCTCGTCCTGCTCGTGCTCCTGGTCCTGCTCGTGCTCCTGGTCCTGCTGGTACTCCTGGTGCTGCTGGCGCTGCTGGTGCTTACTCTGCTGCTGCTGATCCTGGTCCTGCTGGTGCTGCTACTGCTGCTGCTGATGATGATGATCCTGCTGGTGCTGCTGCTGCTGCTGCTGCTGATGATGATGATGATGATGATCCTGCTGGTGCTGCTGCTGCTGCTGGTGTGGAGGAGCAGCCCCTACAACCTGGAAGCCCCTCTGATGTGGGCCATGTGGTCCTGCCAAAAGGAGGAAGAGGCATATGTGAGAATGGGAGAGGAGGCAATACTCCATCGAGGAGGAACATGAGGATGAGGTGCTGGAGTGGCTGAGAGAGAATGACTATCTATGGAGGAAGGGACACAGGTTCTACAGGGAAACCAAAAGGAAGCAGGCTGCTTGGAGAGAGAAGGCGGAGAGCCTGGGCTACACTTTGGAAGTGCTCCTCGGCTGGTGGAAGCACATGCACACCTGGTACGGGAAGCTGCACCTCAAGAAATCTGGCCAGGCCGCGGTCAAGCTGACAGACAGAGAGACCTACGTCATGGCCAAGTGCAGCTTCCTGGAGGGTGAGGTCTGCCACGGAGGAGCAGGCCCTCTCACAACCCTCTCTCTCAGGCAGCCTGCTGACAGCCAGTCCTCTTCCGGCAGAGAGTCAGCTCCTGTCTCCAGGCAGGTGTCTGTGGAGCGTGCCACGACGGAGAACCCGCAGACAGCTGTTCTAACCATGGCGGAGCATGTGGAGGACTCCCTGGCGCAGTGGGAGAAAGGAGACGGCACTTCCACCACAGTCCTACCCGCATCCTCCCCCAGCTCCACCTCCATAGAAAGGCAGAGAGCCAGACAGAAGGGGCAGAGCCACAGTGTCCTGCTGGAGATGAGAGACACCATCAGGAGCAGGATAGATATCCTCTCTCAGCTGGTCCACACCGACTCCTCATCCTCCAACTGCAAGCCCTTCCTCACCTATGTGAACCAGACCCTCACGGACATGGCGGAACCCCAGTACCAGGTGGTGAAGGACAGGATCACCGATCTGCTTCACAACCCTCCAGATCCAGATGAACCTGCTCCCACCCAGTCCAGGTCTGATCCTCCACCCCAGGTGATGTCTCTCCCATTCCAAGGCTTTCCACAGGCCCTCACCTAACAGGGCTACAGCTACCAGGAGGTCCAGCAGCACAGGCAGCAGCCCTTCCCAGTCCAGGCACAGATTCATCGGACGCCACCGTTGCCATCGGTACCACTGATGCCACCGATGCCACCCACGCCACTGATGCCACCCATGCCACCGATGCCACCGATGCCACCCACGTCACCGATGCCACCCACGCCAGTCCTCACACAGCTGCAGACCAGACAGCCCCACTACACTGCTCCTTCCTCCACCCCACAGCCAAGCCCGGCCTCGGTACATCTGTCATCGGTAGTGGGACTGACACCCCATGGCATGGAGGAAGGAGCTCTCAATATCACGGGGCTGAGCCAGCTGTCTGAGAGCTTCCTCAACACACCATCCCCTGTTGTCCTCTCGGGGCCAGGCACCTCAGTGGCGCTTCAGACCAGCACTCCAGCAGCACCCACCTCCACAGCACCTGGACCCTTCACCCCTGAGACTGGGTACACCTCTGAGTGACAGAGAAGAGTGCCAGAGACTGGGTGGCTACCTGTAGACTTTATTTGGACACTTGACTTGGGTCATTTTTCTTTTACAGCTTGTTATTAATAAAGATTATCTTTGCTTCACACACTTGCTTCATTTATTTTTGTAAATAAAGACTTGGTGGAAACTTTTAGAAATGGTTTAAGCCTTTGCATGCTTGTGAGATGGGTAAGGATAGCAGTGGGGTGGGCAGGGATACCTTTGGGATGGGTAATATCTGTGGGATGGGCAGGGATACCTGTGGGATGGGCAGGGATACCTGTGGGATGAGCAGGGATACCTTTGGGATGGGTAATAGCTGTGGGATGGGCAGGGATACCTATGGGATGGGCAGGGATACCTTTGGGATGGGTAATAGCTGTGGGATGGGCAGGGATACCTTTGGGATGGGTTGAGATATCTGTGGGATGGGTTAAGATAGCTGTGGGATGGGCAGGGATACCTTTGGGATGGGTTAAGATAGCTGTGGGATGGGTTAAGATAGCTGTGGGGATAGATAAACTTCCAGTGCAAGTATAGTGGACTGTATGGTCCACCCTCCCAGGTGCCACACCTATGGCCCTTCATTATCAATACTTATGTAATCATTGATCCACACATGTCAACATAAACACAACTCTTTATAAAATGCCCTGTTCATTGTAGGCCCACCCAACATACATGGCCCAATCTCATCCGTGTGATGAGACAGGCTGAAGGAAGCATCCATTAATCATCTATCATCCTGTCTTGCCACTCCACTGCTCCAGCTGGGGAGTTGCACCAGTGTTTCAAGAGGCTGTGCTGCTTCTTCCCTTCACGTGAGGCTCTGTTGGGGCCTTGCACATCCTCAGTGTCTATCAGGTTTTGCCCTTGCCTCCATTCCCCAGGCTCCATGTCCCCATTGCCTTGTTGGAGGTCCACGAGCCTGTTCTGCAAGACTGGGTAGCGGGTGCGCATGAGATTGTGCAAGATACAGCAAGCTTCCATGATCCTCCTCACAGTCTCTGGGCGATGCTGCATGGTGGTGAAAAGTACCTGGAACCTGTTGGCCAGGATGCCAAAGGCGTTCTCCACCACCCGCCTTGCCCTGGACAGCCTGTAGTTGAAGATCCTCTCTTCACGGGTGAGGCATCTGGAAGTGTAGGTCTTCATGAGGTAGGTTCTGAGGGAGAAGGCGTCATCCCCCACAATGAAGTAGGGCACATCTTGCGTGTTGTTGGGCAGGGGGTCTGGATCACCTCCTTGAGGTTACTGGCGTTGTATACCTGGGCATCTGAAGCTCACCCGTTGCCTGAAGCATCGATGTACAAGAAAATGGAGTCAGCATCGACCATGGTGAAGAGGACAATGCTGAAGAAGCCGTTGTACTTGAAATAATTGGACCCCGACTTGGCTGGCGCTTTGCAGGCCACGTGCTTCCCATCTATGGCTCCAACGGTGTGTGGGAAGTTCCACCTCTGATACCATTTCTCTGCAACTTTCTTCCATCCTTCAGTGGAGGGGCACTGGGGGAGCTCCTCCAGGTATTCTTCGATAATGCCCTGCACCACTTCTCTGACCACAATGCTGATGGTGTTGTGTGGCACCCTCCAGCCGTACTGCATGCTCCTGTAGGCTTCTGGGGGAGAACAGCGAAGCGGACACGTAGTGGAAGGAGCGAATGTGTAGCGAATGTGTAGCGGATGTCACGGATGCATCACGGACAACTATAGGATGCCTAGCGGATGCCTAGCGGATGCAAAGCGTTTACTGCGTATGCGGGGAGGATGAATTGTGTAAGCTCTGCGGATATAAAAGGATGCAGCTCGCAAGCAGGTCACCATTCAGAGGAAAGACCTGCTGCCAGAGACATCTTGAGAGACCACCATGGGGAAGAAGAGGAAGCCTGTGCCTACTCCTGCCAGCCCTGGCAAGAAGGACAGAACCACCATCCCACCCCCTGGCGCTGACTCTGAAGCTGCTGGTGCTGGTGCTGCTGCTGCTCCTGGTGTTGCTGCTGATGGTGCTTCTCCTGCTGGTGCTGCTGTTGGTGTTGCTTGTGCTGCTGGTGCTTCTCCTGCTGCTGCTGGTGCTTCTCCTGCTGCTGCTGCTGTGGTGGACCAGCCCGAAGGCCCTCAAAGCCCTGCTGTTGAAGGCCCTGAAGCCCCTGCCAGAGGGAGGAAGAAGCAAGGCAAGGAGAAGGGGGAGAGGAAACAGTACTCCATTTCCGAGGATCATGAGGAGGAGGTGCTGGAATGGCTGAGGGAGAACGAGTACCTGTGGAGGAAGGGCCACAGGCTCTATCGCGACACCAAGCGGAAGCAGGCAGCGTGGAGACAGAAGGTGGAGAGGGCTACACTTCAGATGTCCCCCTGGGGTGGTAGAAGCATATGTACCCCTGGTATGGCAAGCTGCACCTGAAGAGATCCGGGCAGGCCGCTGTCAAGCTAACTGACCGGGAGACCTATGTCATGGCCAGGTACAGCTTCCTGGAGGGTGAGATCCGCCACCAAGGAGCAGCCTCTCTGTCAACTCTCTCCCTCAGACAGCCCACAGAGAGCCACTCCTCTTCCAGCCAGGAGACAGCTACCGTGTCCAGGCAGGTGTCTTTGGAGGGCCTCACGACAGAGACCCCCCCACAGCTGCACTTCCAGTGCCAGAGGACGTGGAGGATCCCCTGTCTCAGATGCAGCAAGAAGAGGCAGCCACCAGAGAACAACCCACACCCATACCCAGCTCCACCTCCACAGAAAGCAGGCAGAGAGGCAGACCGGAGAGACAGAGCCACACTGTCCTCTTGGAGATCAGGGACACAATCAAAGCAAGCACAGATCTCCTCTCCCACCTGGTGCACTTTGACATACCATCCTCCAATGCAAGCCCTTCATCAAGTACGTGGGCCAGATCCTCATGGACATACCCGAGGCTCAGTACCAGGCAATGAAGGAGAGGATCACAGCTCTTCTGCACCACCCTCCAGGCCCAGCTGAACTGCTGCTACCCACTCCAGGTTTGCTCCTCCACCCCAGCCAATGTCACAGCCCTTCCATGGATTTCAGCAGCCCCTCGCCTACCAAGCCTACCACTACCAGGACTTCCTACAGCAGAGGCAGCCCTTCCCAGTCCAGACCCAGGTTCCTTAGATGCCACAGACACCTCAGCTGACCCAGCTGCAGACCAGATAGCCCCACTACACTCCTCCTTCCTCCACCCCACAGCCAAGTCCTTCCTCAGAACATCTGTCATCAGTGTTGGGCCTCACATCCCAGGTCCTTGAGGAAGGGCCTCTCAACCTCACGGGACTGAGTCAGCTCTCTGAGAGCTTCCTGCACACACCATCTCCTGTTGTACTCTTGGGGCCAGGCACCCCAATGGCGCCTCAGACCAGCACTCCAGCAACATCCACCTCCACAGTCCCTGGCCCCTTTACATCTGAGACCATGGGCACGCCTCAGAGTGACTGAAAAGAGTGCCAGAGACTGAGTTGTTACCTGTTCACCTTATCTTTGCTTAAAGACACTTTACTTGGGTCATTTGGCTTTTTAATAAAGTCATACAGTTTGTTGTTAATAAAGGTTATCTTTGCTTCACACACTTGGTTCATTTTTTTTACTTAATAAAGTGTTGGTGAAAACTTTGAAAAAAGGGTTAAGCCTTTGCATGCTTGTGGGATTGGTAAGGATAGCTGTGGGATGGGTAAGGATAGTTGTGGGATGGATAGCTGTGGGATGGGTAATGATAGCTGTGGGATTGGTAAGGATAGCTGTGGGATGGATAGCTGTGGGATGGGTAATGATAGCTGTGGGATGGATAGCTGTGGGATGGGTAAGGATAGCTGTGGGATGGATAGCTGTGGGATAGATAAACCTCCAGTGCAAGCATTGTGGGACTGTATGGTCCACCCTCCCAGCTGCCACACATATGGCCATTTATTATCAATGACAATTTAATCATTGATCCACACATTTCAAGATAAACAAAACTCTTTATTAATGCCCTATTAATTGTAAGGCCACTCAACATACATGGCACAATCTCATCAGAGTGATGAGACAGGCTGAAGGAAGCATCCATTAAGCATCTACCATCCTGTCTTGCCAATCCATTGCTCTAGCTGGGGAGTTCACCAGTGTTTCAGGAGGTTGTGCTGCTTCTTCCCTCCACGTGAAGCTCTGTTGGGGCCTTGCACATCCACAGTGTCTGTCAGGTTTAGTCCTTGCCTCCATTCACCAGGCTCCATGTCCCCATTGCCTTGTTGATGGTCCACAAGCCTGTTCTGTAACACTGGGCATGAGATTGTGCAGGATGCAGCAAGCTTCCACAATGCTCCTCACGGTCTGTGGGTGATGCTGCATGGTGATGGAAGTACCTGGAACCTGTTGGCCAGGATGCCAAAGGCGTTCTCCACCACCCGTCTTGCCCTGGACAGCCTGTAGTTGAAGATCCTCTCTTCACGGGTGAGGTATCTGGAATTGTAGGGCTTCATGAGGTAGGTTCTGAGGGAGAAGGCGTCATCACCCACGATGAAGTAGGGCACATCTTGTGTGTCGTTGGGTAGGGGGTCTGGATCTGGGAAACCCATGATGAAGTTGTGTTCCAGCCCATCCTTGAGGTTGCTGGCGTTGTATATCTGGGCATCTGAAGTTGACCCGTTGCCTGAAGCATCTATGTACATGAACTTGTAGTCAGCATCAACCATGGCAAAGAGGATGATGCTGAAGAAGCCCTTGGAGTTGAAATAATTGGACCCTGAGTTGGCTGGAGCTTTGCAGGCCATGTGCTTCCCATCTATGGCTCCAACGGTGTGGGGAAAGTTCTACCTCTGATACCACTGCTCTGCAACTTTCCTCCAGCCTTCTTCAGTGGTGGGGCACTGGAGGAGTTCCTCCACGTATTCTTCGATGATGGCCTGCACCACTTCTCTGACTACAATGCTGATGGTGTTCTGTGGCACCCTCCAGGCATACTGCATGTTTCTGTACGTGGTCCCAGAGGCCAGGTGGTGCAGAGTCAGTGCCACCTTCAGTCCAGGGTCCAGGCTGGGACGGAAGTTGGTTCTTGGCTTGGTCAACCTGGGTCTCAGATGCTGTACAAGTTCAGCAAACATGGCTGGTGGCATCCTCATGAAGTGCTGGAATGCACTAGGGTCTTCATTCCTCAGCTCCACCATCAGCTTGTCATACAGTCCAAACTCCGCTCTTCTCCCGATCTATTGTCGGACCCAGACAGTTCTTGGATGTCTCCTCCTTCTCTTTGCGTAGAACAGGTGAAACAGTCTGAAGAGGGCTTGGTTCTGGTGTTGAATGATGGCAGCTACCAAAAGGAGTGTGTGATGATCCATGGTGGAGACCAATGGATGATGTGGAAGAGCAAGAGTAAGGCTGAAGAGATCTGCACACCAGGGCTGCTGGACTGAAAGTGAGATCCAGGTGATTTCCTCCTGCTTTTTATAGGAAATGTCGGTTTTCCGCTAGGTGTCCTTCCACATACTCTAGACATCCTCCAGACATCCTAAATATCCGAGATACGTTCCATATACGAACGTTTTGTCCATTTTAATGCTTTCTATACGAGATTCATCCGCTTACGTCCTTTCTATGTCCGTGCTACGAACTCTGTGTGGACGTTCTGCGTACCTTTTGCTTCCTCCCTCTTTCCGCTTTCCGCTGGAGTGGATGTGAGTTGCGAGGATGTCCAGAGGATGCCGAGATGATACATCGGACGTATAACGGATGACAATGGACCTAGAACGTTTGTTGCCCATATGTGTCGCGGATGTAGATAGTACGCAGCAGAAAGTTCATCCGCTCAAAAAGTTTTGTGCAGCTCAAAACTTTTTGAGCGGATGAAATAGCAGTAGACGGATGTTTTATGGATAGAGTGTATGAAACACGTACGCAGTGAGTACACAACGGATGCATCGCGTTTTCCAATGGATGGCAAGCTTTTTTGTCCGTTTTACATCCTCTTTGCATCCGTTGGTTCAGTGTGACAGGGGCTTAATAAAGAGATTAAGTTACAAATAGCTTACTACCTTTATTGGCTAACATTGCTCTAATTTAAATCCTCTTTGAATAAGGATTAAGAGGTGACAGATCAGTGTTTACTTTTGAAAAATTAATAAATATCTTTACCAACCAAAAGGAACAATCTCCAAAATGTGTAAGTAATTATTGGTGTTGGAATTTATACACACACCCACACACACCCCTGCCCCAAGTAGGTTTTTAAAAAGTAGTGCATACAGATTTAGAAAAATGAATAGATATGGAGTACTGTGAAAATCAGATTATTTCAGTTATCTCATTTACAAGAGATGCAATGGAAGATGGTACATCATTGGCACAATTCCAATTAGATTACTGCAAATTACACATCAAAATATTGAAGAGACCATTATTTTTTATCATGTATGATGGACTAGTAAAAAAAAAATTGCACTTTTCTGGAAGAAAGTTTTTGAGGAAGTCAGAACAGTCACTTGAACAAGCATAATCTATTCTAGATTTGGGATTGTCACATATTTTCAATGAAGTAAAAAATAATTTATTCTCAGCTGCTAATTAAATACTCAGAAATTCTTAAATGGTTTATCATTAGACAATTGCTGTACTAAAGTATTGCTTTTTTAAAAAAAAAGTCACAAATTTCAAAGAGATGAATCCCATTTTATTACATTTTGAAAGATGTGGGCTTTGTTAATAAAGCTGTAACTCTGACAGTGGTATATGAGAATTATAACTGAATCGTGAGATGTTCTTTTTTTTTTTAGTTTACTTTATTGTCATTGCACCTTGTGCAATGAAATCAAACACCATCTTCAGTGCACATCATGACCATGAAAATAAACACACACATCCTTCACACTCCACACATTGAACCAAAACCCCCCAACACCGCACCAACACTGCACTATACAGTAGAATTCAAAAGAGTTACTACCCTGGGATACAAGCTGTTTTTCAGCCTATTTGTGTTTGTTTTTAATATTCTATACCATCTGCCAGATGGTAATAGTTCAAAAAAAGGGTGCCCAGGATGAGATGGATCTTTGAGAATGTTTAGAACTTTCTTAAGGCAGCAGGAGCTATAAAGCTCTTCCAAAGCTCTTCCAATGATCCTCTGGGCAATGACGTTTCAAAATTTAATAGGAAGTAGGACAAAGATGACTTTTAGTTATTTAATGTCCTTATAGTTGTTAGTTGGGGCCTTTGTATGCAGATAATACCAAATATTGTGCCTTTGTATGCAGATAATACCAAATAATTTATAGCAAACTTTAGTTTGTATGATGCAACAATGAGCATGGACCTGAACATTAAATTAATAACGCAAAAGAAGTAATGATGGCTATATAAGAACAGAAGTTGCTTCTGCCAACCTTGTCAGATAGGAAAATAATTGAATGTAAGAGAAACATAACAAGTTGGATGCAGTAGGAATGGGGAATTTAAAGGTGTGTATTTAACAAGATGCAATAAGTTCAAATAGGTGTTAAATATGGACCAGTGTGAAAGAAGTACATTGATAATGGTTTGAATGTAATGATACAATGATTGAGGATCCATCTGGAAAACAAATACAAGAAATGAGTATGAATGAGTCAAGAAGAAGATAAAGAGAGTTGTAATTAGGTGAAACTGCTGAAATCCCAGAAAGCGAAAGCTGAAAAGTTTAAAGAATAAAAAATGGGGATATGTTAGGAAAAAATGTTTGCAAGGATAGAAATGTATGAAGAGATACCGTTACATGAATGTTGTCAGTATAAATTTGTGTTGGCAATATTTCTTCTCCATATCTCAGTTCTTTAGTTTGTTGGTTCTGTGTTTCTTAGATCTTTTTTGCATTTTGCAACCAGTAGAATGGAATAATGTGATGGATCCATATGTATGAATGAATGTATGTAATATATGAATGAAAATATAGCATGATTTATAAACACATGAAAATAAAAATAGCAATGCAATTTTTTGAAACTACCTTTAAAATGCCCTATCTATCAGGATTATGGTATATATTATACACTTCCAAATAATTTTAATCGAGACAGAGCTATGAATAGTAAAACGTATTTTCTGTTTATTTACAATTGGTTCCAGTGCTTAGTCACAATTTTATTTTATTTTTTGTGCTGTGTGAGCCACTATTTTGTTGGGGCTGCTACTATATATATAAAATAGGTCTCAATAAAATTCTGTCTAACAAGTAAGTCGGATGCAATAAAAATAAAAAGAAACTACATCAATTGTATAAATCAGGTCCTCTGTTTTGGCTTTGTAGAGCAGATCTGAGCATTCAGCAGCCCCCAAGCCAGATCCAACCTTTTCACTGTCCCTGTTTGGCCTATATGTGATCAATTGGAAATTAGAAGTCAAATGTAAATAAGTATATGCCATGTACTTAATACAACAGCCTTGCTTTGATTTTGAAGGTGCCTATTTTTTAAAAAAAATTATGAATATATATGCATCCCTATGCCCTTTCACAGTCCTATTGACTTGACAATACACAACAGTTACAGTTTTTCATGTGGCCCCTTGAAAAAATTAATTACTCATCTCTGTTGTAGATGAAGCTTCTGATTCCATTTCTTATATTAATCTAGCGTAGTCCTAAATCTTCCAAACTAGGTATCTTTATTTAAACAATCTAATGAGAACTAGCTAAGATCAAATTATGATTTCATGTCTTGCCTGACAAGTCTAATTAGAGTTTCTTTATAAATGTGAAAACTGCCTCTTTTTAAAAGACAGAGTGGACAATGCTTCATCTTTCAAAGAAATACTAACTTCTTGAACCCAGTTGATCAGTATTATAAAAGCCTGACAAATAAGAATCAGTGCAAGTTGAATTTCTCCATTCAATTTCTTCTCTATAAAAATTCCAAGGCTGCAAGATCAGAAAGAGATGCAAGCAATTCAAAAAGAAGTATTAAAACAACATTTTTAATTCAAAAATACTTGCAAAATATTATTCCCTCTTTGTCAATAGAATGTTATGGGTAACTGTCGGTGCACGTTGCCTTATTGGTAAAATCCCAGCTTCTTCTAATCCTTTTTCTATCCTTAATTTTTTTATAACTTATCTGTTAAGGAGGGAAAATGGAATAGCTGCACTTTTAAAAAGTTAATGGTAAGTGCTGTCTGTCTGGAAGCAACCCACGTCAAAATGTATTCAAGTGATCGATTAGCAAAATGTTTTATGGATAAGTCAGATATGACTACAGTATTATGGATTCAGGCCACAAGCTCCATGGACAAGAGATTTGTTACCAATTTCAAAAGTGCTAATGGACAGAATAAATCAGTTATGTTTACCACAATTGCTAAGAGATTATGATGATTTTTTCAAATTGTCTGCTTCTAGGACTCAAATACAATATGATATTAACAATTCTTATAGAGTAAAGTGCATACTTGGCAGTGAATCTAATTGATTAGGCATTAATTCAGAAAGTGAGAACTCCTTCCTCAGCTTAAAACTCAAAAACTCACCTCTAGATGTTGAGTATAAAAGAAAAAAATACTGTATAAACCCTTCACTTTGTTATTCTTTGAATAATTAGTTTTGTTATAAGGTCATTTCCTCAGTCTGATGTTTTGGTATAAGGTTGTTTCTTAAGTCGAAGCCTGTGATGACCTTCTGCACATGATTCATGACCATGATTATGCCATTTCTCAATCTATACTTTGAACATGAGTCTCAGACAAAGAGAAAAGAGGAAACAACTGTTCTTGTTCAGGTTATGTTTCTTTTAAAAGGACTCTGCTCTGATTTTCTTTGTCTTGTCATTCCTGCTTCTAACTGCCACTGAGCGCGCTATCTCTGGAAGCAAAGAAGTCCAAACCAAGAGAAACAAAAGAGTAGAATAAATCAATCTAAATTTTATGCTCTGTTGAAACAAGTAGCAGCAACACCTTCAACAAATATTGAAATATTCTTCAGAAAGGTGCTAACTGGCTCTGCAACTACCACAGAATATCTACAAACATCACAGTTACTTAACCAGGCCTACTGTCTATTTGTATCCAATATTAAATATTGAAACTTAAGATTCCAAAACATTGGTTTCAAAGAAGGTAAAAAGCTTTTTCAAAAGAGTTGATATGCCAAACCCTTATTGCTGTTTAATGCCAATTTTTTTGAACAAAAGAAACTTCATACGGGACATCTGGCTGAACTTCTGTCACCTTCAAAGTGATGTCCGCAACCATCGCGGCCCTGTTCTGAGCTCTCCTTATCGGAGGGCCCCAATCAGGGCCAGAACCACCTTGGAGGGGTGGTGAAAAAAGGGGGACCATCTGGAAGGTAGAGGAGAGCTGCATCTCTCCTCCCTGGCATGGAAAGCCCCCTCATCTGAAGACAAGCTGTAGCGGCAACCAAAATGGCTGCCATGAAGACCTGAATAGTCTGAATATCCAAGACTGTGCAGGAGCGAAGAGACGGTCCCTGCGAACAGAGTAAGAATGCTTCTGAATTACTATATAAATATAATGATAAAAAAGTAAATCAGAAAAGAGGACTCATAAAAATCTTTGAACTAGCAGTGTATATTAATATTGAAGAAGAATTTGTAATACAAAAAAATTAACTTGAAAGACTGAAGGAAAGGAAAGGAAAGGAAAGGAAAGGAAAGGAAAGGAAAGGAAAGGAAAGGAAGATTAAAATAAATTGAATAATTGAAAATTGGACAGGATTTGGCTTTGAATCGGCATTATTTAAAATGCTGTAATCGATTTATAAAATATATATTTTATAAATATATTTTATAAATATATTTTTATATTTAACTTTTTTGGAACAATGGTAAAGATTTGAAAAGATGAAAGAAATTTGGGGAAAAAAGGTGAAAAGTGGAAACTGATACAAGAACGCAACCTGGTGTCAAAAGAAAATATTGCAGATCCCTAAAATTACCAAAGTCCTGATTTAAGATGGAAAACTTGAACTCTAATATCAAAAGATTCCAGAAAGTAACAAGATAAAATCTAATTGGTGGAGAGTTTTATGAAGATATCATCCTTGGATTATTTAAAACAGACTGACTAACTTTGAGATACAAAGATTCTTGGAAGTTGGATTTATAGTTTGAAAAACATTACTGGTTGGATTACAAGATTGTGGGACAATTGGATAAAAGAAACAGAACAAATACAAATAAAGCTGAGCAGAACATGCAAAGAAATTTTACTGGAACTGCAAGCTACAATGGACACTGTGAGTAAAAGCTTTGAAGACATTTTGAGAAAATACAAAGCATGGCAGAAGAGTTGAACATAGAGACGCAAACAACAGAAAAGAAACCAGAAACCCAGGAAGAGGAAGAGTTAACTAGAATAATAACCAGAAAAATAGAACAGATGGAACAACAAACAAAAAGAGAGGATAAAAAGAAAAGAAAATATAAAATGATGACGATAGGTAATAAATCAAGGGGAGAATATTATTAGGGAAAAGCAACAGGAGAGGGAATTACAGGGAGAATGTTTTTACAGAATTGGGGTGAAACGAGACAATGGGAAAAAGAGACAATGGAATATAATAGAGAAGGGAGAAATGATTAAGGGTCAAAATATGATAAAAACTGGGAGACAAGCCAGGAAGCAATCAATCAAGGCTTTATTTAGAGTAAGATTGAAAAAGGAAAGGATAAGAATTCCACATGAGTGTGTGTATTATTATTAAGATATTTAATTGTTAATTGCATAAACATGAAATAGTCTATTATAATATTACTATTAATAATATACAGTTGTTAACAGAAATAAACATGAAAATTAATATGGTAGTTGTAATAAATATGAAATTAATATTTTATTATAGGATGATTGTTAAAGATGTACAAATTGCTAATATGACCAGTAATATATACTTATAATAAAAGAAGTGGTGTTAAGAATATAGAAATTGACATAAAAATAACATATAGGAATTTGGAATAATCAGGATAGACAATTTGTATGAATATTAATGATTCAAGTCAACAGTTTTAATATGAAATCATTGTCATGTTTGCTTTAAATGTAAAATACCCTGTAAACATACTGTTCACACAACAATATGTTTGTTGAAGAAACAAAAAATGTATTGCAAAAAAAAGAAACTTGATACTAGGATGCACATAGGATAAACCCTGTAATTATCAATATTCATAATTGCTGATTTAGACATAACTATTCTCCTATGAGCTGTTCAGAGCATCCAGTAGTGGGAGGTGCTTCAGTCTCTGGATGTCTAGGCTGGGCTTAATTTGTGGAACGCACCTTCTCCTCCACGGGACTTCTCTCCAGCATTCCCCAGTTTTGGCTCAGCCTCGTGAGAGATAGGCAGTGCTTGTGATTCTTCCTTGACCGAAACAGGAAAAATTCTTTCGTGACCAGCAGGTTTGACAGTTAATTAGCTTGTATTTAGCCTTCTATCCCAAATTGTTCTCACAGCCAGACAGGTCTATTCAGGGAAGTGCCAATTCACGCCCCAAATGGGGGGAGGCTTCAGTGCTGCTCTATGCCACCTCTTCACAGCCAATCTCTCTAACCCTGCCATTTTGATCGCCGCAGCGTTTCTCTCATTTTGTCTGTCAGCGATGCGAGCTTTTCACTCCTAACCGAGTCGTATCGCTCTTCCCCCTCCCCAAACGCTGTTTGAAGTGGAGAACTCAAACTTGTGAAAACTCCCACTTTTCCCGCAGATAAGCTTAACAGAAAGAACCACTGTTGGCTATTCGCTTACGAGGCGGGAAGTTTCCGCTTGAGGAGCATGCCAAAAGTTTAACGGCCGGAGGCCATTTTGTGCCATCAAAACCTCGTGGCTGCGCACCAGTTATTTCTTCTCGAGCTTAATTTCAGTAAAATATTATTACTGGGATACAACTCATTTTAGATAGGTACCAAAAAAAGGGGGGGGCAAAAATACCATTATCAGGGCAACCCGTCTTGACTCAGATCAAGTCCCTGGGCGTGCCAACCGCCTTCACAGCTTTTTATAACAAGCATACTGTAATTTCAATTTGAATCAAAATGGCAGATGGTAGCACCTCAGACCTCATCCTTGAAGGCAAAAGCCAAATCTCAACACAAACCTAAACAGGCTAAGGGGACTTCTAAAGCCTCAGAAAGGGATGCTATAAGGTGCCATAAAGCTTTACAAAAGCAGGTAGACAGGCACACTCGGGAGGCGCACAATGTACCACAGGACTTCTCCTCCAGTCCGTCTGTTTCTTCACACCTGTTAGGGATAACATTGTTTACCCTAACTGGTTTAGGTGAAATAATA